>JAMPIV010010204.1:0-600000 GCA_024509875.1 Oreohelix idahoensis
GTGGGGAGGTTTTTAGTGCTCCCCCCTCCCCCCCCCCATCCCCACCCCCCCCCACCCTCCCCCACCCCCACCCCATGTCAGTCTGAAAATAGATAGTGAATTAATTCTAATCTCGCTTTCTTTCATAAATAAACATTTTTATTTATGTTCAGAGCCGAAATATGTTCTCCGAGCCAAGGGGACAAAACTCGAGCGCTTCTTGTGCACTCTAGATAAACAAAGTTAATTATTGTTATTTCTTGGCATAGTTTGTTCTACTCTGGCAAACACTTTGGTGCCAAGTTTCTCTCAGGCACGTTGCACTCAAGAGTCATTGACATACCTGGATTGTTCCTATAGTACGCGGTTAGTTGTTTTTGTTATTTTTTGTTCAGAATCAAACTAATTGCGATGACGGGCAAACTCCATAAGGTCAGCGGGTTTTCACAACGTTCTTTTTTGAATCCATCGGCTCCCCTGAATGTCTAAAAACTACATTCTTTCCTTGCGGGCTCCCTGTGGGGAGTAACTGGTAAAGAAACTCTAGCTCTAGATGTTTCCACATTTAGAATTGAGCCTAACTTTATGTTGAGCAGGCGAGTAAAGCGAGAGGCTTTGGGAAGGCTTTTTAAATCAATTGTCATTTTAAAAATAAAATGCAAATTGGTCAATGTGGAAAAAAAATTACACGTACACGGAAAACAATTTACACTAAGTGCCACTTTGAAAACTCTTACAATAAAATAAGGAAAGAAATCAGCACAGATAAAGTTCAGTTTCTTTCTAACATTTTTTAACAATTTGTGTTTGAAAATCATTCACTGATATACTGCACTCATGCATAACAAAAAAACTTTGTACAGTAAAACTAAAAAAAAAAACTTTGATGAATAAAGTACAGTCACCGCCAATGTGAAACTTTTGGGCTTGTTGTTGTTACTCACAGCTTGTCAAACCTTGGCACCCACTTGACATTCAGCTATCCCTCAATTTTTTTCTCCACATCAAGTCTCGATCTGAACTTGGTTTTTATGACAGCCCACTGCTGAAAAAACCCAGCCTCGCAGAGATAGGAGGTTGCAAAAGGAATTAATATCTTCAGTGCTCTCTTGCTCAAGCTTGGGAACTCCTGTTCTTACTGAATACCAAAATTTTGTGGCAATGCCATGGATGAAAACTTCGCGTGTAGTGAAGAGTCTGATGAAAGTTCTATCAGTTCTTCCTCTTCTGCAGTACTGAAGTGCGAAGGAGCATTAATACTGAAGGGATTTTGAACCCACTGAAACCTGTCAGTTTTCAGGAAAGTATTTTTCAAAATAAACTCTGTTGAGATAAGTGTCCTTGAATTATACAAACAATATCTGCACTAAAATCTATTTCATTGTCTGATTTTTGTTCTTTCATTTGACTCAGCTTTCTAGAGAAATATTCTCTTGGTTTGCCCACGTCATTCTTATGAACACTTTCTAAATGGCGCTTCAATTTGCTAGGCAGCATACATTCGACAGAGAGTACTTTGAAACACAAAACACACTGTGGACGCTCTTCATTGTTGACACGTGTGCACGTGAAACCAAAATCTAAGTAACCTTCGTCGTATTTTCTATACTTACATTTCCTTTCCTCATTACCACTTTCCTTGTCACCCTCAACAAGTTCTCGCTTTTTACTAACACTTGCCAAATTAAAAAATCTTTCAATAGTTTATATCAAACTCATAACACAATCAAAAACGTTTGAAAACAGAAAATCACCGTGTTACCTACTATGGTCGCGCGGGGAGAATGCGCAGTAAGTTGATAGGCGGGTCGGGCGAGCAGAACTTCAAAGGCTGACCAACATCAAAAGTGAAATTTCTCTGGGGTCACGCAGGTTGACAAACACCAAAAATGAAATTTCCCACAGCTCTGTTTTCTTTACAGCTAAATATGAAATAAATCCACACCCACCATGGGCGCCACTGACCGTCAGTCATGGCGCCCCAGGGCGAAGCAGCGCACAGGTTGATAACCGCTGCCATAGGTGCTCAGTCTCCCTCTGCAAATGTCGAAGTGTATGAAAGCTAACAGTTCCTGTTGAGCGCTGATTGTACATACGCCGGATGTATCCTCTCATACGTTCATTCCTGCCAGTCCCACGCCTAATGCCAAACTCCAGCAATCTCAGCCGTGATGAGTCATCGATTGCAGTGTTATTCTCTAACAGGTGATCATTAATTGTCTTCAGTATCTCTCCCTTATCCATACCCAACGCACCAACTAGAGGTGCTCTTGAAGCTAGTCTATCAGCTCTTTCATTGCTGAGTACCCCTGTATGACTAGGACACTAGATCCACACCAGTTCCTGCAGATTTGAGGCTACTATGGAGGTTTTGCATTCATGCCGTAGCCATCCATTTTGGATCTTCCGAAGAATGGACTGAGAGTCTGACACAACAACTGCTCTTGTCAATGAAGGTTCAGACAACCACCTTAAAGCAGCAGTAGCTGCCTCTACCACCATTCTCATGCTGGAAGTTGTTGTCATGTAGGCCGCGCTATGTTCAGCGACGATCATGCCCTTAATTCTAGCCGAGAAGCCCCATTCTGATTTCCCGCCACGGGCTACAGACCCATCAGTGTACACAACAGCATTTTTATTCCCAACATTATAATTTATCAGTTGATCAATTTCCAGTTCCGCTTTTCCATTGCCCCAAGCTCTGCATTCTCTGCCGAGGCTGATGATGACCTGTTAGTAGGTCACCAAGTTCTCACTAGACCTACTTTACTCCTGTCCCTTGAATATGTTTTCAACTGTGGTCACCTGTCGAATAGTTGACTCAGCCTGCGCCATCTATGACATCCCCCTCTTTATTTGTACTCCCTTGATGTCAGCTATGTTCATGTGTAGGGGAAGACTTGTATCTGTGGTTACTCCGCATGTAGGCTTTTACCTGAGCCATCGCAGATCGCATATACCGCATCGTCACAATGGGGGCATCTCGCGTACAACCCAAGACTAAACGGATCCCTTCATTTTGAATGCGTTCCAGTCGTTCACGTTGCGAAACTGACAGTGTGAGTATTCGCAGGCCAAACTCAGCTACTGACAAGATCAGGTGATGATATAGACGAAACATTAGTCTCTGCTCGAGGTGCGCAGCAGCCATTGTTTTCAGGGCTGCTAGGCCTCTTTTGCATTGCTGTATCATGTGATCAACATGATACTTGTATGATAGCCCGCGATCAAAAGTAACTCCCAAGATATTTGAGCTCGGCGTGTCTTACAATTGACTGCCCATTGAGAGGAATGTATGGGAGATCTGCTTTCAATATGGAGTTGTTCAGTGAACACCATAGCACACATGCTTTGTTAGGATTAATTTTGGAATAGGTTTCCTCACACAATTCAGAAACCGCCTGTAGACTCTCATGTATGCTTCTGACCATTTCTTGTCTGTGTGCGCCAGTCTGGTAAATGAGTATGTTATCGGCAAAGGTTAATATTCGTCCCAGACCTGTTGGTTGAATTGCAGCTTCTTTTTCTATATAGACGTTAAACAGCACAGGTGACAATGAAGAACCCTGGGGTAGTCCCGGGCAAATGTGCATTGGCTCTGATGTCCATGTTATCAAACGAAATGTAACTGATCTCTCAGTTCAGGTAGCTGCTATCCACCTTGTTAGCCAAGGATTTACACCACATGCCATTACACAGTCGATTAAGGTTGCAAAGTCCACACTGTTGTACGCATCCTCTAGGTCAATTGCCACAGCTATAGTCCGTTCGGAAATTCGTGCCCACAGAAAGCGTCAATTTTCTCCAAAACTGTTTGTTGTATGGACATGGATTTTTGCATGCAGTCTTAGATTTTTCATGCTGTTAAGATTTTGCGATCATTACATCCACAGCTGTCGCGAAATTTGCAAAACGGTGATTTTCTTTGATCTTCTTGGAACATTTGCCTAAATCTGTCCGTAACATTAATTCTTACAGTAAATCACAACATTTGTGCGACAAGACGGTTCAAAGGCGTGTCCTAAATGTGTGATTGGTTGTTCACGTGATTTTGATACGAGGAATGATGTTTTGATAATGAACCATGATAGCAGTAAATCATCAGGAAGCTATGACGAATCGTAACTGTTTATGTGTTATTATAGATTGGCATATGAAATTAGTTTATCACAAACGAAGGAATGCGATCGACGTGCCTCATTCCGAATCGGACGACTCCAATAAGTTCACAACAGTTATTGGTTGGATAAACTGCAAGCCATCTCGCTGCCAGTACTCTTCTTCTTCCTGTAGCACGTGTTCTTCACATTTAGCCCAGTACTCTGTGTCTATTCATGAAAGGGCCTCACGAGTCATGTCTTTAACATCGCACATTTTAAAAGTAGTGTTCTGGGCGGCCACTTGCCCTTTAACTCTAGCCCAAACCAGCTCTATTGGGTTAAGGTGAGAATGGTAAGGTGGGAGTCGAAGAGAAACATGACCCTGCTCTTGGATGATTTTATCAGTCAGATACACTTTTGTCTTATTCCTCTGTCTCACAAGCTGCAACAACTCTGGTTTTAAATAGCTGTTGTCAGCGAAGATATTTTCATTCACAAACCACCTCCTGATTTTACTCTTTCGTGCTTGCCGAAGTGGGAGCTTTATCTTCCTGCGCTAGAACATTATGATAGGACGCATTATCCATCACCAGGCAAGACGGCCTATCTAGAGTCGGGAGGAGTGTATTCACTATCCAATCTCGAAGAATTTTCCCATTCATTTCCCTGTGGTAGTCCCTACCATCTACAGACTTTGATAGAAAAATAAGCTCTGCATCACGGACAAGCCCAATCTGTCGGCTGCCAGCATGTGCTAATATAATGCGTTGACTTTTGCTGCTGGGAATTTTCCCCGTCAACAGATTGCCATTCTTTCTCGTTCGTATGATGAGCATTAACCCAAGATTCGTCCAAATACACTATATCATAGCCGTCTTGCCTTCTCTCACGAATCTGCCTAAAGTATTTGCTTCGAGCTGCAACCAGATGTGGTTTTTCACATAAAAAATTCCTTCCGCCAGACGTTTTTCTAAAAGTGAAGCCGACACTTCTGACAAGTTGCCAAAGAGTTGTTTTTGAGACGTTAATATCGCATTTTGCTTGCAGCCGACTTGTCAGCATGCGGAGAGTAACAATTTGATTGGCATTAAACATCTTCAAAATCAAAAGTCTAATGACATCCTTGTCAAAATCATCAATTTTTTCCTTTCTTGCTTAACCGCAGCTTCTGTACAATCACCGTCCTATTGTATCCAACGTCGAAAAGATCTTCTATCCACACCCAGGGCCTTTCGTGTTCTCCTACCTGGTTCTTGGATGTCGTGGTATAAACAACCCATCTTAGCGAAAATGCCTGTACAATATAACAGTTACCTTCTGCAAAGTGATAAATTTGCATTTCAGATTCATAGCGCTTTTCATAATTATGCAGTTTAGTTTATTAATATACGAGGGGCGTTCAGAAAGTAATGCACCACATCGTTTTTCTCAGGAGCTGTTTATTAAAAAAGCATGAAATTTATACACAATATACATGGATATGTCATGTAAACATCGGTATTATTCAACATAACCCCCATCAACTTGTACAGCTTTATGCCAGCGCGAAACAAGTGCATGTATTCCTAGCCCGTACCAGATTTTGTCTTGATCATGCAGCCATTTCTTCGGTGCATGAATCACTCCTTCATCATCTTTAAACCTTGTCCCACGGAGTGCATCTTTAAGTGGACCAAATAGATGAAAATCAGAGGGTGCCCAATCGGGGCTATAGGGTGGATGGGGTAGTACAGTCCAACCCAATTTGGTGATTGCTTCCCGTGTTGCCAGACTTGTGTGAGGTCGCGCATTGTCGTGAAGGAGAAGCAGGTCTGCTGGATTCTTGTGCGGCCGAACTCTGCGAAAACGTTGATTGAGTTTTTTCAATGTCTTAATGTATGCTTGCGAATTTATTGTCTCTCCTCTTGGCATAACGTCCACAAGAATCACACCTTTAATGTCCCAAAAGACAGTGATCATGATCTTTCCAGCTGATGGAATTGTCTTGAATTTCTTTCTTCGTTGTGATTGCGGATGATGCCACTCCATTGACTGTCTTTTTGTCTCAGGTTCAAAATGATGTGCCCAGGTTTCGTCACCTGTAACGATCTTAGCCAAAAGGTTCTCTCTATCAGCATTGAAACGCTCCAACAATTCAGGAGAAATTGCTTTCCTTTGCAATTGGTGGTCATTTGTGAGACTTCGAGGAACCCATCTTGCGCAAACCTTAGAAAATCCGAGAGTTTTTATAACTGCATTTGCACTACCAATGCTGACTGACAGCTGTAAGGCCAATTGTTGAGTAGTGATTTGCCTATCAGTAAGAATAATGCCCTCAGCGCATTTCAACATTTCTGCGTTGGTGGCTGTGGCAGGACGTCCACAGCGCGGCCGATCAAGCAGCTCCGTATCTCCACTTCCTGATTCTTTGATTCTCTGAACCCAGCGACTGACTGTACTCCTGTCGACTGCAAAACTTCAATACACATCACATAGCCGCTTGTGAATGTTCACAACGGTTTCCTTCTCTGCATCGAGAAATTATATCACAATTCGCTGCTTATAACGCAAGTTGCTAACACGCTCCATTTCAACGGTTTAGGGCAGCCGTATTATTTGGCCGGTTGCGATGCAATTTGGTGCACACAATTGGAACATGCCATATTTGAAGTGTGCAAAATTTCATGCTTCTTCTTCATTATTAGCTGAGAAAAACGATGTGGTGCTTTACTTTCTGAACGCCCCTCGTATTATACGCTGGTGTCGTTTTGTTTCGTTGCAGCCAACTCATTGCAATTAGCATGCGCCGCTGAAATAATTACTCGCGACTGTGTGCAATAGGTGCGCACTGGTGCGGACATGTAGTCACTACACTAATTCAAACAAAAAAAATATTGAATAGCACATTTCATCGCTTGTGCTGTGCTGCAACAAAAATTAAGTGCGCATTTTTTGAACGGATCTTGTAACTTTCCTGTAAAACTAATAAAAAATAACCCAGACAACGGTAAGAGTTTTTGTTATATAACTTAAAAAAGAAAATTCAAACATGACATGAGTTTTGTAAGGGCAAAAAATATATTAATAACTGCATTGATATCAGTAGGGCACGTAGCAAATTTCAATAACATCCGTCAAGGGGTTGCAAAGTTACAACGTTCAATGTGTGGGCACGAATTTCCGAACGGACTATACTGTTTCTTGTTTACTCTGGAAACCATCATATACTGTACATCGTTCGCAAATGTACTAGCGTTACCCCATGTTACTTTCATTGGTCCATAACTGCCCAGGGTATCAGGGAGGATGTGTGGTTCAATAATTATCTCGCCATTATCTTCTCAAGCAATTTGCCGTAGAGATTATGTAATGTAATGATGCGATAGCTGCTAAGAAGTGTGGGATATTTACCAGGTTTAGGAAGTGGCCGTAAGTAGCTATGTAGCCAGTCTTCCGGAACCTCAGCATTCTGTATGCTAATGTTAAAATCCCTAACTACGAGTACATTCATAATACCTGTGTCGTCCAGTTGTTTTATGTGTTGGTACTGTACACCATCAGGAACCGGGGCTATGTTTCTGCTGGTTTTCAAAGTACACACAACGTCCTCTTCAGATATGAGGTCGAAATATATCTCGCCTCTAATGTCATTTTTCCATAACACGGCCCTAAATTTTTTGACGATTATCTTTGTCACATTTATCTGTTTGGGACATAAATCGATCAAACAATGCTCGACCTTTCTCTTCGTCTGTCTTCAGGCTTATGTCTGTCGAGATTTTAATGTTAGGAATGCGTTGGCACGTATTTTTCAAGTTCATTCGCCGGCTAAAGGACCAGAATTGCTGTAGTGTTTTATCCGTGCCCACATGTGTCACAAAGGCTTCCTAAACTTTATCCTTGGCCTCTTGTGCCAAGATTTTCAATCTATTGATGGCTTTTTTTTTAAAATTCGCTGTTCTCTTCAACCAGTACATCATTTCTCAAATCTCTCTTCCGTATTTTCCGCCATTCATTGATTGAGATTTCCTTCTCAACCCATGCCTTCTCAGCAGTCTCATTCCACCAGGGTGGTTGGTCGAAATGTGTCCTAGCTGTTCGTTTTCTGGCGTTTTGCCGCAGTGTATGTATAGGGCTGTAATGATCTGGAAGGACTGGAGGATACTTGAAGGCTTGTTTCGGTTTTCTGTGTCTAGTGGTCTTTCCCTTTGCAATGAACACAACACAAGGTAGGTGATCACTGTCATGTGACCCTAATACATCACAACGTGCGATGGTGGCAGCAGCACTAAAGATGAACGCCAGATCAATAACACCATCAGTATCCCCTGGTATATTCGCCAGTCTTGTCGGACGGCCATCATTTAAGATATCAATGTTCGTATTGGTGAGCGCTCGGCACAAAGCCGTGCCCTGTCTATTGTCAGTGATGTTTCCCCACTCCTTACATCTAGCTTTAAAATCGCCTGCATAATTGCAGTGTTTGCTAGGTTCCTTCGACAATTCCATAGGAAATCCCAGTTACTCTCTTCTGGAAGGTGATCGACATGGGCATATAAATTGTATATTTGCCAATCGTGACCATCTATATTCAATTCCATTCCTTGCAATTCTACGTCTTCACTGACATGGGCACTGGTAACCAACCACCAATGAGGAAGCTCGTTCTTTACATATATAGCCTGCCCTCGTCTGCTAGGTCCACTGGGATTGGTTTAGCATTTATAGCCCGGGCAATTAATGCTGACATGCTCTTTTAAATTTGTTTCTTGGAGCATGAGGATGTCGACATCATACACCAACTTTTTGTATTATAGCAGCTCGTTGATTGGCGCTCCGGCAGTTCCAGTAGCCTATACGTATATATTTGAGTGATAGCCTGGCAGCTTTACTCTTAAGCTTCCTCTTGCCAGCTCCTGTCTGTCTCTCCTTCCTCTTCTTTCCCCTATCTCTTTTTCTGCATCCATTTTTACTCTTCACCTTAGCTAAGGTTATCGGCGACAGAGCACGTTCCCCGTAGCTCCGGCGATGATTCTGTTTTGAAACTTTATTCATGCATTCGTATTATAAATTGGTGGAAACATCCGGTCACCCTGGTAGAACCACCATACCATGGAATAGGCAAGGGATGTCCATTAGGGAGTCTTTCTGCCTGGTGCCGCCTCGCTCGCTCGCCCGACAGCCAATGTTAACGGTTCCTCACCCAACAACCATTCAGTCCTTCTGCACATTGGAAAAACCTTGGACATTGGAACATTCTTTATGACTAAGATGTTAGAGCGTGCTTTAAACGTTTTTATGCCTGCTTCAAACGTGGCGACTTAACCAATGACGTTACGAACCCCTCAAGGAGGAAACCGGAAATAATGGCATTACGAATTCCGTTAGCACCATGTTTTTACCGTGCTCCACAGCTTTCTTGATAAAGTAGAAATGTATCACTTACTACTTAGATCCACGAAAGGCAACACAGGAACAGCTAAAAGTGCGACAAACGTCAAAACAGTCCTTCAAAACGGAAACGATTAAAATGCGTCCGCCATACTGAAAGAGGAACAGGGCTATATAAAGCGGTTAATGTATACACGTCTGACTCGTCATCGCATCCCTCAAGCTCTGCTAGTTTTACGGTTAATCCGAATTCCAACAGTCAGAGTCGCGTTGATTCATATTTTCCAGTGTCAGTCTCTAACAGGCAATCGGTAATTATTTTAATTAGCTCTCCTTTATCAAACCCCGTGTCTCCATTATAGATGCTCTCGAGGCTAGTTTCGCGAGTTAAGATTACTATGTTTAAATGGCAGTCATCATGATCACCATCTTCATCATTTTCATCGTCAGCAGCATCATCGTCTTACCCTTTCAGATCCCTGTAAAGTATAGGCCTTCACAATGTCACAACAAGTTTTCTTTTACTGTTTTATCAGTTCAAGGTCTTTCAAGTTTTTAAAATCCGTTTGGTGGCAGTCTCCATTTCCGTTCCCATTAGTATTTTCGTTTTGCCTTATTTCCCTTACCCTGGGGATGGCAGAACAAGGACTGCGGCGTTAATGCTGTCAGCAGCTATCCTCAGTGTCTGTCGTATCTAACGTTTCCTCACCTTTTGTTTTACATGTATTTTTCTGGCTGTTTTAATCAGTTACTTCAATGATATGAGTGGTTTTCTGGCTGTTTTAATCACTTACTTCAATGATACTTACTTACTACTTACTTAGTCGTTCCCCTTCTACCGTGAGGTGTAGAGGTTTGGAAGAGAGAGCGCCAGACCATTCTATCAGCTGTCTTCTTCCTGGCCTGGTTCCATTCCAGTCCTCGGTCCTTCAAAGACTGTCTAATGTTGTCCTCCCAGCGGACTCTGGGTCGTCCTGGAGGTCTGGATCCCTGGCTCTTTGTTTCCCATGCTTGTCGTGGTAGCCGATCTTCTCCCATTCTGCAGACATGGCCAAACCATCTTAGTTGGGACTGTTCTATTTGGGTCTGCAGCGGATGGGATTTTAGGCCTTGACGGATCGTCTGGTTACTTCAATGATACGAGTGGTTTTCTTGCCTTGCCTGTTAGCAAAATGTCACGGAATCGCCTATCTGCTCTGCAGTGATGGTCCAACAATGGCAAAAGTTTAGAGCGTACAATGAGGTTCTTCAAAGGTATCTACCTTCGATCAAGATTCCTTTTGGCAGAGTTGAAAGTAGAAGGAAGGTGCTTCTGTTTTAAGGGAGTCCTCATAGACACCAAGAACTTATTTTCTGCACGCCCCTTCAATGAAAAGATAGATAAGTTAGCTCGTTTCTGATCCCCGAACTGAATTATTCAGTATACTATTACTTTAGTAGCTCTGTTATATTATATATTTAAAATAGCTGATTCATACCTGTGCACTTCAATCTGTAATAATTAGGCCAACTTTCAACTTGTATTTACATATAATACATTTAATAATAAAATTTTGCTTAACAATTATAAATATATAAATAGGTTTAGGAAAATGAAAAATATGGATCTTCATGCCTCACAGAAAAAAAATACTGCTTAAGGTGGTTTATTTTTAAACAGTCTGAGTTCGTTTACTTTGGCCTAATTAAAACTACTTAACTGGCCAGATATTGAAAATGGTTTGCTGACTGCTCCGTCAATCGTCGACTTCTGAAGTAAGAAAGCAGCAAGTCATGCTTGGGATTCCAGGAAAGAAAGAGCCAAGACTTGATAACACCAGAAACGCTAAACACCATAGCGAAGAGAAAGGAAATGAAAAGGAAGAAAACAGAAGCTAAGTCTCCCAGGTTAAAGGCAATATATAGTGAACAGTACAGTCAGCTGGACAAGGAAGTAAAACGTCAAACCCGTGCTAACAAAAGGACATTTCTGGATGACCTTGCAAGACAGGCAGAAGAGGCAGCACTGAGAAATGAACAAAGCACAGTTTATAAAATAACTAAAGCTATCAGTGGAAAACGGGGTGCAAACAACATAACGTTAGTAAGAGACAAGCAAGGAAATCTCATCACCACAGCACAGGGGCAGGAAACAAGGTGGGCAGAGCACTTCAGAGAAACACTGAATAAGGAACCACCAGAGACTCAGCTGAATGTTCCTGAGGCTGAAAGTGACTTAGACGTAAATACAGACATTCCACGAAAAGAAGAAATTATCACAGCTATCAAAGGGCTAAAAAATGGAAAAGCGCCTGGTCACGACAATCTGAATGCTGAGCTATTCAAGACAGACCCTGAACTAGCAGCAGAACTATTAGAACCACTATTTGCACAAGTCTGGGAAACTGAGACAACACCAACAGAGTGGAGTAAAGGAACAATTGTCAAATTGCCCAAGAAGGGCGACCTTGCAGACTGCAACAACTGGAGAGGAATTACCCTCCTCTCAGTTCCCAGCAAAATACTAGGCAGGATAATCATCCAGAGAATTTCAAAAGCAGTTGACCATAAACTGAGGAAAGAACAAGCGGGCTTCAGAAAGAACAGAAGATGTGCAGATCATATATTTGCCCCCAGGAACATTATAGAGCAGTGCTCAGAATGGCAGAGACAGCTGTACATTAACTTTGTTGATTTTGAAAAGGCTTTCGACAGCATACACAGGGACAGCCTATGGAAAATTCTGAGGGCTTATGGAATTCCCAGCCGCATTGTTTCCATTATAAAAAGCCTCTATTCTAACTTTACGTGCAGTGTTGGATCGAGTAATGTAACTTTCGAAGTGAAAACAGGAGTACGACAGGGATGCCCCTTATCAACAACATTATTTTTGACAGTCATAGATTGGGTGATGCGCCAGACAACAGAGGGCAGTCCAAGGGGAATTAGATGGACAACGTTTTCTACACTGGAAGATTTGGAATATGCAGATGACATTGCACTGCTCGCGCATTCACACCAACACATTCACGACAAAACTGATAGACTGAATAAGTATGGCCAGCAGGTTGGCCTGAACATCAATCTGAAGAAGACAGAGGTCATGACACTAAATGTGGGCAATCCTGAGCCAATAACAGTAAGGAACCAGAAGTTAGAACAGACAGACACATTTACTTACCTAGGAAGCATAGTAACACCTGACGGCGGAACAAGCAAGGACATTAACAACAGAATGAATAAAGCGAGAACAGCCTTTGCTATTCTCAACAACATTTGGAAGTCTTCCCAGTACAGCACAAACACCAAATTAAGACTGTATGAGAGCTGCGTACTTTCTGTGCTTCTCTATGGTGCGGAATGTTGGAGAGTAACAGAGAAGGAAATGTCGAAACTGTCCTCCTTCCACACAATCTGCCTAAGGAAAATTCTCCGAATCTTTTGGGCCAAACACCATCAGCAACCAAGTACTACTTATTCGGAGTAACCAGGAGGACATGCACACCATCATAGCTGGCAGACGCTGGAGTTGGGTTGGCCATGTCCTCAGAAGGGACCCTGATACCATCGCAAGAACAGCTATGCTATGGACCCCCGAGGGAAAGCGAAAGAGAGGCCGACCAAAAACAACTTGGCGGAGAACTGTGGAAGCTGAGATGCAAAGAATGAACCACAGTTGGGGCACTGTACGAAGGATGGCCGCCGACCGAGCAAAGTGGAATCAATTTGTTGCTGCCCTACAAGACGCCACCAGGCGTGATGGCCGCTGACTGCTTTGACGGTTGGCGGTTATGGATCAAAGAAGAAGAACAATGGGGGCATCTCGCGTACAACCCAAGACTAAACGGATCCCTTCATCTTGAATGCGTTCCAGTCGTTCACGTTGCGAAACTGACAGTGTGAGTATTCGCAGGCCAAACTCAGCTACTGACAAGATCAGGTGATGATATAGACGAAACATTAGTCTCAGCTCGAGGTGCGCAGCAGCCATTGTTTTCAGGGCTGCTAGGCCTCTTTTGCATTGCTGTATCATGTGATCAACATGATACTTGTATGATAGCCCGCGATCAAAAGTAACTCCCAAGATATTTGAGCTCGGCGTGTCTTACAATTGACTGCCCATTGAGAGGAATGTATGGGAGATCTGCTTTCAATATGGAGTTGTTCAGTGAACACCATAGCACACATGCTTTGTTAGGATTAATTTTGGAATAGGTTTCCTCACACAATTCAGAAACCGCCTGTAGACTCTCATGTATGCTTCTGACCATTTCTTGTCTGTGTGCGCCAGTCTGGTAAATGAGTATGTTATCGGCAAAGGTTAATATTCGTCCCAGACCTGTTGGTTGAATTGCAGCTTCTTTTTCTATATAGACGTTAAACAGCACAGGTGACAATGAAGAACCCTGGGGTAGTCCCGGGCAAATGTGCATTGGCTCTGATGTCCATGTTATCAAACGAAATGTAACTGATCTCTCAGTTCAGGTAGCTGCTATCCACCTTGTTAGCCAAGGATTTACACCACATGCCATTACACAGTCGATTAAGGTTGCAAAGTCCACACTGTTGTACGCATCCTCTAGGTCAATTGCCACAGCTATAGTCCGTTCGGAAATTCGTGCCCACAGAAAGCGTCAATTTTCTCCAAAACTGTTTGTTGTATGGACATGGATTTTTGCATGCAGTCTTAGATTTTTCATGCTGTTAAGATTTTGCGATCATTACATCCACAGCTGTCGCGAAATTTGCAAAACGGTGATTTTCTTTGATCTTCTTGGAACATTTGCCTAAATATGTCCGTAACATTAATTCTTACAGTAAATCACAACATTTGTGCGACAAGACGGTTCAAAGGCGTGTCCTAAATGTGTGATTGGTTGTTCACGTGATTTTGATACGAGGAATGATGTTTTGATAATGAACCATGATAGCAGTAAATCATCAGGAAGCTATGACGAATCGTAACTGTTTATGTGTTATTATAGATTGGCATATGAAATTAGTTTATCACAAACGAAGGAATGCGATCGACGTGCCTCATTCCGAATCGGACGACTCCAATAAGTTCACAACAGTTATTGGTTGGATAAACTGCAAGCCATCTCGCTGCCAGTACTCTTCTTCTTCCTGTAGCACGTGTTCTTCACATTTAGCCCAGTACTCTGTGTCTATTCATGAAAGGGCCTCACGAGTCATGTCTTTAACATCGCACATTTTAAAAGTAGTGTTCTGGGCGGCCACTTGCCCTTTAACTCTAGCCCAAACCAGCTCTATTGGGTTAAGGTGAGAATGGTAAGGTGGGAGTCGAAGAGAAACATGACCCTGCTCTTGGATGATTTTATCAGTCAGATACACTTTTGTCTTATTCCTCTGTCTCACAAGCTGCAACAACTCTGGTTTTAAATAGCTGTTGTCAGCGAAGATATTTTCATTCACAAACCACCTCCTGATTTTACTCTTTCGTGCTTGCCGAAGTGGGAGCTTTATCTTCCTGCGCTAGAACATTATGATAGGACGCATTATCCATCACCAGGCAAGACGGCCTATCTAGAGTCGGGAGGAGTGTATTCACTATCCAATCTCGAAGAATTTTCCCATTCATTTCCCTGTGGTAGTCCCTACCATCTACAGACTTTGATAGAAAAATAAGCTCTGCATCACGGACAAGCCCAATCTGTCGGCTGCCAGCATGTGCTAATATAATGCGTTGACTTTTGCTGCTGGGAATTTTCCTTCTATGGTCTCCGCAGATTGCCAGCATTAACCCAAGTGTCCTAACTATAATGCGTTGACTTTTGCTGCAACCAGATGGGAATTTTGCCTTCTATTCCGTCAACAGATTGCCATTCTTTCTCGTTCGTATGATGAGCATTAACCCAAGATTCGTCCAAATACACTATATCATAGCCGTCTTGCCTTCTCTCACGAATCTGCCTAAAGTATTTGCTTCGAGCTGCAACCAGATGTGGTTTTTCACATAAAAAATTCCTTCCGCCAGACGTTTTTCTAAAAGTGAAGCCGACACTTCTGACAAGTTGCCAAAGAGTTGTTTTTGAGACGTTAATATCGCATTTTGCTTGCAGCCGACTTGTCAGCATGCGGAGAGTAACAATTTGATTGGCATTAAACATCTTCAAAATCAAACGTCTAATGACATCCTTGTCAAAATCATCAATTTTTTCCTTTCTTGCTTAACCGCAGCTTCTGTACAATCACCGTCCTGTTGTATCCAACGTCGAAAAGATCTTCTATCCACACCCAGGGCCTTTCGTGTTCTCCTACCTGGTTCTTGGATGTCGTGGTATAAACAACCCATCTTAGCGAAAATGCCTGTACAATATAACAGTTACCTTCTGCAAAGTGATAAATTTGCATTTCAGATTCATAGCGCTTTTCATAATTATGCAGTTTAGTTTATTAATATACGAGGGGCGTTCAGAAAGTAATGCACCACATCGTTTTTCTCAGGAGCTGTTTATTAAAAAAGCATGAAATTTATACACAATATACATGGATATGTCATGTAAACATCGGTATTATTCAACATAACCCCTATCAACTTGTACAGCTTTATGCCAGCGCTAAACAAGTGCATGTATTCCTAGCCCGTACCAGATTTTGTCTTGATCATGCAGCCATTTCTTCGGTGCATGAATCACTCCTTCATCATCTTCAAACCTTGTCCCACGGAGTGCATCTTTAAGTGGACCAAATAGATGAAAATCAGAGGGTGCCCAATCGGGGCTATAGGGTGGATGGGGTAGTACAGTCCAACCCAATTTGGTGATTGCTTCCCGTGTTGCCAGACTTGTGTGAGGTCGCGCATTGTCGTGAAGGAGAAGCAGGTCTGCTGGATTCTTGTGCGGCCGAACTCTGCGAAAACGTTGATTGAGTTTTTTCAATGTCTTAATGTATGCTTGCGAATTTATTGTCTCTCCTCTTGGCATAACGTCCACAAGAATCACACCTTTAATGTCCCAAAAGACAGTGATCATGATCTTTCCAGCTGATGGAATTGTCTTGAATTTCTTTCTTCGTTGTGATTGCGGATGATGCCACTCCATTGACTGTCTTTTTTGTCTCAGGTTCAAAATGATGTGCCCAGGTTTCGTCACCTGTAACGATCTTAGCCAAAAGGTTCTCTCTATCAGCATTGAAACGCTCCAACAATTCAGGAGAAATTGCTTTCCTTTGCAATTGGTGGTCATTTGTGAGACTTCGAGGAACCCATCTTGCGCAAACCTTAGAAAATCCGAGAGTTTTTTATAACTGCATTTGCACTACCAATGCTGACTGACAGCTGTAAGGCCAATTGTTGAGTAGTGATTTGCCTATCAGTAAGAATAATGCCCTCAGCGCATTTCAACATTTCTGCGTTGGTGGCTGTGGCAGGACGTCCACAGCGCGGCCGATCAAGCAGCTCCGTATCTCCACTTCCTGATTCTTTGATTCTCTGAACCCAGCGACTGACTGTACTCCTGTCGACTGCAAAACTTCAATACACATCACATAGCCGCTTGTGAATGTTCACAACGGTTTCCTTCTCTGCATCGAGAAATTATATCACAATTCGCTGCTTATAACGCAAGTTGCTAACACGCTCCATTTCAACGGTTTAGGGCAGCCGTATTATTTGGCCGGTTGCGATGCAATTTGGTGCACACAATTGGAACATGCCATATTTGAAGTGTGCAAAATTTCATGCTTCTTCTTCATTATTAGCTGAGAAAAACGATGTGGTGCTTTACTTTCTGAACGCCCCTCGTATTATACGCTGGTGTCGTTTTGTTTCGTTGCAGCCAACTCATTGCAATTAGCATGCGCCGCTGAAATAATTACTCGCGACTGTGTGCAATAGGTGCGCACTGGTGCGGACATGTAGTCACTACACTAATTCAAAAAAAAAATATTGAATAGCACATTTCATCGCTTGTGCTGTGCTGCAACAAAAATTAAGTGCGCATTTTTTGAACGGATCTTGTAACTTTCCTGTAAAACTAATAAAAAATAACCCAGACAACGGTAAGAGTTTTTGTTATATAACTTAAAAAAGAAAATTCAAACATGACATGAGTTTTGTAAGGGCAAAAAATATATTAATAACTGCATTGATATCAGTAGGGCACGTAGCAAATTTCAATAACATCCGTCAAGGGGTTGCAAAGTTACAACGTTCAATGTGTGGGCACGAATTTCCGAACGGACTATACTGTTTCTTGTTTACTCTGGAAACCATCATATACTGTACATCGTTCGCAAATGTACTAGCGTTACCCCATGTTACTTTCATTGGTCCATAACTGCCCAGGGTATCAGGGAGGATGTGTGGTTCAATAATTATCTCGCCATTATCTTCTCAAGCAATTTGCCGTAGAGATTATGTAATGTAATGATGCGATAGCTGCTAAGAAGTGTGGGATATTTACCAGGTTTAGGAAGTGGCCGTAAGTAGCTATGTAGCCAGTCTTCCGGAACCTCAGCATTCTGTATGCTAATGTTAAAATCCCTAACTACGAGTACATTCATAATACCTGTGTCGTCCAGTTGTTTTATGTGTTGGTACTGTACACCATCAGGAACCGGGGCTATGTTTCTGCTGGTTTTCAAAGTACACACAACGTCCTCTTCAGATATGAGGTCGAAATATATCTCGCCTCTAATGTCATTTTTCCATAACACGGCCCTAAATTTTTTGACGATTATCTTTGTCACATTTATCTGTTTGGGACATAAATCGATCAAACAATGCTCGACCTTTCTCTTCGTCTGTCTTCAGGCTTATGTCTGTCGAGATTTTAATGTTAGGAATGCGTTGGCACGTATTTTTCAAGTTCATTCGCCGGCTAAAGGACCAGAATTGCTGTAGTGTTTTATCCGTGCCCACATGTGTCACAAAGGCTTCCTAAACTTTATCCTTGGCCTCTTGTGCCAAGATTTTCAATCTATTGATGGCTTTTTTTTAAAAATTCGCTGTTCTCTTCAACCAGTACATCATTTCTCAAATCTCTCTTCCGTATTTTCCGCCATTCATTGATTGAATTTCCTTCTCAACCCATGCCTTCTCAGCAGTCTCATTCCACCAGGGTGGTTGGTCGAAATGTGTCCTAGCTGTTCGTTTTCTGGCGTTTTGCCGCAGTGTATGTATAGGGCTGTAATGATCTGGAAGGACTGGAGGATACTTGAAGGCTTGTTTCGGTTTTCTGTGTCTAGTGGTCTTTCCCTTTGCAATGAACACAACACAAGGTAGGTGATCACTGTCATGTGACCCTAATACATCACAACGTGCGATGGTGGCAGCAGCACTAAAGATGAACGCCAGATCAATAACACCATCAGTATCCCCTGGTATATTCGCCAGTCTTGTCGGACGGCCATCATTTAAGATATCAATGTTCGTATTGGTGAGCGCTCGGCACAAAGCCGTGCCCTGTCTATTGTCAGTGATGTTTCCCCACTCCTTACATCTAGCTTTAAAATCGCCTGCATAATTGCAGTGTTTGCTAGGTTCCTTCGACAATTCCATAGGAAATCCCAGTTACTCTCTTCTGGAAGGTGATCGACATGGGCATATAAATTGTATATTTGCCAATCGTGACCATCTATATTCAATTCCATTCCTTGCAATTCTACGTCTTCACTGACATGGGCACTGGTAAACCAACCACCAATGAGGAAGCTCGTTCTTTACATATATAGCCTGCCCTCGTCTGCTAGGTCCACTGGGATTGGTTTAGCATTTATAGCCCGGGCAATTAATGCTGACATGCTCTTTTAAATTTGTTTCTTGGAGCATGAGGATGTCGACATCATACACCAACTTTTTGTATTATAGCAGCTCGTTGATTGGCGCTCCGGCAGTTCCAGTAGCCTATACGTATATATTTGAGTGATAGCCTGGCAGCTTTACTCTTAAGCTTCCTCTTGCCAGCTCCTGTCTGTCTCTCCTTCCTCTTCTTTCCCCTATCTCTTTTTCTGCATCCATTTTTACTCTTCACCTTAGCTAAGGTTATCGGCGACAGAGCACGTTCCCCGTAGCTCCGGCGATGATTCTGTTTTGAAACTTTATTCATGCATTCGTATTATAAATTGGTGGAAACATCCGGTCACCCTGGTAGAACCACCATACCATGGAATAGGCAAGGGATGTCCCTTAGGGAGTCTTTCTGCTGGTGCCGCCTCGCTCGCTCGCCCGACAGCCAATGTTAACGGTTCCTCACCCAACAACCATTCAGTCCTTCTGCACATTGGAAAAAACCTTGGACATTGGAACATTCTTTATGACTAAGATGTTAGAGCGTGCTTTAAACGTTTTTATGCCTGCTTCAAACGTGGCGACTTAACCAATGACGTTACGAACCCCTCAAGGAGGAAACCGGAAATAATGGCATTACGAATTCCGTTAGCACCATGTTTTTACCGTGCTCCACAGCTTTCTTGATAAAGTAGAAATGTATCACTTACTACTTAGATCCACGAAAGGCAACACAGGAACAGCTAAAAGTGCGACAAACGTCAAAACAGTCCTTCAAAACGGAAACGATTAAAATGCGTCCGCCATACTGAAAGAGGAACAGGGCTATATAAAGCGGTTAATGTATACACGTCTGACTCGTCATCGCATCCCTCAAGCTCTGCTAGTTTTACGGTTAATCCGAATTCCAACAGTCAGAGTCGCGTTGATTCATATTTTCCAGTGTCAGTCTCTAACAGGCAATCGGTAATTATTTTAATTAGCTCTCCTTTATCAAACCCCGTGTCTCCATTATAGATGCTCTCGAGGCTAGTTTCGCGAGTTAAGATTACTATGTTTAAATGGCAGTCATCATGATCACCATCTTCATCATTTTCATCGTCAGCAGCATCATCGTCTTACCCTTTCAGATCCCTGTAAAGTATAGGCCTTCACAATGTCACAACAAGTTTTTCTTTTACTGTTTTATCAGTTCAAGGTCTTTCAAGTTTTTAAAATCCGTTTGGTGGCAGTCTCCATTTCCGTTCCCATTAGTATTTTCGTTTTGCCTTATTTCCCTTACCCTGGGGATGGCAGAACAAGGACTGCGGCGTTAATGCTGTCAGCAGCTATCCTCAGTGTCTGTCGTATCTAACGTTTCCTCACCTTTTGTTTTACATGTATTTTTCTGGCTGTTTTAATCAGTTACTTTAATGATATGAGGGGTTTTCTGGCTGTTTTTAATCACTTACTTCAATGATACTTACTTACTACTTACTTAGTCGTTCCCCTGCTACCGTGAGGTGTAGAGGTTTGGAAGAGAGAGCGCCAGACCATTCTATCAGCTGTCTTCTTCCTGGCCTGGTTCCATTCCAGTCCTCGGTCCTTCAAAGACTGTCTAATGTTGTCCTCCCAGCGGACTCTGGGTCGTCCTGGAGGTCTGGATCCCTGGCTCTTTGTTTCCCATGCTTGTCGTGGTAGCCGATCTTCTCCCATTCTGCAGACATGGCCAAACCATCTTAGTTGGGACTGTTCTATTTGGGTCTGCAGCGGATGGGATTTTAGGCCTTGACGGATCGTCTGGTTACTTCAATGATACGAGTGGTTTTCTTGCCTTGCCTGTTAGCAAAAATGTCACGGAATCGCCTATCTGCTCTGCAGTGATGTCCAACAATGGCAAAAGTTTAGAGCGTACAATGAGGTTCTTCAAAGGTATCTACCTTCGATCAAGATTCCTTTTGGCAGAGTTGAAAGTAGAAGGAAGGTGCTTCTGTTTTAAGGGAGTCCTCATAGACACCAAGAACTTATTTTCTGCACGCCCCTTCAATGAAAAGATAGATAAGTTAGCTCGTTTCTGATCCCCGAACTGAATTATTCAGTATACTATTACTTTAGTAGCTCTGTTATATTATATATTTAAAATAGCTGATTCATACCTGTGCACTTCAATCTGTAATAATTAGGCCAACTTTCAACTTGTATTTACATATAATACATTTAATAATAAAATTTTGCTTAACAATTATAAAATATATAAATAGGTTTAGGAAAATGAAAAATATGGATCTTCATGCCTCACAGAAAAAAAATACTGCTTAAGGTGGTTTATTTTTAAACAGTCTGAGTTTCGTTTACTTTGGCCTAATTAAAACTACTTAACTGGCCAGATATTGAAAATGGTTTGCTGACTGCTCCGTCAATCGTCGACTTCTGAAGTAAGAAAGCAGCAAGTCATGCTTGGGATTCCAGGAAAGAAAGAGCCAAGACTTGATAACACCAGAAACGCTAAACACCATAGCGAAGAGAAAGGAAATGAAAAGGAAGAAAACAGAAGCTAAGTCTCCCAGGTTAAAGGCAATATATAGTGAACAGTACAGTCAGCTGGACAAGGAAGTAAAACGTCAAACCCGTGCTAACAAAAGGACATTTCTGGATGACCTTGCAAGACAGGCAGAAGAGGCAGCACTGAGAAATGAACAAAGCACAGTTTATAAAATAACTAAAGCTATCAGTGGAAAACGGGGTGCAAACAACATAACGTTAGTAAGAGACAAGCAAGGAAATCTCATCACCACAGCACAGGGGCAGGAAACAAGGTGGGCAGAGCACTTCAGAGAAACACTGAATAAGGAACCACCAGAGACTCAGCTGAATGTTCCTGAGGCTGAAAGTGACTTAGACGTAAATACAGACATTCCACGAAAAGAAGAAATTATCACAGCTATCAAAGGGCTAAAAAATGGAAAAGCGCCTGGTCACGACAATCTGAATGCTGAGCTATTCAAGACAGACCCTGAACTAGCAGCAGAACTATTAGAACCACTATTTGCACAAGTCTGGGAAACTGAGACAACACCAACAGAGTGGAGTAAAGGAACAATTGTCAAATTGCCCAAGAAGGGCGACCTTGCAGACTGCAACAACTGGAGAGGAATTACCCTCCTCTCAGTTCCCAGCAAAATACTAGGCAGGATAATCATCCAGAGAATTTCAAAAGCAGTTGACCATAAACTGAGGAAAGAACAAGCGGGCTTCAGAAAGAACAGAAGATGTGCAGATCATATATTTGCCCCCAGGAACATTATAGAGCAGTGCTCAGAATGGCAGAGACAGCTGTACATTAACTTTGTTGATTTTGAAAAGGCTTTCGACAGCATACACAGGGACAGCCTATGGAAAATTCTGAGGGCTTATGGAATTCCCAGCCGCATTGTTTCCATTATAAAAAGCCTCTATTCTAACTTTACGTGCAGTGTTGGATCGAGTAATGTAACTTTCGAAGTGAAAACAGGAGTACGACAGGGATGCCCCTTATCAACAACATTATTTTTGACAGTCATAGATTGGGTGATGCGCCAGACAACAGAGGGCAGTCCAAGGGGAATTAGATGGACAACGTTTTCTACACTGGAAGATTTGGAATATGCAGATGACATTGCACTGCTCGCGCATTCACACCAACACATTCACGACAAAACTGATAGACTGAATAAGTATGGCCAGCAGGTTGGCCTGAACATCAATCTGAAGAAGACAGAGGTCATGACACTAAATGTGGGCAATCCTGAGCCAATAACAGTAAGGAACCAGAAGTTAGAACAGACAGACACATTTACTTACCTAGGAAGCATAGTAACACCTGACGGCGGAACAAGCAAGGACATTAACAACAGAATGAATAAAGCGAGAACAGCCTTTGCTATTCTCAACAACATTTGGAAGTCTTCCCAGTACAGCACAAACACCAAATTAAGACTGTATGAGAGCTGCGTACTTTCTGTGCTTCTCTATGGTGCGGAATGTTGGAGAGTAACAGAGAAGGAAATGTCGAAACTGTCCTCCTTCCACACAATCTGCCTAAGGAAAATTCTCCGAATCTTTTGGCCAAACACCATCAGCAACCAAGAACTACTTATTCGGAGTAACCAGGAGGACATGCACACCATCATAGCTGGCAGACGCTGGAGTTGGGTTGGCCATGTCCTCAGAAGGGACCCTGATACCATCGCAAGAACAGCTATGCTATGGACCCCCGAGGGAAAGCGAAAGAGAGGCCGACCAAAAACAACTTGGCGGAGAACTGTGGAAGCTGAGATGCAAAGAATGAACCACAGTTGGGGCACTGTACGAAGGATGGCCGCCGACCGAGCAAAGTGGAATCAATTTGTTGCTGCCCTACAAGACGCCACCAGGCGTGATGGCCGCTGACTGCTTTGACGGTTGGCGGTTATGGATCAAAGAAGAAGAACAATGGGGGCATCTCGCGTACAACCCAAGACTAAACGGATCCCTTCATCTTGAATGCGTTCCAGTCGTTCACGTTGCGAAACTGACAGTGTGAGTATTCGCAGGCCAAACTCAGCTACTGACAAGATCAGGTGATGATATAGACGAAACATTAGTCTCAGCTCGAGGTGCGCAGCAGCCATTGTTTTCAGGGCTGCTAGGCCTCTTTTGCATTGCTGTATCATGTGATCAACATGATACTTGTATGATAGCCCGCGATCAAAAGTAACTCCCAAGATATTTGAGCTCGGCGTGTCTTACAATTGACTGCCCATTGAGAGGAATGTATGGGAGATCTGCTTTCAATATGGAGTTGTTCAGCGAACACCATAGCACACATGCTTTGTTAGGATTAATTTTGGAATAGGTTTCCTCACACAATTCAGAAACCGCCTGTAGACTCTCATGTATGCTTCTGACCATTTCTTGTCTGTGTGCGCCAGTCTGGTAAATGAGTATGTTATCGGCAAAGGTTAATATTCGTCCCAGACCTGTTGGTTGAATTGCAGCTTCTTTTTCTATATAGACGTTAAACAGCACAGGTGACAATGAAGAACCCTGGGGTAGTCCCGGGCAAATGTGCATTGGCTCTGATGTCCATGTTATCAAACGAAATGTAACTGATCTCTCAGTTCAGGTAGCTGCTATCCACCTTGTTAGCCAAGGATTTACACCACATGCCATTACACAGTCGATTAAGGTTGCAAAGTCCACACTGTTGTACGCATCCTCTAGGTCAATTGCCACAGCTATAGTCCGTTCGGAAATTCGTGCCCACAGAAAGCGTCAATTTTCTCCAAAACTGTTTGTTGTATGGACATGGATTTTTGCATGCAGTCTTAGATTTTTCATGCTGTTAAGATTTTGCGATCATTACATCCACAGCTGTCGCGAAATTTGCAAAACGGTGATTTTCTTTGATCTTCTTGGAACATTTGCCTAAATATGTCCGTAACATTAATTCTTACAGTAAATCACAACATTTGTGCGACAAGACGGTTCAAAGGCGTGTCCTAAATGTGTGATTGGTTGTTCACGTGATTTTGATACGAGGAATGATGTTTTGATAATGAACTATGATAGCAGTAAATCATCAGGAAGCTATGACGAATCGTAACTGTTTATGTGTTATTATAGATTGGCATATGAAATTAGTTTATCACAAACGAAGGAATGCGATCGACGTGCCTCATTCCGAATCGGACGACTCCAATAAGTTCACAACAGTTATTGGTTGGATAAACTGCAAGCCATCTCGCTGCCAGTACTCTTCTTCTTCCTGTAGCACGTGTTCTTCACATTTAGCTCAGTACTCTGTGTCTATTCGTGAAAGGGCCTCACGAGTCATGTCTTTAACATCGCACATTTTAAAAGTAGTGTTCTGGGCGGCCACTTGCCCTTTAACTCTAGCCCAAACCAGCTCTATTGGGTTAAGGTGAGAATGGTAAGGTGGGAGTCGAAGAGAAACATGACCCTGCTCTTGGATGATTTTATCAGTCAGATACACTTTTGTCTTATTCCTCTGTCTCACAAGCTGCAACAACTCTGGTTTTAAATAGCTGTTGTCAGCGAAGATATTTTCATTCACAAACCACCTCCTGATTTTACTCTTTCGTGCTTGCCGAAGTGGGAGCTTTATCTTCCTGCGCTAGAACATTATGATAGGACGCATTATCCATCACCAGGCAAGACGGCCTATCTAGAGTCGGGAGGAGTGTATTCACTATCCAATCTCGAAGAATTTTCCCATTCATTTCCCTGTGGTAGTCCCTTGGTCTCCGTCAACAGATTGCCATTCTTTCTCGTTCGTATGATGAGCATTAACCCAAGATTCGTCCAAATACACTATATCATAGCCGTCTTGCCTTCTCTCACGAATCTGCCTAAAGTATTTGCTTCGAGCTGCAACCAGATGTGGTTTTTCACATAAAAAATTCCTTCCGCCAGACGTTTTTCTAAAAGTGAAGCCGACACTTCTGACAAGTTGCCAAAGAGTTGTTTTTGAGACGTTAATATCGCATTTTGCTTGCAGCCGACTTGTCAGCATGCGGAGAGTAACAATTTGATTGGCATTAAACATCTTCAAAATCAAAAGTCTAATGACATCCTTGTCAAAATCATCAATTTTTTCCTTTCTTGCTTAACCGCAGCTTCTGTACAATCACCGTCCTATTGTATCCAACGTCGAAAAGATCTTCTATCCACACCCAGGGCCTTTCGTGTTCTCCTACCTGGTTCTTGGATGTCGTGGTATAAACAACCCATCTTAGCGAAAATGCCTGTACAATATAACAGTTACCTTCTGCAAAGTGATAAATTTGCATTTCAGATTCATAGCGCTTTTCATAATTATGCAGTTTAGTTTATTAATATACGAGGGGCGTTCAGAAAGTAATGCACCACATCGTTTTTCCCAGGAGCTTTTTATTAAAAAAGCATGAAATTTATATACAATATACATGGATATGTCATGTAAACATCGGTATTATTCAACATAACCCCCATCAACTTGTACAGCTTTATGCCAGCGCGAAACAAGTGCATGTATTCCTAGCCCGTACCAGATTTTGTCTTGATCATGCAGCCATTTCTTCGGTGCATGAATCACTCCTTCATCATCTTTAAACCTTGTCCCACGGAGTGCATCTTTAAGTGGACCAAATAGATGAAAATCAGAGGGTGCCCAATCGGGGCTATAGGGTGGATGGGGTAGTACAGTCCAACCCAATTTGGTGATTGCTTCCCGTGTTGCCAGACTTGTGTGAGGTCGCGCATTGTCGTGAAGGAGAAGCAGGTCTGCCGGATTCTTGTGCGGCCGAACTCTGCGAAAACGTTGATTGAGTTTTTTCAATGTCTTAATGTATGCTTGCGAATTGATTGTCTCTCCTCTTGGCATAACGTCCACAAGAATCACACCTTTAATGTCCCAAAAGACAGTGATCATGATCTTTCCAGCTGATGGAATTGTCTTGAATTTCTTTCTTCGTTGTGATTGCGGATGATGCCACTCCATTGACTGTCTTTTTGTCTCAGGTTCAAAATGATGTGCCCAGGTTTCGTCACCTGTAACGATCTTAGCCAAAAGGTTCTCTCTATCAGCATTGAAACGCTCCAACAATTCAGGAGAAATTGCTTTCCTTTGCAATTGGTGGTCATTTGTGAGACTTCGAGGAACCCATCTTGCGCAAACCTTAGAAAATCCGAGAGTTTTTATAACTGCATTTGCACTACCAATGCTGACTGACAGCTGTAAGGCCAATTGTTGAGTAGTGATTCGCCTATCAGTAAGAATAATGCCCTCAGCGCATTTCAACATTTCTGCGTTGGTGGCTGTGGCAGGACGTCCACAGCGCGGCCGATCAAGCAGCTCCGTATCTCCACTTCCTGATTCTTTGATTCTCTGAACCCAGCGACTGACTGTACTCCTGTCGACTGCAAAACTTCAATACACATCACATAGCCGCTTGTGAATGTTCACAACGGTTTCCTTCTCTGCATCGAGAAATTATATCACAATTCGCTGCTTATAACGCAAGTTACTAACACGCTCCATTTCAACGGTTTAGGGCAGCCGTATTATTTGGCCGGTTGCGATGCAATTTGGTGCACACAATTGGAACATGCCATATTTGAAGTGTGCAAAATTTCATGCTTCTTCTTCATTATTAGCTGAGAAAAACGATGTGGTGCTTTAATTTCTGAACGCCCCTCGTATTATACGCTGGTGTCGTTTTGTTTCGTTGCAGCCAACTCATTGCAATTAGCATGCGCCGCTGAAATAATTACTCGCGACTGTGTGCAATAGGTGCGCACTGGTGCGGACATGTAGTCACTACACTAATTCAAACAAAAAAAATATTGAATAGCACATTTCATCGCTTGTGCTGTGCTGCAACAAAAATTAAGTGCGCATTTTTTGAACGGATCTTGTAACTTTCCTGTAAAACTAATAAAAAATAACCCAGACAACGGTAAGAGTTTTTGTTATATAACTTAAAAAAGAAAATTCAAACATGACATGAGTTTTGTAAGGGCAAAAAAATATATTAATAACTGCATTGATATCAGTAGGGCACGTAGCAAATTTCAATAACATCCGTCAAGGGGTTGCAAAGTTACAACGTTCAATGTGTGGGCACGAATTTCCGAACGGACTATACTGTTTCTTGTTTACTCTGGAAACCATCATATACTGTACATCGTTCGCAAATGTACTAGCGTTACCCCATGTTACTTTCATTGGTCCATAACTGCCCAGGGTATCAGGGAGGATGTGTGGTTCAATAATTATCTCGCCATTATCTTCTCAAGCAATTTGCCGTAGAGATTATGTAATGTAATGATGCGATAGCTGCTAAGAAGTGTGGGATATTTACCAGGTTTAGGAAGTGGCCGTAAGTAGCTATGTAGCCAGTCTTCCGGAACCTCAGCATTCTGTATGCTAATGTTAAAATCCCTAACTACGAGTACATTCATAATACCTGTGTCGTCCAGTTGTTTTATGTGTTGGTACTGTACACCATCAGGAACCGGGGCTATGTTTCTGCTGGTTTTCAAAGTACACACAACGTCCTCTTCAGATATGAGGTCGAAATATATCTCGCCTCTAATGTCATTTTTCCATAACACGGCCCTAAATTTTTTGACGATTATCTTTGTCACATTTATCTGTTTGGGACATAAATCGATCAAACAATGCTCGACCTTTCTCTTCGTCTGTCTTCAGGCTTATGTCTGTCGAGATTTTAATGTTAGGAATGCGTTGGCACGTATTTTTCAAGTTCATTCGCCGGCTAAAGGACCAGAATTGCTGTAGTGTTTTATCCGTGCCCACATGTGTCACAAAGGCTTCCTAAACTTTATCCTTGGCCTCTTGTGCCAAGATTTTCAATCTATTGATGGCTTTTTTTTTAAAAAATTCGCTGTTCTCTTCAACCAGTACATCATTTCTCAAATCTCTCTTCCGTATTTTCCGCCATTCATTGATTGAGATTTCCTTCTCAACCCATGCCTTCTCAGCAGTCTCATTCCACCAGGGTGGTTGGTCGAAATGTGTCCTAGCTGTTCGTTTTCTGGCGTTTTGCCGCAGTGTATGTATAGGGCTGTAATGATCTGGAAGGACTGGAGGATACTTGAAGGCTTGTTTCGGTTTTCTGTGTCTAGTGGTCTTTCCCTTTGCAATGAACACAACACAAGGTAGGTGATCACTGTCATGTGACCCTAATACATCACAACGTGCGATGGTGGCAGCAGCACTAAAGATGAACGCCAGATCAATAACACCATCAGTATCCCCTGGTATATTCGCCAGTCTTGTCGGACGGCCATCATTTAAGATATCAATGTTCGTATTGGTGAGCGCTCGGCACAAAGCCGTGCCCTGTCTATTGTCAGTGATGTTTCCCCACTCCTTACATCTAGCTTTAAAATCGCCTGCATAATTGCAGTGTTTGCTAGGTTCCTTCGACAATTCCATAGGAAATCCCAGTTACTCTCTTCTGGAAGGTGATCGACATGGGCATATAAATTGTATATTTGCCAATCGTGACCATCTATATTCAATTCCATTCCTTGCAATTCTACGTCTTCACTGACATGGGCACTGGTAACCAACCACCAATGAGGAAGCTCGTTCTTTACATATATAGCCTGCCCTCGTCTGCTAGGTCCACTGGGATTGGTTTAGCATTTATAGCCCGGGCAATTAATGCTGACATGCTCTTTTAAATTTGTTTCTTGGAGCATGAGGATGTCGACATCATACACCAACTTTTTGTATTATAGCAGCTCGTTGATTGGCGCTCCGGCAGTTCCAGTAGCCTATACGTATATATTTGAGTGATAGCCTGGCAGCTTTACTCTTAAGCTTCCTCTTGCCAGCTCCTGTCTGTCTCTCCTTCCTCTTCTTTCCCCTGTCTCTTTTACTGCTACCAATGTTAACGGTTCCTCACCCAACAACCATTCAGTCCTTCTGCACATTGGAAAAACCTTGGACATTGGAACATTCTTTATGACTAAGATGTTAGAGCGTGCTTTAAACGTTTTTATGCCTGCTTCAAACGTGGCGACTTAACCAATGACGTTACGAACCCCTCAAGGAGGAAACCGGAAATAATGGCATTACGAATTCCGTTAGCACCATATTTTTACCGTGCTCCACAGCTTTCTTGATAAAGTAGAAATGTATCACTTACTACTTAGATCCACGAAAGGCAACACAGGAACAGCTAAAAGTGCGACAAACGTCAAAACAGTCCTTCAAAACGGAAACGATTAAAATGCGTCCGCCATACTGAAAGAGGAACAGGGCTATATAAAGCGGTTAATGCATACACGTCTGACTCGTCATCGCATCCCTCAAGCTCTGCTAGTTTTACGGTTAATCCGAATTCCAACAGTCAGAGTCGCGTTGATTCATATTTTCCAGTGTCAGTCTCTAACAGGCAATCGTTCATTATTTTAATTAGCTCTCCTTTATCAAACCCCGTGTCTCCATTATAGATGCTCTCGAGGCTAGTTTCGCGAGTTAAGATTACTATGTTTAAATGGCAGTCATCATGATCACCATCTTCATCATTTTCATCGTCAGCAGCATCATCGTCTTACCCTTTCAGATCCCTGTAAAGTATAGGCCTTCACAATGTCACAACAAGTTTTCTTTTACTGTTTTATCAGTTCAAGGTCTTTCAAGTTTTTAAAATCCGTTTGGTGGCAGTCTCCATTTCCGTTCCCATTAGTATTTTCGTTTTGCCTTATTTCCCTTACCCTGGGGATGGCAGAACAAGGACTGCGGCGTTAATGCTGTCAGCAGCTATCCTCAGTGCCTGTCGTATCTAACGTTTCCTCACCTTTTGTTTTACATGTATTTTTCTGGCTGTTTTAATCAGTTACTTCAATGATATGAGTGGTTTTCTGGCTGTTTTAATAACTTACTTCAATGATACTTACTTACTACTTACTTAGTCGTTCCCCTTCTACCGTGAGGTGTAGAGGTTTGGAAGAGAGAGCGCCAGACCATTCTATCAGCTGTCTTCTTCCTGGCCTGGTTCCATTCCAGTCCTCGGTCCTTCAAAGACTGTCTAATGTTGTCCTCCCAGCGGACTCTGGGTCGTCCTGGAGGTCTGGATCCCTGGCTCTTTGTTTCCCATGCTTGTCGTGGTAGCCGATCTTCTCCATTCTGCAGACATGGCCAAACCATCTTAGTTGGGACTGTTCTATTTGGGTCTGCAGCGGATGGGATTTTAGGCCTTGACGGATCGTCTGGTTACTTCAATGATACGAGTGGTTTTCTTGCCTTGCCTGTTAGCAAAATGTCACGGAATTGCCTATCTGCTCTGCAGTGATGGTCCAACAATGGCAAAAGTTTAGAGCGTACAATGAGGTTCTTCAAAGGTATCTACCTTCGATCAAGATTCCTTTTGGCAGAGTTGAAAGTAGAAGGAAGGTGCTTCTGTTTTAAGGGAGTCCTCATAGACACCAAGAACTTATTTTCTGCACGCCCCTTCAATGAAAAGATAGATAAGTTAGCTCGTTTCTGATCCCCGAACTGAATTATTCAGTATACTATTACTTTAGTAGCTCTGTTATATTATATATTTAAAATAGCTGATTCATACCTGTGCACTTCAATCTGTAATAATTAGGCCAACTTTCAACTTGTATTTACATATAATACATTTAATAATAAAATTTTGCTTAACAATTATAAATATATAAATAGGTTTAGGAAAATGAAAAATATGGATCTTCATGCCTCACAGAAAAAAAATACTGCTTAAGGTGGTTTATTTTTAAACAGTCTGAGTTCGTTTACTTTGGCCTAATTAAAACTACTTAACTGGCCAGATATTGAAAATGGTTTGCTGACTGCTCCGTCAATCGTCGACTTCTGAAGTAAGGGTACATCCCTAAAAACTCCGAATGTCAGCCAACTAGTAACATAAAAATTAGAAGATACAAATGCTAAATATTGACTTCCTGACACTAGTCAGGCGCTTTCCCTGCTGTCAGATCCACTGACCCTTCCCTTTGTTCCCGTCCCTGTTCATCAATGACAAACCCAGTGGATAGGATTTAAAAAATCGTTAATTCAGGTAATCTAATGAAAAACAAAATGTGACAGGACGGCGGAAAACGACTCTTGCCTGATTTAAACGTGTTCAAATATAAACTTATTAAAATGTTAATATAATAAATATATATACCATGATGTCAACATTATCCACTCCCTGCTCCACATGGAGCCTGGGGTTACCTCTGCTTTTGGGCTCTTTGTGAGGAAACCTGCACAAAACAGTCACCATGCTTGCATGGATCCAGTCATTTTATATGCTGAGGTTGCAAGCCTTGTGTAAACCTGAAAATTCACAAGCAATGTACTCATGTTAAATGCAAAAGATATAAAATGATACAATGTACACGTTATGACTTACGCCGTATCGGGAGAGAATTTGCAGACTTCTGGAACAGGAAAACTTCCGAATAATTTTAGGCCACATGGTTATGAGGCCGTCTTACAGGTAGTCAGGGTATTAATGTTAGTTATAACCCCACTATTATCGTGTGTATAGGTTCCGAAGACTTTTGGTTTCTAATATTACAAATATATGTTTTCTTTCTGGTTAATCTTAAAAGATCCTCAGTGCGTGGTCCGGTCCTATCTACTGGAATCCTGTTTTTCTTCCTTCTTGCTTGTCTTACAATTTCGTCTTGACTCAATGGAGCACAGTGCCGGGGTCTAAAATTGTGCTACATTTTAAGGGACTTTTCCCAGATTCCTATGCGGGTGAAAGTCTCCAATCAGAAGTAATCTATTTTAATATATTTTATCTAGACCAAGCACTTTCGAATGTCTGACTTTTGTAAAGGTCTTCTCCCCGACCCCTCTCATGAAATTCAACATGTCCAAATGCAATTTGAAAATCCACCCATATAAAGTATGAACGCTACCGGTTGTTTTTACGAATCATACTTGTAACTCATGATATAACCTCATTTTAAATTGTTATCATAAATGTTGACCAACACTGAGTCCACCTCCAGAAGTATTACATAATCTTCATGCCATCACCTAAGGTAATCTGCCGTGTGTTTTAAACACTCCGTATCGGCGCATTCACAGCTTATCTTCCGATTATCAAAACAGGAAAACTGACCATCCTGACTTAAGGCAAATATTAACCCGCCTGTGTCTACTTTAACAAAGGCTGCTCAATTAACCTGTCTTGCTACTTCAAACCGCAAACTATGACGTAACCGTACAACTCTCCCCTGCACAGATTGGAGTCAATATCTTTCAAACAGGTCAGCTATCAAAACAACAACATAAAACCTGAGTCGCTGTATGCAAATTATGAGAGAAGGCGCAGGTAAAGAAAAATTGAAGAGGAGAGCACAGGAGAAGAAGAAGACAAGTAAAACACAGACAAATGAAAAGCACGGGAAATTCGTCACACAAGGATACTGAGCATCTTACATGAATGATGTTGTTAAATATTCTGAGTGGTAAAATCTTTCATGCAAGAACGCACTTTACTAAACAAACATTGAATTTAGGTTTTGACAGATCTGAAAGTGATAAATAAACGTGCAAAATGTTTGGTCTTATTAGGAGTTTTTGAACAAAAGCAAAACGAAAACATTGATTCCAGTGATTGTCAAATGATTTATTTATTCCGAGTAAATCACCTGTTTAAATTATAATACATTTAACATTTTTAGGTAACTGTAACCTGCGAAAATGGCAATATATGACACTATTTCTAGAAACAAAGTATTTTTATCTTTGTCCACAGTAACGCTACAACCTTAGCCATGCAGTCTAACACCGTACCTGTACTGTTGCTGAGTTTTGCCGTCTTTGGAGGAGGTAATATCAAACTAATTTGCTAATTGTATTATTTAATTTCAGTGGTTTTAATTTTTTTTCAGTAGTTCATAGTCGTTGGTAAATGTTTCCAAAGTTCTGCTACATGTTTTCACCTAACTTGGTTTTGTTCCAATCTTTCAAAGTGTCCGTAGTTAACTTTCTTTCATGTCTTGGAAATGCGGCTTCATCCTGCGAATGACAATGGTTCGAGACAGCAATGAAACAAAAAATGGAGTTCGGTTTGTTTCATCGTTCTTATAAAATGTTGGGTGTTTTGTTTTTTGTTTTTGCTTGTAAATTTTCAATTGTTATCATTGTACTTTTATTACACTATCTTTTACTTCATTTTCTTTCCCTCAAGATCAACAGACTTAAAAAAGGGGTTAAAACAAACTCTAGTGTGGATTAGATTAGCTACCATCTAGGCATCGAAGGTGGCTGCAATAGATCTTCATCGTCATCTGTTTCTAGAATTGATTGTAGTTTTTCATAAACTCTTACCTGTTCGTTGTTTTATAGTATCTTCCCATTTAGACGCTGTCATCTTCTTGCTGACTTGTCTGCAAACTTTTCTTCTATTTTGGTTTCAACGCGATAGTATGTATTTGTGCATGTCCCCATTATTTATCTTTTGTTTCACTCTTAGATTTTCTAGTATTTTAGTGTTTCTTCTCATCTGCTTCCATGAGATGAGTTGCACCTACTATTCTAGATCATTCGAGTTTAAACGGAAATAATTCTTCATTCTAACTGTTTCAAATTCAGGTTTTTGCAGCATACACTAATGAAAAGTATATATAACATTTAATGACTTTTTTATTTTTATTTTTAAAAATAGAGACATGGTAAAGGCACCTCACAAAATAATTATTATGGTGTATATTATGGTGTATATTATGGTGTAACAAAATAGGCTAATCACGTGTTTGTCAAAGATTTTGATTACATGTTTTGCTCAGGAGCCTTGTGCTCTTTGGGTTCCCTTAACACCCTGTTTAATGGGTAGACGAGGTTCCGATTATGAGATGAGATATTATGGTGTATATTATGGTGTATATTATGGTCTTCTTCATTCACCATCAACTCCCAAATGAGCATAGACCTTCAACAAACGTCTGCCAAGTCTTTATGCCCCGTGCAATCAGCCCCAAGTCTTTATGCCCCGTGCCATCAGCCCCATGTCTTTATGCCCAGTGCCATCAGCCCCAAGTCTTTATGCCCCGTGCCATCAGCCCCATGTCTTTATGCCCCGTGCCATCAGCCCCATGTCTTTATGCCCAGTGCCATCAGCCCCATGTCTTTATGCCCCGTGCCATCAGCCCCATGTCTTTATGCCCCGTGCCATCAGCCCCAAGTCTTTATGCCCAGTGCCATCAGCCCCAAGTCTTTATGCCCCGTGCCATCAGCCCCATGTCTTTATGCCCCGTGCCATCAGCCCCAAGTCTTTACGCCCCGTGCCATCAGCCCCATGTCTTACCAAGCCTTCGTCATCCCCTTCATGTCTATCTCCAGTTCTCTTCTCCACGTGTTCTTTGGCCTTCGTCTACCTCTCTTGTCCTGAGGATTCCAGAACTAGTAGTGTCTGGTAATGTCGTCGACAGGTTTTTCTTATCTGTGTTCTATTCATCTCCAGGGACTTCTCATTTTTTTTTCCACTGGCGCTTGTCTAGTTCTTGTGATTAGTTCCAGCGAACTGACAAAGTTTAAAAATTAGGAAACCTACCCACAACAAAAATATTTATAGAATCTGTGATTCCTGCACATACACACATTGGTATCATCGCCGGTGCTACAGAGTTCGTGCTCTGTGCTGAGATCCTCCTTGTGTGATCTAACGAAGGAGATCGTAACACTGGTGGAGTTGTCCGTGTGTAATGATGATGGTCTTTATAATCAAAACCAAACAAATATTAGTTGCACATCAGTGATCGTGTCATCAGTTCCACATTAGTGATCTTGTCATCAGTTCCACATTAGTGATCTTGTCATCAGTTCCACATTAGTGATCTTGTCATACCACGTCTGTAGTCTTTTGGATGTTGGTTGTAAGTGTATATTGTACTACAGACAAAACAAAAATAAAAATATGTGGAAATCTAAAGAAATCAAGTACAGAAATAATACGAACCATGAATTCAAATTCAGGGCAGTTCTATCGTATAGCTCTCAAACATGGAGAACAATAAAGAACAAATAACCAAATCTAACTAATTGTTATAAACAGATGCGCGCGCAGGAAAGCAAAATTAAAATGGTGTGACATAAACATGTTACCGCTGGTGACGGTACTGTATGATGTATGTGACTGTTACAGCAATCTACCAAGGTTATATCATTATACATTACATAGCAGAATAATCATTTTATTAGAAAAAATCGAGATCATACAAACCGTGTAAGTACTTGCTACAAAACTGGAAAACACAATCTCCTAAAATAATATAACTTGTGAAACATTGAAGTTTTCATTGGTGTTTTTCCTCGACCAGAGGTTAATCACACAACCTTTAAAAAACACGGGGCCCGCACTAAGGTTGAAACCTCTCCCGTAAACACGTCTGCATCACTGAACTGTGAACTGCGTGACTGAACTCTGTTCTGACTGCCGTTGTCAGAAAATAGCCATCGACGATTTCATTAGTCATGCTCGACCAGTGATGTTTTGTTACCAACTAGTCTTGCTCAAGATCTTTTGCTATTCTTATAAATACTGTTAACGTGCTAGCTTGCGTTAACGTAAGCCCTCCGGTGACAAACATCATTTTAGACATTATAGCAAGAACGAGACAGGTGCCAGTAGAAGAAGAAGAAGTCAATAGAAGACGTTGGTGTTGGATTAGGGTAACGCACTTGGGAAACATGTTCATAGCATTACAAAGCAGTTCTCGACCTGGAGTCCCGATAGTCACATAGGTAGAAGGAGATCTAAATTCTCACAAAGAAGAGACAATAAAGTGATGACAGAACTTAAGTAACGACGGAAAGCTGTAAGGATTGGCCTCATTTTGTTGACGCTCATGATCTTGGAGAGTCGGAGGGTAATAATGATAATCTCAAACGCCTATGCTCTATAAGCCGCTGAGAGGTACTGATAAGGATGTTGTAGCAGTTGTTGGTGTCACATAATACATGTTTAATTCTTTAGCTTCTCTACTTTCAGGTGTGTCAGAATCTGCTGAGCAACAGTCACCTTACCTAGTCACAAATATCGATAGAGACACAACATGCCAGGTCCTGGACACTCCTAGCAGTTTCAGAGATTTCGACAAATACAAACCAATGAATAGCAATGAAGAAATATGTCACCATAACTGCGATCAACCTGGAAGTTCAATCTCAGAAAGTGAACACTTGGAAACAGTCGGTAATTCTTGGATATTTTTTTCTTCTTCTTCTTCTTTGATCCCTAGCCGCCGACCGTCAAAGCAGTCAGTGGCCATCACGCCTGGTGGCGTCTTGTAGGGCAACAACAAATTGATTCTACTTTGCTCGGTCGGCGGCCATCCTTCGTACAGTGCCCCAATTCTGGTTCATTCTTTGCATCTCAGCCTCCACAGTCCTCCGCCAGGTTGTTTTTGGTCGGCATCTTTCGTTTTCCTTTAGCGGTCCATAGCATAGCTGTTCTTGTGATGGCATCGGGGTCTCTTCTGAGGACGTGGCCAACCCAGCTCCAGCGTCTCCCAGCTATGATGGTGTGCATGTCCTCTTGCTTGCTCCGAGTAAGCAGATCTTGGTTGGTGATGGTATTCGGCCAAAAGATTTGGTGAATTTTTCTTAGGCATGTTGTGTGAAAAGAGGACAATTTCGACATTTACTTCTCTGTAACTCTTCAGCATTCCGCACCATAGAGAAGCACAGAAAGCTCACAGCTTTGATATAATCTTAATTTTGTGCTTGTGCTGTACTGAGAGGACTTCCAGATGTTGTTTAGACTAAAAAAGGCTGTTAGTGCTTTATTTATTCTGTTGTTGATGTCTTTGCTTGCTCCGCCGTCTGGTGTTACTATGAATATTAGGTATGTGAAGGTGTCTGTCTGTACCAGTTGCTGATTCCTTACTGATATGGGCTCAGTGTTGCTCACATTGAGCGTCATGACCTCTTACTTCCTTAGAGTGATGTTCAAGCCCACCTGCTATACTTATTAAGTCTATCCGTTTTTTCCTGGATGTGTTGATGTGAATCTGCTAGTAGTGCAATATCATCTGCATATTCTAGATCTTCCATCGTAGAAAATGTAATCCATCTTATTCCTCTTAGACTGCCCTCTGCTATCTGGCGCATCACCCAGTCTATGACTGTTAAAAATAGAGTGGTTGATAAGGGCCATCCCTGTCGTACTCCTGTCATCACCTCAAAGGTTAGGTTGCTCTGCCCTACGCTACACGTAAATTTGGCATAGAGGCTTTTTAAGATTGACTCTATGCAGCCTGGAATTCCATAAGCCCTCAGTATTTTCCATAAACTGTCCCTTTGTATACTGTCAAAAGCCTTTTCAAAATCAACGAAATTAATGTACAGCTGTCTTTGCCATTCTGAGCACTGCTCTATAATGTTCCTGAGGGTAAATATATCATCTACGCATCTTCTGTTCTTTCTAAATCCTTCTTGTTCTTTCCTCAGTTTGTGGTCTCCTGCTTTTGAAATTCTCTGTATAATTATCCTGCCTAGTATTTTGCTGGGAACTGAGAGAAGAGTGATTCCTCTCCAATTATTGCAGTCTGCAAGATCTCCCTTCTTGGGCAATTTGACAATTATTCCTTTGTTCCATTCTGTTGGTGTTGTCACTGTTTTCCAGACTTGTGCAAATAGTGGTTCTAATAGTTCTTCTGCTAGCTAAGGGTCTGTCTTAAATAGCTCTGCATTTAAGTTATCATGGCCAGGAGCTTTTCTATTCTTTAACCCTTTGATTGCTGTGATGATTTCTTCTTTTCGTGGAATGTCTGTGTTAAGAGTAAGTTTGTTTTAATGTGCCCTCTTTGTACTTCCTTTTATATTTGTGGTCAAAGGGAGTTTACCAGTAGTTTTATTCTCTGGTATAAGGTTGATTTAGAGGTTATATCCCCTTGGGCTTACTTGTGTCCAGCTATATGTCCATATAAGGTTCTGTTCATAGATTTTCCTGGAACAGTTTCGTGTACATTCCTGTAGTGAACGAACTCAGGTCGCGCGATTGATTTGCGCATGCGCTAGGGTTTGGGCGCGACGGGAAGACTGTTTTTTGTGGAGTCGCCTGGTGTTTTTCGAGCTGACAAGTCGTTCATCGTTTTTGCTCTGGCAAGTATCTTAAGGGATCAGAGTTCTTCTGTGATTAGATTATGTTTAAGATTCCCCTTTAATGTGATTCTGGCATGGAGTATAAACCTAGGAAATGGCAAGTGTTTTCTGGTGTTTGATTCATGGAAGGCAGAGCAGGTAAAGAAGACATTTTGAACTTATTTGCATTGCCATAAAACTTTGAGTTATTTAGGCGACTTACTCCCGGTGCGGAGAAGTGGTAACATTGCTATTTTTGCCAGAGGTGTTGTACCAGAGTATCTTACTTACTTAGTCGTTCCCCTTCTACCGTGAGGTGTAGAGGTTTGGGAGAGAGCGCCAGACTATCCTATCGGCTGTCTTCCTCTTGGCCTGGTTCCATTCTAGTCCTCGATCCTTCAAAGATTGTCTAATGTTGTCCTCCCAGTGGACTCTGGGTCGTCCTCGGGGTCTGGATCCTTGGCTCTTTGTTTCCCATGCTTGTCGTGGTATCAGATCTTCTCCCATTCTGCAGACATGGCCAAACCATCTTAATTGGGACTTTTCTACTTGGGTCTGCAGGGGTAGGATTTAAGGCCTTGACGTATCGTCTGGTTGCGTACCATGTCTCTTCTTGTTACTTCAACCACCTTCCTCAGATACCTCATTTCTGAGGTTTGGATCTGGCTTTTATGGGTTGTAGTCATTGCCCATGACTCGCATCCATATGTCAAGACTGGGACATAGGTGGAGCGGTATACAGCCATCTTCGTTTTCTTACCAACCTCTCTCTTGCTGAGGAATCCTCGATTTATGGCCTGAAAAAGTCTCCCAGCTGCTGCCTTTCGAGTGGCCAACTCTTCTTTGATGCCTCCCTTTCGGTCTATAATAGCTCCGAGGTATTTAAAGTGGTCGACCTGCTCCAGGACCTGTTCTCCCAGCTTAATCTGATGTTTTCTTTCTTCTCGTGTAGTATCAATGAACTATTTATGTAAGCCCGCTGTCTAAGGCGGCCTATTTTCGCCAGAGGCGTTTGACCAAATGATCAATGAATTATTTATGTAAGCCCGCTGTTCAAGACGGCCTATTTTTGCCAGAGGTGTTGTACCAGAGTATCAATGAACTATTTACGTAAGCCCGCTGTCCAAGGCGGCCTATTTTAGTCAAAGGCGTTGAACCAAAATGATCAATGAATTATTTATGTAAGCCCGCTGTCCAAGGCGGCCTATTTTCGCCAGAGGTGTTGTACCAGAGTATCAATGAACTATATATGTAAGCCCGCTGTTCATGCGGCCTATTTTTTGCCAGAGGTGTATTGGCGTGTGATTACGTATATGATGAGTTGAACCTTCATTCAGATGTCAATGTATGTGTCGATGTCAGCGTGCCGTTATATTGTACTGTAATAAAATGTTTGGAAACGTCACCAGTCGTTCAACGCTTCCTGACTTCATCATCCTGTATGACTGTGACGTCTTCATGACTTGTTTACAGTAGCCCTGTGTGGGCGTGTATGTCAAAATATTTACACCAGTAGCAGTACCAACTACCAACAGTGCCAGTACACCTGTCTTCTACTGTGGTACCACTTATATATATACCACCTTCAACAGTCACGTAAACACACCCTCAACAGTGGTTGCCAGTTTCAGACTGTTACCCTAACGACATTCGCGTCTATAGATCTACAGCATCCTACACGAACTACTGCGATACGTTCCAGTACCAACGTTGTTGCTGTCATTTTGGAAGAAGCCAGTTCCTGTACCATCGTTGCTGCGGTGATTTTTGAAGCCAGTACCTGTACCATCGTTGTTACTGTCATTTTGGAAGCCAGTTCCTGTACCATCCTTGTTGCTGACAACTTGAAAGACAGTTCCTGTGCCATTGTTGCTGTCGTGTTGGAGGCAAGTTCCGATATCCCTTCAGCGTTGGATCGTCTTAGCGCTGAACTGTGTTTGCTGAGAACTTCATTGTTGTTGTTCCAGAGGCCAGGAGTTTTTTTCGCCAGTATCAGATAAGTGGTGTTATGTTTGTGAACTGCGCCTTTATGTTGTGTCTGAATTAAGCCTTCCATAAATTTATATTTTCATATTTCATGTTACATGTATTTTATATGTTATATATGTTTTTGCATTTCTGCGGGTTCGGTTGGGTGGTGACTCCAGTAGGGTACATCCCACTTAACCGAGGGCCTACTGTGAGCGTTCTTTATGGACCATTGCAAATTTCCCTCAGTGGAAATCGCTAGCGACTTTTGTTGCTATTTTTGTTTAGCTGTGACGACATGTGTTAGTGTTGTTTTCGTATATATTTTTCTCTGTTCTTTAGTTTTGATTAATTTGTTTGTATTTGTTCGCCTTCTCTTCCTATCGTCGATTTCTTTACACCTTTTCGTTTATACACTGTGTTGTTATTGTCTTATCGTTATATTTCGCAGCTGTCATTACAAGTTTTGTAATATTCCTCTTTAGTTCTGCTTTATTCTTTTGTTGATCCCTGCGAACGTTTTCGTTTGTGATTTATATCTTGTCCTTGTTATTTTTGTAGGTATAGTTGATTTTGTCATACACTGTCTATATACGTACTAGGTAATGCACTATTAATAATATAATGCACTATAGATAGAGGTGATTATTGGTGATATTGTAGTAGATTATTGTACAAGTTCTTTGATAAAGACTTGTCTCCCAATGAGGTTAGGATTAAGTGAGTTTTTGAGATAATATATATTATACAAGGTGTTATAGTATATTATTAGACATAATGTCTACCTTAGATTATTTCATTAAGCAAGGGAAAGCCCTTGGTAAGACTGGAGAGAAATTAGAGGAATTTGCTACGGCTGAATATTCCAAGGCGCAGAAGGCTGAAGAAAAGAGACAGAAAATAGAAAGATAGGCAGATGAGAGAAAAAGAGAAGCAGATGAGAGAAAAGTCCAAATGGAGATGGAACAGAAAAAGCTAGAAGCTGAAGAGAGAAAACAGAAGCTAGAAGCTGAAGAGAGAAAACAGAAGCTAGAAGCTGAAGAAAGAAAACAGAAGCTAGAAGCTGAAGAGAGAAAACAGAAACTAGAAGCTGAAAAAGAGAAAATGTTACATGAAGAAAGAATTTTAGCTTTGGAGTTGGAGAAATTAAAGTTGGCGAATATGGGTAATTCGCAAAATGATGCAAATAATCAAACAACTTCTAATAAGACAAATGCTGGTACTTATAAGGTCAAACTATCTGCTTTCAACTATACCTGTGACGATATAACGTTCTATCTAAATAGATTTGAACTTTCATGCGAAACTCATAAGGTAGACAAATCGCAATATGTTGCACAACTAATGGAGATACTTAAGGGTGAAGCATTGAATACTATAAGTATGGTAGAAGGCCCTGATACGTTTAATTATGATGTTGCCAGAGAGGCCTTATTAAAGAAATATCAGCTTAATGAAGACGGTTATCGTCTTCGCTTTAAGACTATGCTACCAGAAGCTGGGGAAGAATTTTCAGATTTTATCTCAAAGATACGTCTAACGTTTTCACGTTGGGTCGAGCTGTCAAAGACTGAACACACATATGAAGCCCTTATGGACTTATTGCTTCGTGACAAAGTCATGTCATCAGTTAATGAGTCTTTTCTTGTCTTTTTCACATGAGCGTAAGCCTATAAACTTGAAAGATATGGAACAATATTGTTGCCAATATGTCACTGCACACCCAGATATAACTGTTAGTAATTCTAAAGTCAAAGAAGGTTTACCAGTGGCTTCAGCAGCACCATATGGTCCTAATTTTTGTCGTAAATATCAAGGTGCTCAGTGCAACTTTGATAGAAGGAGTAATCATAATTTTCGACAGAACCAAGGAGATCCTTCTCGTAATGATTCTTTTTCTAGGAACTGGAGACAATCTAATAGTCCTCAATATTTTGGTCCTAATAATTATAGGAATTTTTGGAAAGGTTACTATAATAGAAGTAGTCGAACAAATAATAACTTTTCAGGGAGACAACAGAACCCATCTAAGAGATATTTTGATCAATGTGAAAATGACAATCACAACCATGGAAACTTTGGTTCAAACCAGAACAATAGTTTCAATAGACAAAATAACAATGATTTCAAGAAAAATAATAGTCGCGGTAAATCGCAACATAATAATAGGCCATGTCACCATGGTTACTCTGCTCAAAAAGAATCCCAATGTATGAATAATCAGGGTGACAATGGTAATCACCATCATGTGACGTATTCTTTCCAGAACGTTGTCTCCATTACAGCTGCTCTGAACGCATCACGATTCTGGGCAAGTCGACCTGCATCAGCCAAAGACAAGTTCAGACTCTCTGTGATATCCTAGGTCCACCGTCGTCTAGGTCGACTCCTTCCCATTTTTTCAGGGACCATGCCTTCCATCACTGTTTTTTCCAGACTATTATGTCTTTTTATATGACCGAAAAATTTCAGCTTCCTTATTGCGATGGTATTTAGGAGCCAATGTTCCTGTACGTTTAGTGGGTGCAGTACTTCTCTGTTGGTCTTTTTTTCTGTCCAGGGTATTCTCAACATCCTTCTGTATCATTTCATTTCGAATGATGTAATCTTTTTTGCAACTGTTTTATTGAGTGTCCAAGTCTCACAGCCGTATGTTGCTACTGGGAATATACATGCTCTGATCAGTTGTAACTTTGTTTCTTTGCTTGTGCCTTGCCATAGGTTTTTCATCTGTTTTAGTTTATGTGAAGCAATTGCAAGTCTTCTTAGGACTGTATCGTCAGCATATCTGATTTCCGGGATCTGGTACCCGCCGATGTTAATTGAGTCAAACTCTGTGTGTTCTTGGTCATCTCTTACGTTTCTCATGATATTCTCGGCATAAATGTTAAACAGGTAAGGGGAAAGGGTACAGCCTTGTCTTACTCTTTTCTGTACTTCAAACCATTCTGATGTTTCCCCCTCTACTCTTACGGCTGCCTGTTGTTCTTGGTACAGCAGGGTGATGAGTTGTATAAGGTGGTTTGGAAATCCCATATGTTTCATAATAGCCCATAACTGCTGATGTTGTACACAATCGAAAGCTTTGGTGTAATCAATGAAACAAGTATGTAGGTCAACGTTGAATTCTCTACACTTTTCTATGAGGATCATCATGTTGAATATATGATCTCTAGTGCCTCTACCTGGTCGAAAACCCGCCTGCACTTCGTTTATTTCTGTTTCTAGCTTTTGTTGCATCCTTTTCATTATGATTTGTAATAGTATTTTGCTGGCATGGCTTATAAGAGCTATAGTTCTGTAGTTTGTGCACAGTCTCAGGTTGCCCTTTTTTGGCAAGGGTATGTAAATTGATCTTTTCCATTCCTTGGGCCAAATTCCGCTTTGCCAGATCTTGCAGCATAATGCATGGTATATACGAGCGCTGCCTTCTCCTCCTGCCTGTATCATTTCAGCTGTTATTTCATCACAACCAGGAGATTTTCCACTTTTTAAGTGTTTGATTGCGTTCCGGACTTCCTCTATGGTAGGTTCTGGTTCACGTTCCGCTTCATTCATGACGTTGTTATCTGCCGCTTTGTATACGCTTTACGTATATATTTCTTGACAGTACTCCTTCCATCTGTTCAGAATATCTTTACGTTCTGTTAGAGTGTCGTCTTTCTTGTCGTTTATTGCTCGAGGTGATGATTTAAAGTTGCTGTTCTTCAATGTTCTTACTTCAGAAAACATAATAATAATACCGCTAATGCTAATGCTTGCTATGCATTCAATTTCGAGAGAGCATCAAAGTGCCCACAATGCACAACTTTGTTTGAACCTACAACTTTATCTACTTTGAGTTGTGGTCATCATCTACCCGCTCTCCCTGCTGCAGCCGCGCATGACGGAAGAGGGTCTCTTATCCTACATAAAGGTTTCGTGAATAATGATCCAGCCTCAGTTCTTTTTTATTCTGGATGCACAACTATTAGGGTTAGACAATCTCTCATAAATCAATCTTGTGCCACTGGAAAGGTGGTGAAATGTGTCACATTTGGTGGAACTCTTGAAAAGTATCCGACTGCTATTATCCATATAGCTACTCCCTTTTTTACGGGACAGGTCCACGCATGTTTACTCCCAAATCCCATTGCGGATCTTATCGTTGCACGTAAACACGGAATGAAGGAGTGTACACCGCAGGAAATTGCTATCTGGGAGAAGAAAAATATTCAAGCTGCTAATGCAGTCACTACAAGAGCGCAAGCTCAAAATATTTCTCAGACTCCATCAGTCGAAGATAATGAAGTGCATAACCAAGAAGATCACTCGGTGATTTCCCGAGTCTTTTTATAAACTTCAACAAGATGACACTTCTTTGGAAAAATTATTTCACCTAGTTGAAAATGATAATCCAAACCTTAACACAAATCGCAAATCTTGGATCGCAAAAAAGAATGGAGTACTAGTCCGTATGGTGCAAGACTCTGCAACGTCTATGCATTCGCAAATTCTAGTACCTAAGAGTATGAGAGTTCGAATTCTACAACATGCTCACGACTCTCAATGTGCTGGTCATATGGGATTTTCCCGTACTAAATCGAGGGTTCTTGCTTCCTTCTTTTGGCCACACGTGAATAAAGATATACGTATTTATTATCGCTCCTGCAAGAAATCTAAATAGAACGCTCAAGGGTTTACTGGGAAAGATAACTGAGGATCACCCTCAGGATTGGGACAGGGTTTTACCCGCTGCCCTTTTTGCGTATAGAGAAGTCCCTAATGAGCACACAGGCTTTTCCCCATTCCAGCTTGTCTTTGGTGCGCAACCGCGCGGTCCTATGTCATTAATGCATGACTCAATAACTGCTGAGGATATCAGCGAGAAAACTCAATCCTCTTACGAATATGTAATTGCTTTAAGGAAGAAAATTATCGAAGCATGTAGGAGAAGGAGAAGGCGAGGAAATTCGCAAATAAAAATAGGCGGTTACGACAACTTTGTCCCGGTGACATGGCATTGGTATTACTCCCTTGTAAGGAAAACATACTTCTTATCTCATGGAAGGGTCCTTATGCTGTTATATCTAGAATTTCTTATGTCGACTATGTCGTCGATGTGGATGGAAAGCATAAAACCTTCCATATTAATATGTTAACAGAATTTCATGATAGACCCGATTACCTACAACCTGTTTTCCAAGTGACAGACGATCCAGTGTTACCGCATAGTCATTACACATCTCTGTCGGTAATTCAAGAGGAAGAGGCTACCTTTTCCGATGTGAACCTCCCTCTTCCGGTTATCCCACTGCATTCTAAGGAATCATGGGAAGATGTATCTATCTCTTCAGAGTTATCTGCTGAACAACAGAGACAAGTCTCCTCTATGTTACAAACTTTTAAGGACGTGCTTACGGACATTCCCGGACAAACATCAATTATGTCACATGACATAATACTTACCGATTACAACCCTATCAGAGTCCGTCCTTATCCTATTCCTTTGCACTTTCAGGCACAAGTTGAGAAAGAATTGGATGAAATGATTCAATTAAAAATAATTGAACCATCTACTTCGGCATACTCTTCGTCTATGGTTATTGTCAGAAAAAAAAGACAATAACATACGTCTTTGCGTCGACTATCGCAAACTAAACCAGGTGACGAAATTTGATGCTGAACCTATGCCATTATTAGAAGAGCTCCTTACTAAACTTTCAAATTCTCGATACTTTACCAAACTCGACTTGTCCAAAGGTTATTGGCAAGTTCCTCTTACCGAACGCGCCAAACCTCTTACTGCTTTCTCAACACCTAGGGGTTTGTTCAAATTGAACTTCATGCCTTTCGGCCTTATGAATGCCCCAGCTACTTTTGTACGCATGCTGCGTCGTATCCTTTCACATCGTTCGGATGTTATTGCCTACTTGGACGATATTTGTCTTTTTAGTGATTCTTGGGAAGATCACTTTTTAGGTCTATATGAACTGTTATCTACTCTACGCTTTCATAACCTTACAGCTAAACCATCCAAAGCCCATATTGGATTTAGTGAGATTTTTTTTTGGGTCACCGTGTGGGTCATGGTCTCTTACGGACGGAGGACCATAACACTTCTAAAATTTTGAACATCACTACGCCTAAGACAAAAAAGCAAGTCCGTAGTCTCTTAGGTTTAATACAATTCTATGGAAGATTTGTTCGAAACCTATCGTCTATCACTGCACCTCTCTCAACTCTACTGAAGAAGGGGTCACCTAATATGGTACGCTGGTCCCCAGAATGCCAGTCTTCATTGGATAACATTAAAACACTATTTTCATCTTACCCTATCCTAAGACTACCCACTGCAAGTAAGACTTTCGTTCTTCGCAGCGACGCCTCATCCACAGTGATTGGGGCCGCATTGATGCAGGAGTATGATGAAACTCTGCATCCGGTAATGTATGTCTCTAGAATGCTGAATGCGGCAGAACGGAATTACTCGGTACTAGACCGAGAATTATTGGCTATGGTTTGGGCGATACTTAAACTTCAGAGATTCCTTCTTGGCGCCCATTTCATTGTAGAAACAGACCAAAAAGCCCTCACTGCTATACAGAGTAAAGACTTGAAGAGTTCAAGATCAACACGATACGCTATTGCTCTTCAACCTTTTCACTTCTCTGTTCGAGCTATTCGTGGTGCGGATAATGTTATGGCAGTTATACTGTCTCGATGCCCACAGAATTCTACTTGACACTCATGCCTGTATTTTCGTATACATAGCGGGGTTTGTTATATACCCATAACACTGTTATACATTAACAGTCTGTTATTACATTTGCTTGACTCTATTTAATATATTCTGCTAAGCACTTTGTATTACTTTCTCGGGTGCCGTCTCTAATGTAACGGAAGAAGGTTTGATTAGCACTATATAAAGGCCGGTAGTTTACATGGCCACATTTAATAAGTAGTAATTGCAATTATGTGTTATATATTGTAGAATCCTACAGTTGTCAAACACATGGTTTTCATTTATATTTTTTCACAGGGAGTCAATGCTGTTATACGGAGAATCTCTACAGTTTACAAGTATCCCTTCATGTGATGTCCCTGTCTACCATTAGGAATAGACGCTACCACAGTGTTCTGGGACTCTGCATATCATCGCTTAGTTTTATTTGTAATGGATAGTTAGTAATGTTGTAAACTAGTATTCGATATTATGTTAAAGATATGATGCTATGTTTGATATATCCTTTAGTAGATATATGTTCGTGTCTCTATATTACTGTACATTACAATGTTAAAGTATAATACGTTAATGACACCTCTAATTTGGTAATTTATTATTAGGCATGGTAATATTGTAATTTTTGTTCGTGGTATATGAAGACATATCTATTTCATTTTTTCTGGCATTGTTATGTTGCCAGCACTTTATTGTGCTATGGTGGCAACTTCCTTTTATAATTATGTTAGTACTATGAGAAAATATTTTCTCTATACTTGGTGAGATTAATTTTTCTTCTCACCCGACGCTCTATCGTGCGCCAGTATAGCACGGTATTATGGCATTGTAATTGTTTACACCCTTCGTCAGCGCATTATTTATGCGTTATGAGCCTGGTGCCTGCGTCATCATTCTCATTATTTTTTAGCGTGTGTTTGGGAATTTATGTTATACACGCTATAGTGTTTCTATGGTATTTATTTATGCATTGTATTGATTACCTTGATATATGTATATATATATATATATATATATATATATATATATACTTATACTTATATGCTACCGCCCTCATTTGTTCAATGTAATTTTTTTCTTCAAAAAAAAATGATGTTATCAGTTTTTTTCCCCGGGGGGTGCGGTAGACTGTTAAGAGTCAGTTTGTTTCAATGTGCCCTCTTTATACTTCCTTTTATATTTGTGGCCAAAGGGAGTTTACCGGTAGTTTTATTCTCTGGTATAAGGTTGATGCAGTGGTTATATCTCCTTGGGCTTACTTGTGTCCAGCTTTATGTCCATATAAGGTTCTGTTCGTAGATTTTCCTGGAACAGCTTCGAGTACATTCTTGTTTTTGTTGTTATATCCCCTTGGGCTAACTTGTGTCCAGCGATATGCCCATATAAGGTTTTGTTCGTAGATTTTCTGGGAACAGTTTCGTTTACATTCCTGTAGTGAACGAACTCAGGTCGCGCGATTGATTTGCGCATGCGCTAGGGTTTGGGCGCGACGGGAAGACTGTTTTTTGTGGAGTCGCCTGGTGTTTTTCGAGCTGACAAGTCGTTCATCGTTTTTGCTCTGGCAAGTATCTTAAGGGATCAGAGTTCTTCTGTGATTAGATTATGTTTAAGATTCCCCTTTAATGTTATTCTGGCATGGAGTTATAAGCCGAGGAAATGGCAAGTGTTTTCTGGTGTTTGATTCATGGAAGGCAGAGCAGGTAAAGAAAACATTTTGAACTTATTTGCATTGCCATAAAACTTTGAGTTATTTAGGCGACTTACTCCCGGTGCGGAGAAGTGGTAACATTGCTATTTTTGCCAGAGGTGTTGTACCAGAGTATCAATGAACTATTTATGTAAGCCCGCTGTCCAAGGCGGCCTATTTTCGCCAGAGGCGTTGAACCAAATGATCAATGAATTATTTATGTAAGCCCGCTGTCCAAGGCGGCCTATTTTCGCCAGAGGCGTTGAACCAAATGATCAATGAATTATTTATGTAAGCCTGCTGTCCAAGGTGGCCTATTTTTTACAGAGGTGTTGTACCAGAGTATTAATGAACTATATATGTAAGCCCCCAGTTCAAGCGGCCTATTTTTTGCCAGAGGTGTATTGGCGTGCGATTACGTCTATGATGAGTTGAACCTTCGTTCAGATGTCAATGTATGTGTCGATGTCAGCGTGCCGTTATATTGTACTGTAATAAAATGTTTGGAAACGTCACCAGTCGTTCAACGCTTCCTGACTTCATCATCGTGTATGACTGTGACGTCTTCATGACTTGTTTACAGTAGCCCTGTGTGGGCTATAAGTGTCAAAATATCTACACCAGTAGCAGTGTTAACATCTAGATCGGGTTCAGCCTCAGGAACATTCAATTGTGTATCTGGTGGTTCCTTGTTCAGAGTTTCAATACATATAATGAATTGCTCGCAGCAACGAACCTAAAATACGTGGCTTAAGAACGCAATCGTCAGGTCCGTCCTACACTTCGCAGCAAGAGTGGACTTAAAAGTCAAACTCAAAGTCAAGAAGCATAAAACTATTACTGCAACTGATCCCTTTGAAGTATGCATGAACCAAATGATTTATGTGCACTTATAGCGGTGGGTTCTGTAGCAATATGATTGAAATGATTTATGTGCACTTATAGCGGTGGGTTCTGTAGCAATATGATTGAAATGATTTATGTGCACTTATAGCGGTGGGTTCTGTAGCAATATGATTGAAATGATTTATGTGCACTTATAGCGGTGGGTTCTGTAGCAATATGATTGAAATGATTTATGTGCACTTATAGCGGTGGGTTATGTAGCAATATGATTGAAATGATTTATGTGCACTTATAGCGGTGGGTTCTGTAGCAATATGATTGAAATGATTTATGTGCACTTATAGCGGTGGGTTCTGTAGCAATATGATTGAAATGATTTATGTGCACTTATAGCGGTGGGTTCTGTAGCAATATGATTGAAATGATTTATGTGCACTTATAGCGGTGGGTTCTGTAGCAATATGATTGAAATGATTTATGTGCATGACAAAGTCTGGTTTGTTGTTACTGATAGGGTTACGGTAAGGTGTCTATTGATTATCTGCTAACGTTACTGTTGTGTTGTGGATCTGGTAATGTCTACAGTTGATACCTATATATCCGCCACACAGGCAAACACTGTAGAAGTCTACTGGTAAGCGATGATCAGGTTCTCGATACAGATAGACCACGCCCACTCCGGGGCTATTTCTAAATACGTGTTAAGTTCCCTGTCACACTTGTAATACTAAGTGCGTGTGTTGGTTTAGTCGTTTACACCACAGGTACGTACACAAGAGTCATGGATGGTTGTAAACGACTGGTGACATTTCATATGGGTTTATTCACGTCACAACACATTGATGAAATACACATAGAATACCGTTCACAGCACAACACAAGATATAAATTACCACATAAGAACTGCGCACTCGGCAGCTATAATGATATCATAATACATGGCCTAGAGTACTCATATTAAACTCAGCGTTCTAAAGAATCCTCAATAACAATCCTCTCACAGGAGCTATCATGATTCATGGCCTAAAGTACTCTTATTAAACTCAGCGCTATAAAGAATCCTCAATAACAATCCTCTCACAGGAGCTATCATGATTCATGGCCTAAAGTACTCTTATTAAACTCAGCGCTATAAAGAATCCTCAATAACAATCCTCTCACAGGAGCTATCATGATTCATGGCCTAAAGTACTCTTATTAAACTCAGCGCTATAAAGAATCCTCAATAACAATCCTCTCACAGGAGCTATCATGATTCATGGCCTAAAGTACTCTTATTAAACTCAGCGCTATAAAGAATCCTCAATAACAATCCTCTCACAGGAGCTATCATGATTCATGGCCTAAAGTACTCTTATTAAACTCAGCACTATAAAGAATCCTCAATAACAATCCTCTCACAGGAGCTATCATGATTCATGGCCTAAAGTACTCTTATTAAACTCAGCGCTATAAAGAATCCTCAATAACAATCCTCTCACAGGAGCTATCATGATTCATGGCCTAAAGTACTCTTATTAAACTCAGCGCTATAAAGAATCCTCAATAACAATCCTCTCACAGGAGCTATCGTGATTCATGGCCTAAAGTACTGTACACTGCAGTTATAAACACTTCCACAATAATTAAAACTGCAGTTTCATCCTACGCTGTACCCACAGCGAAAAATCCGTCGACATTTTAAATTCAGCACTGTACAGGCATTTCACACTTCCCAAAAACACTGTCTTCCTACCCGGTCAAAACGCCCGGAACACTCTCCCTAGATAACACACTCGTCCCGCTCAAAAGCAGACACGAGACTTTTTCACGGTCAACACAACTCAGTCAACCAATCATCTGCGGGCTAGCCGCGAGCTATTCTCACTCCGTTCAAAACATTACAGAATAAATATATCAGCGCTTTTCACGCTGTCTGTAATCTGTCTCTCGAAACTATCACGAGATACTCTCTAAATAATTCGATAGCTAACAAGCAACTAAGTGCTATAACTCAAAATCTATTTCAACTACTAACATACTCCAGTTTACTTCCCCTTACACTAAAACTGTTCGTTACATCTTACCTCACCCCCAGAGAAAAAAAATTGATTCTATCAATTTTTTGACAAATACATCCCCAAAAAATTAAAAGGACAATGAATCTCTAACATATGTGTCTAAGAATTACCTTAAGTTCAGTCACAATAAGACATCTACAAAATATAAGCATTAAGTGAAATGTAAAAATAAAGTATCCAATGTAATCAATTAAGCATACCAAAAAATAATGCATTACAAAACCAAGTTAAGTAAATACAGCACAACTAAATAGGAAACAACCGATAGTACAAGAAAAGACAAGATCAAGCAAACGAAAAATGATCCGTAATAAGGTAAGTATGAAATCAGAATATGAGGAAAAAACAATAATATTACATTCAAACAATTTGTTATATGTAAAATAATTACAAATATCACAAGTAGCTACACTATATTAAGTTTTACCATTAAAGTAACAATACATAGAATGAAAGTATAAGAAGCGAAAGAAGAAGTATACAAAGAGAATGAAGTGAAACGTAAATAAAGCACGAAATGTAAACAAAATATGATACCATATTGAAAAGACAACAGAAAAGAAGGGATAGAATGAAGAATAATCAACAAAGACAGATAGAAAACAAAAGGTATGAATATAGAGAACGTTGGTAAAAATATATACTAATAACAATTTAGATCAACAACGTATTTCAAAATAAATACAAACACGATCGAAAAGCACAAAAGAAAATAACAAAGTATTCCTATACTAATACTACAAAAAATAGTTTATAACTAAACAAAACATAATCAGTAATTTAAACAAGTTATACAAGTTATACATAATCAACAATAAATTATCGACACCACACAAAAAAGTGATAGCATTGCTATAAGACCAACGCATAATCAAGCGCTAATACAACATAACATCCAAAAAACAAACAAAAAACTTTCTTTAAAGAACTAACATTACTCTACATATCAAACATAGCACATAGTCAAACGCTAAGCACACACAAAACCAAAAATAAAAAATTACAATGTCTGGGAAAAAATATTTTCCAAAAAATACTGTACAAAAATATTTCGTAATGCTAAGTTACATAAAAATAGTATTTTAATTTAATTAATTCAAATCTATAATTAACAAATTAACAAAAAACTAGCTTTAGCAAAATGAGAGACATATAACAATTCCTGCATCTAAGCAACCACTAAACAACACGTGTAAGTTTTTTCAAAAAATACGTCACAGAGAAACACATTAAAAAAAAACACACTATTACCAACATACAAGTTTGCAAATACATGAAAACAACGTAATGTATGTTAAGCAAGTGCTTAAATCAGATCTCTAGATTTCTCAATCAAATAACAATATCAGCAACCGCTGTTAATTTTCTCTATACAGTTCAATTTAAACTTTTAAATATTTCCGGCTGACAATCACGTTCAGCTTAGCTATAGTGTTATTTAGTCATAAATTTATATCTATCTCCACCTGATATATTAAAAGTAATTATTGTAACATTAAAACTAATGAGTATGTGCATAGGGCTAACAAACTCATCATGTACAAAACTATTCTACCCAACACATCTGTAAAACAAAACCAAAAAAAAACTTCAAGTTCTACACCAGAGTATAAAAAATAGGCATAAGTTTGTAACCAGTAAGGTTAAATATAAATCTGCTCATTGCATTCATGAATAGTAAACAACACGTCACTACCATCTAACACACTACATATTATCCAAAACACAATAGTATAAAAATAGCATCGAAATGAACTAATTTATAATTAAAACAGTCATACATATCAAGAAAAACAATAGACATCAAATGATGCGTAAAGATGATGATCATAATATAACAACCTATAATGATCTATGCACTAGAATACATTAACATCTTCTGTCCTAATAAACAAACAAAACAAAAAAGAATCAACCGCAAAAAAAAAAAAAAAAAAATCTCCATAGGTCTTGCCGACATCTCATAAACATTAGGGTAAAACGTCGAATCCATAGTTAGCACGCTGATATGTTTCGCTTGAGAAAACACTCGGGCACAATGTTGACCTATATTCTTGCCGCGACCGTAAACAGCCGTTAACGTAAACAGGAGCGCTGACCCATATCAAGAAGTCGCCTCTGTTCAAAAAATACAAATGAAAATTCCATTTTAATGAATGGTGAAATTTACTACGAACAACGGAGAGGTTAAACAAACAATTACCCCGCACTGTGGTTCGTGTGGAAATCTGGTCACCCCACGATGTCATCGACTCTTCGTTTAAGTTCACAACAACGTGCTGCTCTTTCAAAATCAGAAACATAACAAGCAGTAGTATTTGTGACATCATTATCATTGCTACTTTGCTTAATAACAATGCTTCTAGGCTCATGTCGAGCAAAATTAGCATAATTGCACTTATTATTCGTCGTTTGATCAAAATATTTATCATCATTTCCTCTTTGTTTGAGACTATTATTATTTCTATAATCCCAGTTAGACTTGTTATGATTAACATTTCTACTCCGCACAAAAAATCTGTCAGAAAAATTATTGCACGATTGAAAACTCTTCTTGTATTTGTCTGTACCATTATTTTCAAAATTCTGAGAATTAAACTGTTGAGATACATTAACTTGTCTCTTATCTCTCTGAGAAGGAAAATTATTATCATATGAATTTCCTTGGTACTTTCTAACCTTAGAAACATCTCTCCTACAAAAACTCTTTCCATTCTTTTCTTTGACAATATGCTTGTTTGCAGTATCATCTGCAGATCTATAAGTATCTTTATCGTTACGCCTATAATGGGTTTCATCCTTGGAACCACTACTTATAACTTTATCCATTGTTATCATCTTCTGAGAACTTCCAAAATCAGTTACTCGTTTAATCCTTAGGCTTTTATCAGGACTGACTGTTACATTATCATTCTCTCTATTACACTGCCTCCAAGAATTGTTGCTATTGCAAGAAGAATCAAAAGATCTTCGAAAGTTATATTTTCCCCGAAAAGATATTTGTCTATCACATTTAACTTTTCTATCAGCACAGATTGTATAGGGCTGGATCTTTTTAACCTGTTGGCAAACAACTTTCTGTCTAGCATTGTCCACATTTACAGAAGACCATATTCCGCTGGTTAAAATAACATCGAGTAGACCCTCTACCCTTTTTGTACTTTCTGCAATTTCAACACTTTTTTGTGAAATTTCTTCACTTAATTTCCTATTTAATTTGTCAAATGTCAAAACTTTACTTCTCTCCTCTGTTAATAATCTCTCAATCTTAATCATCTCCTCTCTCTCAGTCGTTAACTCTTCTAATCTCTCTTTCTCATCCTTTTCTTTTTTAGGTGTTAAGTCCATCTGAAGCTCCTCAGTTTCACTATCATAGCTATTTACAAGCTCATCAATCTTCTCTGGGCATACAGTGTTCTTCTCTTCAAGTTTACCAAAACATATATCATGAAGCATTTCTATGTATAACTTCTCCCGTTCATTTGTTTCAGCATTTAATTTCTGATACATCTCTTTCTTTTTATGAATCTCTCGAGTGAGATTACCCACTTCGTCATCTTTGTCTTTCAGCCGAATTTCCAGCTCTTTGTTCTTGTTCAATGCTGCATCTAACGCCGCATGTACTTTAGTAAGTTCCGTGTTTGACTTATCTAACTCATTTGCGAGTTTAGAGACTGTTTCGTGTAGTTTACTCACTTCAGTAGTAACTTTTAAACAATTGTCCCTTTCCCGTAGGGCACTCTGTTTGTTGACTTTTATTTGTTTCTCACTTCCTAATTCCTTTTTATGCTCATCAGGAATACCGTTGTGGATTATCTTGAATATACTTTGCACTACATGTCCGTGCTCATGCTCAATATAATGTTTCAAAAACACACGAAGGTGCAGTAGCAAATCAACCAAATCCTTAGCCATTATTGAATTACAAACAAACTTAAAGTTATGTTCAGCAAATAACTTTAGGGATACCGATACATTAACCAACAAATCGTCCATGATCCATACTCCAAGTCGTGGACCTCTCAATCCCTTTTCATCTCTACCTATTAACAATGCACTTTCCAGCATAGGCCTTATATCTGCAGGATTATTATCAAAATCCATGGTGATTCAATCACTCAGTCAACTGTATATCTATATCAGTATAATTATTAATATTGCAAGTTTATGTTTCAAGAAGTTCTGACAATTACCCTTCCATTTCACACAGTTCAGTATGTATACCAAAAATATTATTCATAAACTTTGTATCATCAATTCCTTTTCAAAGAACCTTTATAACGTCATATGAGGGAAGTCATCCTATATCATACAACCATCAATACTTAGCATCAATACTAAATCCTAATAATATGTCTATATAGAATTAGACAACAAAAACAACAGATTTCAACAGTATAGGAGATGCAAAGCACAGGAAGGCTCGTTGACATAGTTAAGGCGACACAGTTCACACCACAAACATAACTACTTATCTTGAATGAAAACTCTTCTGTTCCTTTCCGTTAACACCCTGGATATCACAAAGTTACGGTAAGGTGTCTATTGATTATCTGCTAACGTTACTGTTGTGTTGTGGATCTGGTAATGTCTACAGTTGATACCTACATATCCGCCACACAGGCAAACACTGTAGAAGTCTACTGGTAAGCGATGATCAGGTTCTCGATACAGATAGACCACGCCCACTCCGGGGCTATTTCTAAATACGTGTTAAGTTCCCTGTCACACTTGTAATACTAAGTGCGTGTGTTGGTTTAGTCGTTTACACCACAGGTACGTACACAAGAGTCATGGATGGTTGTAAACGACTGGTGACATTTCATATGGGTTTATTCACGTCACAACACATTGATGAAATACACATAGAATACCGTTCACAGCACAACACAAGATATAAATTACCACATAAGAACTGCGCACTCGGCAGCTACAATGATATCATAATACATGGCCTAGAGTACTCATATTAAACTCAGCGTTCTAAAGAATCCTCAATAACAATCCTCTCACAGGAGCTATCATGATTCATGGCCTAAAGTACTCTTATTAAACTCAGCGCTATAAAGAATCCTCAATAACAATCCTCTCACAGGAGCTATCATGATTCATGGCCTAAAGTACTCTTATTAAACTCAGCGCTATAAAGAATCCTCAATAACAATCCTCTCACAGGAGCTATCATGATTCATGGCCTAAAGTACTCTTATTAAACTCAGCGCTATAAAGAATCCTCAATAACAATCCTCTCACAGGAGCTATCATGATTCATGGCCTAAAGTACTCTTATTAAACTCAGCGCTATAAAGAATCCTCAATAACAATCCTCTCACAGGAGCTATCATGATTCATGGCCTAAAGTACTCTTATTAAACTCAGCGCTATAAAGAATCCTCAATAACAATCCTCTCACAGGAGCTATCATGATTCATGGCCTAAAGTACTCTTATTAAACTCAGCGCTATAAAGAATCCTCAATAACAATCCTCTCACAGGAGCTATCATGATTCATGGCCTAAAGTACTCTTATTAAACTCAGCGCTATAAAGAATCCTCAATAACAATCCTCTCACAGGAGCTATCATGATTCATGGCCTAAAGTACTCTTATTAAACTCAGCGCTATAAAGAATCCTCAATAACAATCCTCTCACAGGAGCTATCATGATTCATGGCCTAAAGTACTCTTATTAAACTCAGCGCTATAAAGAATCCTCAATAACAATCCTCTCACAGGAGCTATCGTGATTCATGGCCTAAAGTACTGTACACTGCAGTTATAAACCCTTCCACAATAATTAAAACTGCAGTTTCATCCTACGCTGTACCCACAGCGAAAAATCCGTCGACATTTTAAATTCAGCACTGTACAGGCATTTCACACTTCCCAAAAACACTGTCTTCCTACCCGGTCAAAACGCCCGGAACACTCTCCCTAGATAACACACTCGTCCCGCTCAAAAGCAGACACGAGACTTTTTCACGGTCAACACAACTCAGTCAACCAATCATCTGCGGGCTAGCCGCGAGCTATTCTCACTCCGTTCAAAACATTACAGAATAAATATATCAGCGCTTTTCACGCTGTCTGTAATCTGTCTCTCGAAACTATCACGAGATACTCTCTAAATAATTCGATAGCTAACAAGCAACTAAGTGCTATAACTCAAAATCTATTTCAACTACTAACATACTCCAGTTTACTTCCCCTTACACTAAAACTGTTCGTTACAGTGCACTTATAGCGGTGGGTTCTGTAGCAATATGATTGAAATGATTTATGTGCACTTATAGCGGTGGGTTCTGTAGCAATATGATTGAAATGATTTATGTGCACTTATAGCGGTGGGTTCTGTAGCAATAAGATTGAAATGATTAGCTCAGCTGAATGCACAACGTCATATTAGTCGACTTTGAAAGTCTTCAGACTTCGCACAGGTCACAACAGATTGGGATGACATCTATTCATTAGGCTAAAGAAAGGAATTATAGATGAGTGTAACTGTGGCATAGATAATATGACTGATGAATATCAACTTAAAAAATGCCCAACATATGAGGAACACAGAAAGCACACATGACCATCATCAGTGCCTTTCCTGGAAAAAATTATACGGACATACCAACAGCCTCAAGCTTATCACTGCTCTCTTTGAACATATTCTAGCTGACATCTGAAAGTGTACGAAGAAGAGGATACTCGAGACACTCGGGAACAACCCAGGGCATTTGTAAATAGTAAACAAAGTTATATTTCGCATTCAACGAAGGAAGAATTCACTTGTAGTGTAAGATATTGAGAAGTCCATTACAAAAATGTTTAAAAAATGACAACTTTTTAACTTTCAACACTAGACATAATTTTATTTCAGATACACAGGATAATCAGTATCGACTTCCTCCAACTGCAACTGAAAAAGAGGTCAGTAAAATATTACCTCTCCCTCGTCAACTGTCTATTGAACGTCTTGTCTACACCTGGAATGACCTGACCTCCTGGCCTAAGCGTAATGCTACATCCTCTGTTTGTGAACTTGATGTTGAGAGAGCTATAACCAGCTACAACGCTAATGAATTATGGGCCTTGCAGAGTGAGTGAGGAAAATATGACAATTCTAAAAATAAATCAATCACATTTAAATTTCTACACGTGCTCTAAAAATCACACAAGCATCAATAATGCAGCTCTTTCTACCTCCATGCGTCATATGACGTGCCACGATAGGTACTGTGGCTTGAGTGAGTCCCTGTCGTAATTAGATAGGTTTGAATGTAATTTATGGTCCCGTCTGAGTAGAGTGGATGGTGATAAGTACTTGAGAAATAAAGGCGTGATAATAGATTTCACGAGTGAATAGTTTAAGGAGAAGATCTTTCTCTGGAATGAGTAGTTTCTCTAGTCCAGGCTATCTATACAACTATCTTTTAGTGCAAGACAATCTTGCCCCTCCTTATACCTAGAAATATAAGTTTAATTACACACACACACAGCTACGTGACAACAAGACACACGAACGTGAAAAAACTATGGTTAATTGGGTATCGGTCTGACCAACACACAAAGTTAAGTTTTCTTTGTTGTTTATTATCATTAAAACTTGACAGCACCAAATATCTAAAGAAAGATAAAATAAAATCAGAATTACATACATAGGAGAATAACAGAATACATGTGCCCTCCCTTATTGAGAAAAAAAAAAGAACCCAACAAGTTAATAACCCCAAAGGTCAAAGGTTAGCACTATGCTACAGAATAGACAGTAAAGAAAAGAACAAAGTTTCTACTAAATGCTATCCAGTAAAGTAAACAATATTTAAGCAAAATCCAGATGATACTATTTTCCTGTAACAAAGAAAATATTCATTCTCTTTGTCATACGTGCCACTCACTCACGTCTTACTTACTCTTGGTGAAAAAAATCTCTTGGACATACAATTCTTGAATATATAATTTCCAATGCTTTTATCTTCCAAAATGGCCCCAGTCCATCCTCTAATAATTAAATTTTATAAGGTGGACGCCTAATTTGGTGGTTGATTCCTGGATAGACAAATGTCACCTCAAATAGTTAATGTAGAAACCGAGATCTTGTGTTCACAGTTAACGGTAGAAAATACTTCCAGTATAGGGAAACAGCTGGTTGCTAAAACTGTTACTTATGATGATGATGATGGTAAATCTTATCGGCTGGCTCCATGGTGAGTGCCGATTTTGAAACAGCGTAACTTTCTGGATAAATCCGCTGACACGACTGTCAAAAGTCAGATAGTAATGTTATTTGTGTTATGCCACAGTGGGATGATAAAATTGAACGAATATTTCTGGTTTTTATAGTACAGTTAAATTTACTAATTAAATGTTTATGTGTCTCTTTGGTCAATCCTGTTCACAAATGAACTTGGGGACGTGTAAGCCAAGACTAAGACATCATTCACCAATCAGTAAATGAAGAAAAAACAAAGACCGCTGGTCACCCTTGATCAGGTCTGCTTAAGAATAAAGAAACAAGAGAGTAGAGGATCGACTAAGTAAAAAAGTAATATTACGTCATGCAGTAGACTAATTCCTGTTCGACGTTTATTAAGTAGTAGTGTGTTTTATCTAGTGTTTACTGTACTTTTATGTAAAGTGATAACATTCAGAAAGTGGTATTTCCAATTAGTAGCATGCTTACATTTGTCATTGTCTCAATTGTAACTTGCCGTAAGAACTCAGCTGTGATTTATTATCACACGATTTTATTATTTTTCTTTGTAAGAGAACACCAGTGCACATCGGGTTTCATTATCCTCATTCCGTTGTGTAAGTTGTTATCTGTGTCAATTTATAACCATCTCGGTATATCACTTAATATATTGTTGTTTCGGATTGTTATGCCCGTCTTGTGACACCTGATTATCTGGTCACGTGAAAGTCGCTTGATCGGACAAAAGAAAAAAAATAGCTGTCAAAAACATGCTGGAAACTGGACTAAAGAAAAGAATTTTAAACATTTGATGAAACAATAGATAATGTATGCAGCAAGAAAACAACAAGAAAAAAGAAACTTTTTCACACATATGAGCGTCAGACTTGCAAAGTGGTTAGAGTGTGGACCTACGCGTTAAAAGTGGCTACTTCTAAACGTGATGGCTTCACGTTCCAGTCTACCCGGCTGTAAATGACTGCCTTACTCTGCTCTTAAGTTAGGGAAGGCAAAGGAAGCGAGGAAGAACGAACGAACAAACTTTATTTTCAAAGGGTTGAGAATTGGGCAAGCAGGCTCGTCTGCCATTCTGCCCTTCCTTTCTCTCACCATTCCTACTGAATTCATTTGAGGACTGGTAACTCCACTTCATGAAGCTGGACCAAATATAGTGATGTCTCTAACACTTCAATCTCATACGGCAGTATATGTGATGGGACAACTGTTACCTTGTTACAGTTTTCTAACCAGTCAGTTCTATATTTATGTGTCGCGTTCAGTAGGGTATATAACTCTTTAGTATCTAAATGAAGGTTATTCATTTAATTTAATTGCTCCAACGTAATTCTAATTGTGAACGTTCAAAGTTGATTATTCATCTTAAAAGAAGGTAATACTTTCATATATGTCTTAATGTATGATCAACAATGATTATATTCTATTACAGTGTTTGATGCATGGGCGAAACCAGGTCCATCTCTGTTAGAGGGGAGGTCATTGTTTGTCGGTAACTACTACCAGTGCAGGGGTACCAGGTCTCCTACAGTGGACAAGAGAGCAGGATTTAAGGGCAACTACTGTGTTATTACTTTAGCTAACTTAACATATACCTTTGTAAGTGAGATCATTTAAGTTTATACACTTATTTGTCTCTTTCTTGTCGTTTTAATAAAACCTGATGTGTGAAATTGCCATGAGGTACACTCAACCCTCCATTCGCGCGAATTCGAATATGCGCGAACTTTCTTTTATACCTATATTTTTTGTACGCGAACTAATTTCAATTATACGCGAATTGAGCACTGCGATCAGTAATCATTTGCAAAGCTGCCCTTCTATTTTAAAAAAAATCAAAAGTACAAATAAAATAGTGCACGGTAATGAAGTGTAATCAGTCAATATCCTTTAGCTCCCCAAGGAGCATAGGCCTTCAATAAACACATACCAAGTCTTTCTGTCCTGTGCCATTCGCTCAAGATTTTTTTCATGTTTTCCTCATCATTTTCACCTCTGTTTCCAGTTTTTTCTCCATGTGTGTTTTGGTCTACCTCTGCTTCTCTTTCCCTGTGGATTCCAGAACAAGGACTGCCTTGAAATGCTATCAGTAGGTTTCCTCAGTGTGTGTCCTATCCATCGCCAGCGTCTTCTTCTTAACTCTTGTTCCACTGGCACTTGTCTGGTTCTTGTCATCAATTCCACATTTGTGACTTTGTCATACCATTTTAGTCCTCCTATTCTACGCAAGCACCCGTTTATAAAAGTCTGTAGCTGTTTGGTTGTTGTTTTTGTTGTTCTCCATGTCTCAGAGCCATACAATAGGACTGACTTCACATTTGAGTTGAAGATTCTTATTTTCGTGTTGGACTTGATTTCTCTTGTTCTCTATATGTTTCCCAATGCAATGAAAGCATTTCTTACTTTTTGTAGTCTTATTTTGATATCATTGTCTGTCCCTCCAACTTTGTCTATATTACTTCCAAGATATGTGTAAGATTCTACATCTTTTAGTGGTGTTTCTTTAAGTTCAACCTTGTTATCATTTCTTGCATTTATTCTCATAATCTTTGTCTTTCCCTGTGTATTTTCAGGTCCACTTGTTGTGACCTCTCATCCAGAATTTTCATTTTCTCTTGCATCTGATTATGGTTATGGGACAGAAGAGCCAAGTCATCTTCAAAATCCAGATCCTTAAGCTGTTTAGTCAGATTCCACTGGATTCCATTTCTTTTGTGTGATGTCGATGTTTTCATAACCCAATCTATTGCTAGTAAGAAAAGAAATGGAGACAAGAGGCATCCATCACCATGTTCAACTATTATTCTCAAAGTGGTTTCTGGTCTGTACATGTTCAATTTTGTCGAAAACCTGCTTGTTCATCTCTCAGTTTCTTGTCTATGGACTCTTTTAATCTCAAGGATAATCCTGTTTAATACTTTTCCTGGCACTGATAGTAACATTATTCCTCTATAATTTGTGCACTCTTGTAAATTTAACTTCTTTGGCAACTTAACCAGATATCCTTCCTTCCATTCTGCTGGTATCTATTCCTTTTACCAGACTTTACCAAGTAATTTATATAACAGCTCTGTAGCCGTTTCGATATAGAGTTGGCCACTCGAAAAGCAGCAGCTGGGAGACTTTTTCAGGCCATAAATCGAGGATTCCTCAGCAAGAGAGAGGTTGGTAAGAAAACGAAGATGGCTGTATACAGCTCCACCTATGTCCCAGTCTTGACATATTAATGCGAGTCATGGGCAATGACTACAACCCACAAAAGCCAGATCCAAACCTCAGAAATGAGGTATCTGAGGAAGGTGGTTGAAGTAACAAGAGACATGGTACGCAACCAGACAATACGTCAAGGCCTTAAATCCTACCCCCTGCAGACCCAAGTAGAACAGTCCCAATTAAGATGGTTTGGCCATGTCTGCAGAATGGGAGAAGATCGGCTACCACGACAAGCATGGGAAACAAAGAGCCAAGGATCCAGACCCCGAGGACGACCCAGAGTCTACTGGGAGGACAACATTAGACAATCTTTGAAGGACCGAGGACTAGAATGGAACCAGGCCAGGAGGAAGACAGCCGATAGGATATTCTGGCGCTCTCTCTTCCAAACCTCTACACCTCATGGTAGAAGGGGAACGACTAAGTAAGTACATCTCTGTAGCCTTGTCGATATCTGCTTTGATGGCCTCTGCTGGAATGTCATCAGGTCCAGACGCTTTTCCATCTCTTAGAAGCTTTATGACTTTCTTTATTTCTTCCTTCGTTGGTCTTTCACCGTTAATTTGTAGCTCTTCTTCTGCTGGCTGGATGTCCGGGGGTTTTTTTGGAGCTGGTCTATATAAAAGGTCCTCAAAATATTATGTCCGCCTCTTCATTTGCTCTTGTATATTGCTGAGCAGTTTTCCATTCTTGTCTTTTATGAGGCAACTTGTTTGCTTGTATTTCCATGTTAGCTTCTTTATGCTGTTATCCAGTTCTCTCGTATTCCCTTTGGCTGCGGCATTTTCTGCCTCTCTTGCCAACTCTTCAATATACTTCCTCTTGTCTCTTTTGATACTTATTTTTACTTCTTTGTTTGCTTCTCTGTACACTTCTTGAGCTTTGGCTTTGGAACTTCTGGTTTTGCTTGTGTTTAAATCTGCTTTCATGTTTTTTTTCTTCTGTATTTTATCTTATTGATGGTTTCTGTTGTTATCCATGCTTTTTGTTGTCGTTCCCTTTTCCCCAGTATTTCTTCACATGTCTCAATCCATACCGTTTTGATTTGCTGCCAATAGTCTTCTGTATCCTCTACATCTTCCAGCTGTTGGAGAACACCATGGGAAAAGCATATGGTGACGAAGAGGGTTCTATTATACCCATGTTGAGCATTTCCTTAATTTCTTTCTCTACATGCTCTTTATAGTGAATAGGAATTGGATATGGTCGCAATTTAATTGGTTTATGGTTGGTAATGATGATTTTATGTGTAATCAAATTAGTACGACCAGGTAATTCCGTTAATACATCATGGAAAGATTCAAGAATGTCTCTGACTTGTTCTTGTGAAGAAGGATGAAGTGATTGAGAAATGGAAACATCCTTCCAAGATTCAACTGATTCCAGTGGAGGTAAAGTAAACCTTAAAGGAATAGATGAAAGTGTCCTCTGCATGGACCACTGCAAAAGATGACGAAATAGTCTCATCATCAATATTGTTACAAATGTCCTGTAATTCAGGAGGACGTTGAGTATACGCTTTTAACATATTTATATGATATGTTTTGCATTTTCCCTTGATGTTTATAGCATAATCGACATCAGTTATTTTCTTGTTTATTGTGTATGGCCCTTGCCAAGAAATTAGTAGATTATTTTCTTTTGTAGGAAGAAGTAAAAGAACTTCATCACCTGGTGAAAATTTTCTTAGCTTCCGAGATTGGTTGTGAAGCAGCCTCGATCTCTGGGTGGCGTTTTGAATTGATTGTACTGCGACCTTACAAGCATCCAACAGACGCTGTCTGAGATCAATAACAAACTCGTAACTACTGCGAGTTTCTTCGTTTTTGGTAGAGCCAAGTAGTAAATCTTTTAATATGTGTACAGGACCTTTCGGATTGGCCCCATAGACGAGTTCAAACGGAGATAACCATGTACTCTCGTGTGGTACTTCTCTAAAAGCAAAGAGAACTGCCTGTAACAGTTTGTCCCAATCATGAGGATTTGAATCTGTAACCTTCCCTAACATTCTTTTTAAAGTCCCATTGTAGCGCTCACACACCCCATTTGAGCAAGTTCTGTATGGAATAGTAAAAGCATGTTTAATACCCAACATATCTTCAATCTGTTTCATTAACTGTGACATAAATTGAGTGCCCTTGTCAGATAAGATTATCTCAGGTAATCCTATTCTTGAAAATATCAAAAATAATGCCTCTGCCACTGAAATAGTGGTAATTTCTTTCAATGGTATGGCCTCAGGCCATCTTGTACAAAGACCAATGCATGTCAAAATATACTGGTGTTTTCGTTCTGACATGACTATCGGACCGATGATGTCAATGGCTATTTTCTGAAAGGCACGTGTTGGTACATCTGTTATTTGTAAGGGTGCCATGTGATCCTTGCCCTTGCAAGATACTTTTTGGCATGTCGGACATGAACGACAATATAGTCTGACGTCTTTATTTACGCCAGGCCAATAAAAACATGAAGTAACTCTGGTTAAGGTGCGCTTAACACCCATATGACCTGCCATAGAGATATCATGACTGGTTTTTAAAACCAAAGGTCTAAAAATTCTAGATACTACAATTTGTGTATACGGTAAGTATTTGTACCTTTATTGAAACATCTAGTCAAAACAGAGTTTTTCAATTTAAAACAAGATGTTGCTTGTTTTGTAGGTGTGACCTCTCCTGATTGAGCTAAATTAAATAAACGTGTCAAAGATTCGTCTTCTTTTTGTTTTGTTACGAACAACTCTGGAGTGATGTCATGCGCATGTCGTAAAGATGCTTCTTCAGTTACTACTGGTGTTCACTTAGCTTTTCAATCAGCTGCATGTTGAGCCCTAGTGACTACAGCATTAGCAATGAGTGGGTGGAATTTAACCCATTCTTCAATCTCACCCGGAGAACATTCTTTTACTCCAGGGATGTTTCCAATTATTATATCTGTAATTGAATTTTTTAAAACACATGTTGTCACCAGACCAGTATAAAAAGGTGTGTCTATTTCTACCTTTGCCAGTGGGAACCATTCAATGGTCCCACCAAATGTAACACATTTTACTGACTCACCCGTCAAAGCCGTTCTGTCAATAAGCGATGCTCTAATACCTACAATAGGTGACCCCGTGTCCCTCAATACAGTGACGGGCCTATTGTATACGAAACCCTTATGTATAGTGAGACGTCCTATGTTCTCACATGATGCCATAGTAGGCAATGTATGACCGCATAGTAATCTCGTTTGAGATCCTGGTACATACAAAGTTTTACATTATGTACACTCCTCAGTATTATTTGACCTTATGACACAGGCATTCGCATGGTTGGTATCAGGAGTAGTATTACTTTGCTCTACACAACCATTGGGATGTTGTTGTTTTCTGCTGGCATGTCGTGCATTATTTTGGTTACCACCTTTCTTGTAATTTTGTCTATCATCAATTTTTTGATTATTTTGGTAATTCTTAAACCTACCATCCCATTGTGGTCTTTCATTATTCCATCTACCATTGTGATATCCACGACCCCTGTTGGAGAAATTACGAAACATATTTCTCTCATATGGTGCAGGTGAATACCTTCTTGGAAAATTGTATCTTCCTCTATTGGAGGAGCTAAAATTAAACCTGTTTCTTCCATCTGAACTTTTAGAACGTTGCCGGTCGTCACCATAGTCATGATAGGCAGCACCCACAGGTAATGAATCATCTGGTGCAGATCTCTTGATATCTCTGTCTGGATGGGCGACGACATATTGGCGACCCATTTTCTCACATTCATCGATGGTCTTAGGACGTCTTTCCTGCTAAAAAAGCTGTTAGGTCGGCACTACATGCCGAAAGAACCTTATCTCTTAACATTAAATCAATAATCCCTTCATAAGTTTTAGGGACTTCTGCTAACTCAATAGAACGATTGAGGTAAAGTTTTATGGAGGAGATAAATTATCCGAAGTCAACCTTCTTATCAGGTAAAATTGCATGGAATTTTTCTCTAAAACCCTCTTCCGTGTACCTGAATTTTCTTAACAGAGCTTGCTTTACAATATCAAAGTCTAATCGACTTTGTTAATCTAATTGCATGAAACATTTATGTGCATTTCCTGTTAAATGATCTGATAGTAAATTGCTCCAACGATATTTAGGTATTTTCATATCGTTGGCTTTCATCTCAAATTTTTCTAAAAAACTATCGATACAATCTCGAGTATCGATAAAATTAGGCAATTTGAATTTTGGCATCCACGACAAATGATCATTATTTGATCCAAAGTTATCACCGAAAGCATGAGACTGGATTTTTGCTAGTTCAATTTCTTTTTATTTCTCTTCCATTTTCATTTTATGCTCTTTTTCCCTTGCATCTCGTACCAGAGCATCAGCCTCCATTTTTAATTTGTGCTCTCTTTCCATTGCATCTCGTGCCAGAGCATCAGCCTCCATTTTTAATTTATGCTCTTTTTCCATTGCCAGAGCAGCAGCCTCCATTTTTAATCTCTCTTCGTTCTCCTTTGCCTCCATTTTTAATCTCTCTAAGGCTAATTCATGTTCACGATCTTTTTCCTTCTGAGCCAACTCCTTATCTCTCAATTCATTTTCATGTTCACGATCTTTTTCCTTCTAAGCCAACTCCTTATCTCTCAATTCATTTTCGTGTGCCCTTAGTTGACGTTCTGATATTTTGTCTAAGTAGGCGACATGTTTATCATATCTGGTTTCTGCATAATCATCTAATTTCGCACCTGATAAACCTTTTCTAATGCCTTCCTGTCTGAAATCTTCTAAGGATGACATGTTTGTAGGTACTTATGCAGTATTATTTAATTATCAATATCAATAATATATTTTTAAATGTAATGTCAATTTAATTCATGTAAGAGCAATGTTACATACAATGGTAATGAATGGCACAAGTTAGCCAAAGATGATGATAATGATTTACAAATCACAGAACATTCCACGACAGATAAAAGAAAATAAGTATAGAAGTACATAAATAAAGAAAATGTGTATCAAAATATTAATTAATCAGACAAGACAAAAATTGACGTACTATTACAGAAAGTCATATTCGAATATAAGAAGAAGACAAGATGGGGATAGTGGACAGACGAATAAACAATGACTTATTACGCTAAATAAGAATATTAACTAAAGTAAACGCGATACTTCGACGACACAACTAAACAATTATTAAATATATTCAATGGATTATCAAAGACTACTATTCGACAGTGAACTCACTGGACTCTTTGACAATGCATTCAATAAAACCCTACAGAATCGTTAATATTTCTATATCTTCCGTAGAAGCTATAGAAATATTAAGCCTTACCCGCAATACATATAAAGATGATTAACGTATAATATAATGAGAAAAGATTGTGATTAGCAAGAAAAGGTGACGTCTGGGTGTTCAGATGATCAGATAATACGTCTCGACATTGAACATGAACTTATCTGCAGTGGTAACATGTCTTCCTCAGTCCTGGCTTTCGACTGTTTGATTTTACGAAGGAACGATCTCACCCAGCTCCTGGCAAGTACACTTCTCTAGTGAAGCTGGTATTGTAATCTCCGATGCTTTGTAGATCTATTCAACGTGTTGATTGAAGACTATTGATCTTGAATTATTTTGAGTGAGATTCTGAGTTTCCTCTTCGAAGCTTGTTTGATTTTTGGCAGTTGGGAACATTTGCATATGACGTCACTGCTTTGTGTTGCCGATTAAAATTTTTCAGGTCAACGAATTATAGTTCCAACTGTTCCGTTCATGACCCTTTTCTTGCTGATGTTGCTTCAAACCTTGATCCATTTTCGCAATTATAAGGTTGCGCCTTGACCTTGACCTTCCCGAAACGATAACTGTTCTTGATAAAGTATTTTCAATACCTTGTATATTGGAGTTGCTTCTTTATTGAAAAACTGGACTATTGTAGCATATATTTGTAGTGGTGACTACCGGACGAGAAACCCCATGAATTTTTTCGGGTCCTATCTGTTAAGGAACTTTTCCTTATGGCTCTAGTATGTTGAATGAGGTCTAGGGATATTACATTAATGTTCTGAAATGTAGTCACCAAAATTCTGGCCACAGTTTTTCTATTCGTAATTGAACTGTTCTTTGTGGTCTAAGTCTTTACATCTGACTAACTGTCATTAATTATTAACTGGTTATATCTCTACAACTCATGCTTCCAACTGGAAATCATTTCTCGAAAACTTCGGTGTTTATGACTTTCACTTTATTCAAAAAAGGAACTTATGTGAGCGATACATTGCTCTTGATACAATTTGACATTGTTCATTTAAATCAGCGATTCTTTCATTTCATAGATTACTTTTGTATACGTCTATGCTTCGTCACAATTCTTTTTTGGCTATACTCGCCTAAATCTTACCCGAAATCTCATACTACCTTGACGAGATGGGTTTTTCCTCAATTGAATTAGAATTACACTAGATTTCTGCTTGAAATCTACATCCAATATGAACACTTTTAAAATAGAATCAAATACACTGCCATAAGTGGACCTTGCCACACCAGCCGACACTGTGGAATCCTGTAACTTTGTCTTCTACGTCATTTTACGCTACTTCGTAGTCATAATTAATGATCGCATTTATTTTGTGTTTGGTGAGTGTACAACATGGTGCAAAGCGATCTCTCTCCAACTCCACTTTAACGAAATCGCTATGCCTATATATATATATACTGAAGCACATCAAAACGCACCACTATTATATATACTGATGCCGAGAAGCTGGAAAAAAAGTGTGGGAATGGATTTTCCCCGTGTTTGTTATGAGGTAGAGAGCGAATGGCTGCTGGAATGGAAAGTGCATGATTCAACCCACGGGTTTTTGTACAGACTACATGAAAACAATGAAAGTTACACGTGCAACACGATTCCCAACAGCTGTGACCCTGACAATGTGTGCGCGTTGTGGCAGTATACTCGGTATAAAAAGGCCGTTGAGACAAAACACCCAGTACATGTGCTTGAAATGCTACGACTATCTGAAAACGACCGCCAACGAGCCATTGGTATGTTGGAGACCGGAATGAGCTTGCGGGCCATTGCCAGAAGGATGAATTGCCACCACAGCACTATTGTACGTCTCAATGAACGTTACAGAACCACTGGCAGTGCCCGGGATAGACTTCGGAGTTGCCAACCACGAGTTACTACCCCTGCGCAAGATCGTCATATTGTGCCGAGTCACCTAAGGAATCGATCTCTCCCGGCAAGTCAAACAGCAAGAGCAATAGTGGGTAGACGTGGGCAAGTCTCTCGAATGACAGTCATACGACGACTCAGAGATACAGGTCTTACTGCAAGACGACCTTATGTTACGCCAAAATCGACTCACAGACATCGTCAGCAGCGCCTGCAATGGGCAGAGCAACATGTCAGATGGACTAGACTGCAGTGGAATGCTGTCCTATTCACAGACGAGAGCAGATTCAACATATCCTTTGCTGATGGACGTATGCGGATTTGGCGACGGTGTGGAGAGCGTTTTGCAGATTGCTGTGTTCGTCAGCACAACGGATTTGGAGGATGCAGTATTCACATTTGGGGAGGATTCAGTTTTCACCATCACTTGCCTCTTCACGTCTTCCGTGGAAATGTTAAGGCTGTGACATATCGAGATGAGGTCCTGCGTTCACAAATTATCCAGACTTGCAGCTTCTCTAGCAGGATAACGCACGTGCGCACACCGCATGCATTACGCAGCAATATCTACAGCAGCAGAACATTGTGACGATTGATTGGCCTGCCCTATCACCAGACATGTCCCCTATAGAACATCTGTGGGACGAGCTCGGACGCAGAGTCTACAGGCAAGGTTCTCCAGCTAATCTGCAACAGCTCGAAGCTGCTCTTACACGTGAATGGAACTTGATTCCCCGGAATTTCCTTCAGAGACTTGTGCGTTCCATGCGGAGCCGCTGCCAAGCTTGTTTGCAACCACACGGTGGACATACCAGATACTAAGGATAGTGTGAATGAATTTTTTTATTGGTTGCATTTTTGGTTTTCTCCCTTGCCTGCACAGAATGCAATGAATTTCATAACAATCAAATGTACAAATTAATGACCAGCATGGATTCATAGGAAAATGAATAAAGATTCCAAATATGTAAACTTGTAAACACTTATATTTACATTTTACACCCTGTTCCTGGATTATACAGGTGGTGCGTTTTTAATGTTCTTCAGTTATATATATATATATATATATATATATATATATATATATATATATATATATATATATATATATATATATATATATATATATATATATATATATATATATATATATGTATATATATATTCATGGAAAAAAGTAAGTGTGCAGCACTCAACAGGCACTGTGCGTGTGTTCTTGTGTGAACTCAAATGCAAGTTGGCACACATTTCTGTGTGAGTGTTGTTCACTTACCCGTGCAATTACAATTGGATCGCACTATTCATGGGGAGATAATCACGGTGCAAGATAAATCACGTGAAAAGTGCCGTAGGGGAGAATTTATCACAGATAAAAGGAAAGTAAGTGTGTAGCTCTAATCACAAGCATGTGAAAACGTAATCGTTGAAATAGAGAGTACCAAGAGTCCAACAGAAACATCTTTTTTGACAATGCCAAGATTGAACCAACAACAGCAAGCAATAGCTATAGGGATGTTAGCTGCTGGAGCGACTATATTAGCTGTATCACAACATTTCAATGCTCACAGGAACACTATATCACGCATTCAAGCTCGTAAGCTCATTTCCACCAAACTGTATCCACTGCTGATCGCCATAGAAGTGGCCGACCACGAGTTACCACCCCTGCACAAGACCGTTACATACGCCTTATGCACTTGCGTATCAGGTTTATTCAGGCAACATGGACTGCCAGGAACATTCCAGGTTTAAGACCCGTGTCGTGCAGAACAGTGCGGAATAGGTGGACATACACGGTACTGAAATCAAGATTTCATTTTTTCGTGGGGATGCCACACTGACTTTAGCTTTTACTTTCTGTCATGACACTTTCACTAAAATCAAAGTGATCACTTGGTCTTTTATTCAATATTCAACCACATTGTTTGCCAACTTTTATTTCATTTCGTCCATGAAATCACGCACAGTGCCCTATAAAGTGTTGCACACTTACTTTTTTCCATGAGTATAGTCATTCATTCATTTTCCTTTTCGATCTTTATGAAGTATGATACCACCAGTGCAGTCGATTTCTTGCAGGCAGTCATCGTCAAGTATTCTCAACCTCTTGCCGCAATGATTTTCTATAACAACGTGTTTTACATGTTCATGTTACCAGAACCATGCATAAATATAATATATATTTGTACAGGATTCGATGAATCTGCGAGCTCTAACCCTTTTAAGAGTCGCTCTTGGGACATGTAGTCATAATCAAATAGTATAATCTCGTTTTACCTTCTTCATTGCTTCATTTTACCTTCGTTCAATCACAAGTCGCACTGATACATCCGGCTATCTTAAGACTCTGCAAAGCTCGTAATGTCTTTGTAAAAATCAAACTTGCCATAGCATCTTGCCACTTTCGCTATATTCCCCCCAGACCCCCCCCCCCCCTTTCCGTGATTAATACACTGTTGCAATTGTAGGTAATAAAACTACACAAACAATGAAACTATACAACAAACGTAAGAGAATTCACATGCAATACAAGTTACCATTCGGCGTAACTAGGTGCTACATATACATTGAGGTATTGTAAATTACCAAATGGTTGTAATAATCATTCTTACATCTTACAGTATATGGAGGCCTTCCTTCTTCATTTTCATCTTCTGTGTCCTTTCATTCCTGACACGTTACATTAGGAAACGCTGCTAGCGTGGCAAATATAATAAGGTGTCATCTTGACATAAACGCTTGAGTTAATTTATTTCGTCGTTTTTTGTGTGCCTTATTTTCAATTATCAATTTTTGTTCGTCATCTTTCGCTCTCAAAAAATCCCCGCTGTTATGAGTAAAATCATAACATATCTATCGATATCGACAAGGCTTGTTTATAGACCAGCTTGTGGATATTCGTTTCCTGGGTTACTCCCGGAAGTACGTCATTGTCTTTTCGACAAATATAGCAGACGTTTTTGCCGGCTTCCCTTAGCAGAAGTGAGCGATACTTCGAGGCCTTTCTTATGTGTTCCTGAGTGTGAACGGACGTATAATTGTCCAGCTCCTATATGTGTGCTCTTACTACAGAGCTATAAAGATTTACTACAGTTAGATCGTCCGTATGCATCATGGAGTCTATGCTGGCTTAATTTATATAAGGATAAGTGAATGCTGTGTGATGAGGAAAGTAAGTGGAAATATTAAATACAGTATGCAGCAACATGTCAAAGACATCTTGTCCATAGTAGACTGATTAGCGACGTTTTCAAGACTGGCTAGGTCATGCCATTGTCATACATGAATATTGGATACATGTAAATTGGAGCTTGTTAAAGTAAATAAACCTATATTCGTCTTCACGTCCAAACCGGCCTTGAAGACTTCTTTACCGTTGAAGACGAGAAAGGGATTTTAAAAGTCTACATAAAAACTGTTACCGGCATGATGGAATGCCGTGTTGAGTTCACACAAGTAAAAGAAGTATTATGGAAGGGACCTCTCCGAAGTTGAATACCCTAGACCAGAATAACTAAATATAATCATAACACGCCCATAACAGTGGGGGCCAAAGCCAAAGGATCATCGATCCACAGCCTGAAGAAAAAGTGTTTTTTTCAGAAATAATTACAGACGTCGCCTGCAGTTCGAGCCTTGTTTCAGTTTTCAAAGAGGGCGCACTTTATCGTCTGCTGGCTTGTGAAAGGGTTTGCAGTGCAGTCCTTATCTGTTCCAATCAATAAGGGAACATATTTGAAGCACACCTTGTATACTGCATCCTGCTTCGAGTGAAGTTTCGAGTTTTCTGCCGAAGATGGCCTGTTTTAAGACAACGACGGACCAAAACGGAGTCTGGTTCGTGTCAGCTGTTTCAGTGTGCTAGACCTAACGTCGGTCTACTGTGAAGTTCTCATCGGTGCTGCAAGGAACAGACGGTGGAACGTGGAGGATTTTGGGTTCTGGCAATAAGATAAGTCACGTTTTAGCTACATACAGCATGTGTTGCTAGATTATTTTATTTGCCAGCGTATTTTTTCTACGTGTTTCATGTTTCAATGTCGTTGTTGTATCCATAGTGTTGGAGGTTGGCTGGGACCTTTGATTTTCTTTCTATGCATCAATATGTATAGTCAAAAGAGATTCATAGGCGTTCTTTAGGTTAGGCATCTGTGTAGTTCAGATTGAGGAGCCGGCGAACATTGCTGTGTGTGAAACTGCCTCAATTGAAGTAAACAGGTCCATTTTTTGTCTAGTTGTGCAGTTCTGTTAATTGGCAAGTTTGTTTTTGTATTAAAGTTCATTGCAATTTTTTATTCAGTTTCTTACATTAGTGTTTGTAACATTGTTGATCTCACCTTGCTATCCTTGATTTAATAGATGTTATAAATGTTGTAAATTCGTGCTGTCGTGTCATATGTGTGGTAGAGCTACATTTTATTAATTTGTTCTAATTCATAAAGTTCTGCCTTATTTCACTATTTGAATTTGCTTCCGTTAGCTCTGGTCACTGTATTTTGTCATCCTGTTTGTACTTTTCTTTTAATGCTAAATATTAATAACATCTATATTACTGTCTACTATTACATGCAGTTGGGTGAATTTGATGTGGTAAAATAAGTATTGAACATATTATTCACAGATTGATAATAATAACATCCTGGGCTGATAACATCAAAGAATGGGCAGGACACGGTTTTTCCACACTTGTACGCATTGCTGAGGATAGAGAGCAGTGGTGGACCCTGTCTGCTGATGCTTCCACCATAGCACCCTTACGACCCATGACGGGTTACGGGTTGAGATGAGATGATGATGATGATAATAATATAAATTTACTTTATTGGTTCGCTATTGAAAAGCACAATAATTGTAAATCATGGCAACCTTGAAAGATTTTGTAAAGGTTAGTAACGATTTTGGTTTGGAGGGTGATGCCTTAAAAACCTATGTAGACAATGAACTCAAGAGACAGCAAGATTTATCTAAAAAGGCTGAAGAAAGGAGACAATTCGAAAGAGCTAGAGGAAAAAGGAGATCAGAAGAAATAGCTCTTGAAGAAAAAAGGAGATCAGAAGAATTAGCTTAAAAAAGGAGATCAGAAGAATTGTCTGAAAAAAGGAGATCAGAAGATATTGCTTTTGAAAAAGACAAATTGGCCTATGCTCATCAACAACAAATCAGATTAGCTGAATTGGAACTTGAGAAATTAAGATTACAACAACCTCATGTTAATACTATTAATGGTGATACTGGTAGAAGAGACCATAGTGCTCGTTTTAAGATCAATTTACCTAAATTTAACTAATATGGACGATATTTCATGCTTCCTCAGTAGTTATGAGACGTATTGTCAGGAGTTTCATATTGATAAAACTACCTGGTCTAGTAGGCTTATGAACCTATTAGTGGGTGAAGCATGTACTGCAGTGTGTACCATTGTACTTAAGAAGTACCAATTGGATGAAAATGGCTATAGATTAAAATTTAAATCAGTACTGCCAGATTAAGCAAAAGATTTTACAGAATTTATTTCATCCATTAAGATGTACTTTTTCGATGGATTGATCTATCCACGATTGAGAAAACATTTGAGGGAATATCGGATTTGATTCTAAGAGATAAGGTTTTGTCTTCCATTAGTGGCGCGTTTTTATCATTTCTGCAAGAAAGGAAACCAGAAAATTTGATTAATTGTGAAACTCTTGGGAGACAGTTTCAAATTGCACATCCAAATAAGAATCTAAGCAAAAATAACATTAACGATTCCCTGCCAGCGGCATCTGCTAGGATGTTCAACTACAACACACCTAGACAGAGATCAAAAAGCAGTGATAAGAACTATAGAGTCAATCAGAATTTGCAATATGGCAATAATAGAGGCAGATATAATTTTAACAGGTTCTTAAGAACAAATATTTTAAACTACAGTTGGTGTACGTAGATCTACGGTGGATCAGTCAGATTACACAGGAAGAGAAGTAAAGTGTATTACTTTTGGTTGCACAGTGGAAAACTATCCAACAGCGAAAGTATTTTTGGATACACCCTATTTTACTGGAAGAGCTCTTGTGTGTTTATTGAATAGTCCTATCGCTGGGATTATTTTTGGGAACATCCCAGATCTCCATGAGTGTTCTAGAGAAGACATTGAAAATTGGGAGAAGAAGCATTTAATAACTGCAAATGCTGTTACAACCAGAGCACAAGCTCGTGCTGAAATGATTGATCATAACCACAATGATATTATGGTGGAGGAGGTTATGAATGAGGATGAAGACTAAAGATGTCATGAATGATGATGATAATGATAATGCAAATGAAAATAATGCTCAGCTGGAAGATGATGATTTTCAGGTTGAATTGATTGAAAAATTATCATTCATACAAAGGCAAAATCATCTTTGAAAAATTTTGTCATATGGCAGAATCAAATAATGTGATGGTTGATGATAATGCTAAACATTGGTACACATTCAAGAATGATATTTTGATTAGAAATTTTCAGGATGTTACATCAGGAAAAGAAAACAAATTATGGTACCTACGGGCTTTAGACCATTTGTCTTACGACATGCCCATGACATTAAATGTGCATGTCATTTGGGTATTGCAAGGACAAAACAGAGGGTTTTGTCACATTTCTTTTGGCCTGGTGTGACTAAAGATGTAAAAGTTTTTTGTCGCACATGTGTTGTGTGCCAGAGTGTTGCAACGAAAAGGCCTGGAAATTACGCACCCATTCAGGCAGCTGATATTTCTTTGCGTCCATTCGCAAAGATGGCTATCGACCTTATTGATCCAATAAAAGTCACTTTAGCTAGGGGTCATAAATATGTGTTAACATATGTGTACACGTTGGCCCGAGGCAATTCCATTGAAAACGATTTCAACTGTTGACATAGTGGATACGCTTTTTTTAGTATTCAGCAGATTGGGTGTTCCCGAAAACATACAGTCTGATCATGGAACCCAGTTCGCTTCTGATGCTATGAAGGAAGTGATGAAGATGTTTGGGATTGAAAGATCGCTTAGTTCATTGTATCACGCTCAGTTCAATGGTAAAATTGAAATATTAAATAGGAGTTTGAAACAGATGCTAGACAGGGTTACGGCTAGGTATCCACAAGATTGGGATCGAATCTTGCCTGCCATCCTGTTTGCTTACAGGGAAATTCCCAACCAAAGTACGGGATTTTCTCCTTTTGAATTGGTATATGGTGCAAAGCCTAGAGGTCCTATGTCTGTCTATCTTGAAACAATTACTTATTGGTACTAACATTGATGAAGAGGTTCAAACCTCATATCAATATGTCGTAAATTTAAGACAAAAGATTATTGACGCATGCCAGATAGCAGTACAGTCGTCAGAAAAAGCAAAATTATAGGTTCGATTGTGTTTCAATCAAAACAGGAAACTGCGCCATTTATGGCCAGGTGATAAAGCCTACGAATTACTTCCAAACAACGATAATAGATTACTTGTTTCGTGGAAGGGTCCTTACACAATTTTGGACAAATTATCAGACGTTTATTATGTTGTAGATGTTAAAGGAAAGGAAAAAAAATTTATATTAATATGTTACAACAGTTTCATACTCGTCCACCACATCTGCGTCCTATCTTTGAGGCTATTGACGAATCTGTTGATCGTCGTTCCTCTTTAGCTGTTATTCAGGATCAAACTTCTGATTTTTCTGATGGTGGTGAACCAATACTATCTTTACCTGATGTCCATCTGTTGTCTACTGAAAGTTGGAAAGATTTTTCCATTGCTCCTACTATATCTTCTGATCAGAAAGAGCAGATCTCTGACTTACTGCAATCCTTTTCTGATGTACTCACGGATGTTCCTGGGCATACAGATATCATTCAACATGAAATCGTGTTAACAGATTTCAGACCTACAAAACTGAAACCATATCCCACCCCGAGTCATTTGCAATCTCAGGTACAAGAAGAAATAAAACAAATGATTCGTTTAAACATGACTGAATCTTCTAATTCACCATCTAGTTTTCCCATGGTGTTAATCAGGCAAAAAGACAAATGTATTAGAATTTGTATAGATTTTAGACGTTTAAATGCTGTCACTATCCAAGACGCTGAGCCTCTACCGGTGCTTGAATCACTTCTTGATAGGTTATCTACTGCTACATTCTTTACAAAGTTTGACCTACTTAAGGGATATTGGCAAGTTCCTTTATCTGACAAATCTAAGCCTTATACAGCTTTCGCTACACCTTTAGGTTTGTTTCAGTTTAATTACATGTCTTTCGGTCTTGTGAACGCTCCTGCTACCTTTGTTCGCATGATGCGTAGACCATTTTCTGATCGTGAGGATTTGATTACCTACATAGATAACATTTGTCTGTTCCATCATACTTGGAATGATCATGTCAACGGAATCCTTTCTTTGTTGAAAACCTTATGCTGTCACAATATTTTTGCTAGACCCTCCAAAACCAGAACAGGTTATACTGAAATTACCTTTCTTGGTCACAAAGTAGGAGGTGGATTCTTAAAGCCTGAAGATTCTACTGTTTCCAAAATTCTGAATCTTGATATACCTCGAGCAAAAAAACAGGTTCGCAGTTTGTTGGGTCTCATAAACTTTTATAGACGGTTTCTACCCAGTTTTTTCAGATAAGACTTTAGTTCTGTCTGCGTTAGTGGAAAAAACCGCTCCAAATAAAGTAATATGGTCGCATGCTTGTCATGTAGCCTTAAACGTGATCAAACTTGCCTTCTCCAAATCTCCAATATTAAGATTACGTGACATTCGATATCCTTTTGTTCTCAGAGTCGATGCGAGTAATTTAGCGATCGGGGGAACATTAATGCAAGAATTTGAAGGCCACATGCACACGACTATGTACGTTAGCAGGAAGCTAACGCCTACAGAGCAACGATATCAATCGTCGAAAGGGAGCTCCTTGCAAAAGTTTTTGTCTTCAACAAACTCCAGAGGTATTTAATGGGAGCCCGCTTCACTCTGGAGACAGACCAGAAGGCCTTGGCATATATTCAGACAGCACGATTCACGAATCCACAAGCAACAAGAGTCTCGTTAGCTCTCCAGCCATACGACTACAACATCAGGGCTATAAAGGGTAGTCTCAATGTGATCGCAGACGTTCTTTCGAGATGTGTCAAGGACACCACGTCATCTATCAACTCAACAAGTCCAGAACATGCACTTAATTCAATATAGTTCATGTATGTACATTGAGATGTCCTGTTCAAGAACTTATCGCTTCAAGAACTACGTAATCTAAGGATACTAATTGCATGGTACAGTTATTACACTGATTTTATGTCAAAGCGACCCACCCAGCAACATGATGATGCTGATTCCTGAATCACTCCATATCGTGTAGTATATCATTGGACGTATGACACTTCATAGAGACATCATGCACTCATGTCCATACGCACCGTCCTTCTGCAGACTATCTAACATACAATATGTGCAATGGTTTCAACTGGATCATTTCTAAACCATTTCGATACACACACGTTTTGTGGTAATTGACGTTATGCTATGCTTTCAATGGACATAATTTAACATTGAAAGTCACACAATTATTCAAGGGAAGTAACAATAATATTTGGAATGGAACTTATTTCGGATAATTCACTACGAAGTTTGATGACTTATGGATTTTTCGTGTTACATTATTGAAGTGACGACAATCATGGACAGATTCAAGGATGGATTTTGACATTCTACTTATAACAGTATATGATCATTTGCACATGAGTGAAATGACTTTATCTTAAATACTAGCTATTTTCCATACAGGATTAGAAAGTGATAAATTTAATTACACTATAAAATGATTTCTTGACAAAAAATTATGTCATACTCACACTAGTCCTTGAGACATTGATGCGTTTTAACGCCATTCTATAATTTATGATTTCATCACATTGACAGAGTGGTACTATTTGCCCACATTCATGTGTTACTCACATAATCTCTACACTGCTCAAGTTGCGTATATGTTACAGGATTTACATATCATTCACAATCACACAAAACTTTATGCATTTGACAATGTGTAGCAGTCAAAACCTTAGTGGTTAATTGTCTGCCTCACTTCATCTATTATTGAATTATATTATTATTAATGCTTTGCATTATAATGTTACATTGAGATGACATTGAGTGACTAAATTACCTGACGAGAAAATAGGTGTTTCGGACGGAATGAAGTATGAGAATGCGTGATATGATAGTGTTATTTCATTGTTACATGTTGACTGACTTTGCTATAGTTACCTCACTCTGATGTTAAATTGATGTGGGTACTTCGTAGACTTTGGTATTAGCATTAATTGCTACATTCCACACCTCGTGTGTTAAATTGCTTACATTGTGGCACATACCAGCATTGACATTTGATGTTACCATCCGGTCATGTTGGTGGTGTTTACTCACAACACGTAAATAATGAAAACTACGTTGTCATTTTTTGACAGGGGGGGAGGGGGGAAGTAGTTATGAGTAAAATCATAACATATCTATCGATATCGACAAGGCTTGTTTATAGAAAAGCGTGTTGATATTCGTTTCCCGGGTTACTCCCGGAAGTACGTCATTGTCTTTTGGACAAATATTGCAGACGTTTTTAGAAGTGAGCGATACTTCGAGGTCTTTCTTATGTTCCTGAGTGTGAACGGACGTATAATTGTCCAGCTCCTATATGTGTGCTCTTACCACAGAGCTATAAAAATTTACTACAGCTAGATCGTCCGTACGCTTCATGGAGTCTATGCTGGATTAATTTATATAAGGATAAGTGAATGCTGTGTGATGAGGAAAGTGAGTGGAAATATTAAATACAGTATGCAGCAACATGTCAAAGACATCTTGTCCATAGTCGACTGATTAGCGACGTTTTCAAGACTGGCTAGGTCATGCCATTGTCATACATGAATATTGGATACATGTAAATTGGAGCTTGTTAAAGTAAATAAACTTAAATTCGTCTTCACGTCCAAACCGGCCTTGAAGACTTCTTTACTGTTGAAGACTAGAAAGGGATTTTAAAAGTCTACATAAAAACTGTTACCGGCATGATGGAATGCCGTGTTGAGTTCACACAAGTAAAAGAAGTATTATGGGAGGGACCTCTCCGAAGTTGAATACCTTAGACAAGAACAACCAACTTTATATAAAATTACCCCTATAAAACACGCCTATCTCTCTTATGAAGTTGTCAGTCTGTCTCAGGCTTCTCTCGTCACCTTACATTTTATTCCTCAACTGGGTTGGAGATGGCCACGCGGGCACCCTGCTCCTCCTGCCTAACATCACGCAAGAAGCTAAGTAAACGAACAGGAAAAACGAGCATTAAGACCTACAAGCTGAGAGAGCCAGAAGTGAAGACCAGATATCAGGGGCTTATTGCTACAGCAGTGAGAAACACAGAACAACAACCTGATGACCTGGAGACACTCTGGCTGAAATTCAAATTCATCATAAAGACAGCTGCAGCAGATGTATGTGATGAAGTTCGACTTTTGAACAAGAGAAAGAGGACACCTTGGTGGACAGATGAAGTTAAAGAGAAAATAAGAGATAAGAAAAAAGGCATGCAAACAATACTTAGGAGCTAAAAACACAACAGGACAAATAGAGAAATATAGAGAATATGTCACACTCAGAACAGAAGCAAAGAACAAGGTGCTAGCTTTTTCCTGGGAAGAATTTGGAGAAAAGCTAGAAAAAGATGCGCAAGAAAACCAGAAATCGTTCTATAAGACCCTAAAGAATATGAGGAAAGAAAAACATTGCCCTCTTAAATTTATAAAGAACAAAGCAAGGCAAATTGCTTACTGCCCCAACAGAAGTAATGGAAAGATGGAAAGAATATTTTTCAGAGCTCATGGATGGTGAGCAAGATCAAGCATCAGAAATGATAACCACTGACACAGAAAAGGAAACCAATAGTGATGAAGATGACATAAAGATGGAAGAACTGAAGGCAGCACTGGAGAAAATCAAGATGGGCAAAGCAGCAGGACATGATGGCATAACACCAGAAATGGTTAAGTACATGGGAGCAGCAGGCGACCTATTACTCTTAAGGGTCCTACGGGCAGCTTGGTGCAACAAAACCATACCAAAGGATTGGGAGATTGAGATAATAACACCGATTTTTAAAAATGGTGACAACCGACAATGTGGAAACCACAGAGGCATATCCCTTCTCAATCTCCCTGGTAAAATCTATTCTAGAATACTGGAGCAGTGACTCAGACGCCTAGCTGAGCCACAAATGGATGAGGTCAAGTGTTGCTTCCGAGCAAATCAAAGTACTGAAGACCTAATCTTTACACTCAGATAGAGTAGTGAAAATGCTCTTGAGTATAAGAGTGAGATCCATCTTTGCTTCTTAGATCTGGAAAAGGCATTTGACAAGGTCCCCTGGAACAAACTCTGGGACTGTTTGGCAAGGAAGAACATCCCAACACCTCTGATTCATTCTATACAGAGCTTCTACAAGTCTTGCAGAAATTATGCAAATTAAACTGGAAGATGAGACAAGTCTGTATTTCAGAGCTGGCATTTGCTGATGGTGTTGCACTGATTGCTAAATCAGAGGCATATCTTCAATCCAACCTGCAAGTCTGGAAGGAAGAGCTGGAGAAGAGAGGGATAATCATAAGCAGCTCGAAAACAAAATCCATAGTGATATCACGAGAGGAAAGAAGACATCAGATTAAGCTGGGAGAACAGGTCCTGGGACAGGTCGGCCACTTTAAATACCTTGGAGCTGTCATAGACCGGAAGGGAGGCATCAAAGAAGAGTTGGCTACCTGAAGAGCAGCAGCTGGGAGACTTTTTCAAGCCATAAATCAAGGATTCCTCAGCAAAAGAGAAGTTGGTAAGAAAACGAAGATGGCTGTATACCGCTCCACATATGTCCCAGTCTTGACATATGGATGCGAGTCATGGGCAATAAGTACAACACGCAAAAGCCAGAACCAAACCTCAGAAATGAGGTATCTGAGGAAGGTGGTTGAAGTAACAAGAAGAGACATGGCCCGCAACCAGACGATTCGTCAAGGCCTAAAAACCCAACCCTGCAGACCCAAGTAGAACAATTCCAACTGAGATGGTTTGGCTATGTCTGCAGAATGGGAGAAGATCGTCTACCACAGCAAGCATGGGAAACTAAGAGCCAGGGATCCAGACCTCTAGGACGACCCAAAGTCCGATGGGAGGACAACATTAGAAAATCTTTGAAGGACCGAGGATAGAATGGAACCAAGTCAGGATGAAGACAGCCGATAGAATAGTATGGCACTCTCTCATCCAAACCTCTACACCTCACGGTAGAAGAGGAACGACTAAGTAAGTAAGTCAATAATTTCTGATTATTGCTCTCATCTCTTCATATGTAAACCTGTTTTCTGTTTTGATTTTCCTTCCACCTTATTTTATTTCAGTTAGATCTACCTTCTCATTTCCATATATATGGCAGTGGGCAGGGATCCACTGTAACTTTACTTGTCTGAATTCATAGCTGATTTTTATCAGTGCTTCTACCAGGCAGTCTAATTCATTGTTTTTGTTGTTGTTGAGGGCTAGTTATGGAATACATTAAAAAGACGTACACAACCACAGAATTGACTCACATATGTATAGCTGGATCAGCAACAGAAGCAAAGAAAAGTGGAAGTGGAGATGAATACAGAAAATGAAATAATGGATGTGATGGTACTGTCTCCCCTGCTCTGCAATAGTAGTCCTTCTTCTTCTTCTTCTTCTTCTTCTTCTTCTTCTTCTTCTTCGTTCGTCCTGAAAAGGACGGTGGTTGCGTTGTGTCTGTTTGCGCCTAAGCTGTGATATCTGCACCTTTCGGTCGACACATCCGACTTCTGCACGGCATTTTTTAAGGACCGGGTTTGCCTTCCCATTTCGATCCATGCTCGCTCAGCCAGCCTGCACTGCTGCAGACTGTTTCCAGGACCACCACGTGGAGGTGGAGCACGGTCTTGACCAGCTCTGGTTCGCTGGTCCTGACGCAGGCAGTCAAGCTATGAGTCGCTGACTGCATTCACTATTGCTGCATCTTGGGGTCCCAATAGTAGTGCAACAATGGCCAAACTTAGAATGTTAAAATGAGGGTCTTCAACGGTATCAACCTTCGCTCACGATTACTCTTGGCAGAGATATAAATCGTAGAACGATGCTTCTATTTAATAGAGCCTCACATGATTTTAAAGAAAAGCATGCATAACACCTGAGATAATCTAAGCAATCATGAACTTATTATTCTCCCACCCCTTCTGTGAAGAAATTGTGACACGTATTTTCTGGGCGCCCAGCTGAAGGTGATTTAGCAACTATTACTTCAATAGCTCTATATGGTTATGTGTTTAAAGCAATATGTGTCATTCGGGTGAAGACATACAATTCACTCAATGGTGATTAATCCAACTATAAATTTATAGTTACAGATAAACAGGTTTAATAATCGTTAATGGGCTAACAAATGTAAAATAAGTAAAGTTGATAAGATAACATTGGTCGATGACAGCATGAAAATGCAATAAGGAGCAGGTGAGAATAAAGTAAAAGGACACAGAAGAGAGTTGGAGGAGGTCACAGGGAAATGTAACGGTTGAAGATTTGACTTGTCAGGATGGACAAGAAATATGGAAATCAATGGCCACTGGAAAATTCTCGAAAAACTTCAAAGCGGGGATAGAAGTAAAAAAAAAAACAGCTGCAGTTACCATAATGAAAAATTAAGATTTTACTAGAGTAAAGATAGTGTTTTTCAATGATCAGTAAACATTTATGCACTACTTAACTATACGAAATAAACTGGTGTCTTGCTAGACGTGTTGCGGCTTTCTCTACGCCCCCTCAGCTGGAACTTTACAGGGTATTTTTAGATAAATAATAAAAGGACACCTGAGTCCTGTGAATAGTAAATAAATAAGTAAATAAATAAATAACTAAATAAGTAAATAAATAAATAAAAGTAATTAACACTTACTCATTGGACATAAAGGATAAGACCAGACAACAGAAAAGGAAATATACTTGAATGGCTTCCCGGCAATCGAACCTAGGACCAACCAAACAGCACCATCGCCTTGTTGTGATAGTACATCTTGAAAGGACGCTCAGCCATTTGGCACCCCAAAACAGTGCATCTACACTTATATTTTCTTCTCTGTTGTCTGGTGTCATCCTTTATGACTAGCGAGTACCTGTTAATTACCTTTATTCATTTATTATTGATTTAAGGTATTTCTAGTCAGCCTTCATGGTTAATTTTGTGGCCTGATATACAAAATTCATGCTGTACCTCAATTATCATCTGCCAATCTTTATTTCAGTGTCATAAAGTATTCCTCAGACCAAATAAATCGCTTGCAATCGCCATCAGTGTTAGATTGTTACATTAAGACAGTTATAATTATGTTCACAAATTAAGAATAACTGTATATTACTATTATTATCACCATCAACATTTTTGTCACATACTTCTTGACCTGTGCAATGAGACACCAGCGAATAGTCCCACACCACTACAACGTTTCGGGGTCAGTTGATTACGACAACGCAAAGTAAACAGAAGTTTTAATTGAACACTCATAAATCTGCAGTCTACGAAACTGTATACCGCAACAGCTAACACATGATTCTGGACTCAAACAAGGTATATGTGACTATCTAAAATACATTAATAAAAAGTTCGCTAACAGTGCGTTGAAAAACTCGGTTATTATCAATCATTACATTGCTCTTCGCAAATTATGCAGTAAACTCATTGCGTACTTGATAAAATGTAACAGTTACTGAGCATCGAAAATCACTGTAGCCTCACGGTCACTTCAATGTCTCTGGACAGCCATAGGCGTACACTGTTCTTGGAAATGAAACCACTGCTGCTACTCGGTAACCTCAGCAAAAACATCCCATAACAACGCAGGCTTATTTATTGCGAAAACAAATAAGTATGTTTGTGACGTTTAGTTTCATCTTCGTAACTGCCACATTATTCAAGCGGTTAGTTTTGAGGTATTATGAAGGTTATGTTAAACACGAACAATGACCAAGTACTACGCCCAGGAATAAGTACATCAACCCATGGTGTACAGACACAGTGCACATTTATTACGTACAACTCTTGACAATGTCATGAAATCTATAGACCAACTGCAATGGGCCAACACTCATTTTGACCGTTACACTTTATGAGATCAATAGATAATCGACATATTCTGTGTAAGTCCGTCACAGTTCGTACATTGAGTCATAATCATTATTATCCCAGTAACATCGTCCATGGGTTTAGATAAAGATATGGATCCTATCGATAGATCCAGGGAGCACTCGCGTCATAATTCTTACATGTAACGACACGTGTAGCAACGTTCTTATGAGCACCACAAAGTTCTAAGATAATGGAATCTTTGTGATGTGGAAAAAGAGGTGCAACAATCTTCAACACCATTCACTTTCGCGCTGACTTATACTATCTTCTTAAACAACTCAGCGTACACTTTCGACTTGCTTGCCGTCCAAATTGCAACTATCTGTCCACTGATTCATACATACCTGTATACACCTCTTGTTATATGACCTACGACCTAAGCAAACTACTTATTTTTTCATATTAGACAACGACTCGGAAGTTCACTATCCTTCACTCAGGTACAGGATAATTCATGGAGAACCACACCCACCCAACTTAAGTTTAGGTCAGCTTATTTTCACATCCCTAAATTAGCATAAACATGCAACCTGTTGAACATATATTCTCGGCATCCATATTAAATAAAACACTTCGTGACAAGTACCTTACATCGCCTATTCAATGACAGCAGTAACCATCAACGATTCCATTATTAGTTACCTTAATCTATTGTGTTGACAGCTTAGGCGTTTCAAACAACGCTCAGCTAATAATTTATAATGTACCATTGCTAGAAGGCTGAAAGAATGTGTAAAGTTCACTTGTCAACAAGTAAGATATACGTACAACTTACTATTGATGGAGAATGAGGTTTACAATTCAATGAGCAGTTTTTTGGCTTGTGTTTTCTTTTATCAAGGACTGCGAGCTATGAATTTCAGTTCGATCTTCCAGGCTGTGTCGACCGAGTGTAGAACGGACGTTCGAGAATATACGATGTTTACAATTATTGCAATGTGAGTACTAATAGATGTTTAGAGAATAATCAATGTTTAAAACAACTGGCATGTTATTTAGAGACTTAATAAAATATTTATTTAATGTACGGTTTGGTTTTGATTTAAGGACTATTTCCGATCTCCTCCCTTAGATCACACAAGGAGGATCTCAGCACAATACACGTACTCCGTAGCACCGGCGAGAATCCCAATGTGTGTATACAGGACTCACACATTCTATAAATATTTTTGTGGTTGTTAGGTTTCAAATTTGCCAGGGCAGCGGCCGTACGGCCTACTCTTTACGATTATCAACTGCCGTGGAACTTTAAACGTGCGTAACTTGCACACGTGACCTCCTATTTTTCGCACTTATCCGAGAAGGCTAGGCATCTGATCTCACCACTCAAGAGACCAGAAGGGAATATGGCATCAATTGGCCCACCGGGTCTGAAAAAAATGGTATAAATTATATTCCTTCTTCTGGGAATCGAACCTGGTACCTGTTGAACTCGAGCTATACGCTATACCTCATGGCCACTATTATCCATTTTAAAATACGGATGTTTACATTAACTGGCATGTGATGACAACATTTCAAGAAGAAAGTATAAAACACTTACATTAACTGGCATGTGATGACAACATTTTAAAATACGAATGTTTACATTAACTGGCATGTGATGACAACATTTTAAAATACGAATGTTTACATTAACTGGCATGTGATGACAACATTTTAAGTAGAAAGTATAAAACACTTACATTAACTGGCATGTGATGACAACATTTTAAGTAGAAAGTATAAAACACTTACATTAACTGGCATGTGATGACAACATTTTAAGTAGAAAGTATAAAACACTTACATTAACTGGCATGTGATGACAACATTTTAAGTAGAAAGTATAAAACACTTACATTAGCTGCCATGTGATGACAACATTTTAAGTAGAAAGTATAAAACACTTACATTAACTGGCATGTGATGACAACATTTTAAGTAGAAAGTATAAAACACTTACAATAACTGGCATGTGATGACAACATTTTAAGTATAAAGTATAAAACACTTACATTAACTGGCATGTGATGACAACATTTTAAGTAGAAAGTATAAAACACTTACATTAACTGGCATGTGATGACAACATTTTAAGTAGAAAGTATAAAACACTTACATTAACTGCCATGTGATGACAACATTTTAAGTAGAAAGTATAAAACACTTACATTAACTGGCATGTGATGACAACATTTTAAGTAGAAAGTATAAAACACTTACATTAACTGGCATGTGATGACAACATTTTAAGTAGAAAGTATAAAACACTTACATTAACTGGCATGTGATGACAACATTTTAAGTAGAAAGTATAAAACACTTACAATAACTGGCATGTGATGACAACATTTTAAGTATAAAGTATAAAACACTTACATTAACTGGCATGTGATGACAACATTTTAAGTAGAAAGTATAAAACACTTACATTAACTGCCATGAAAGTATAAAACATGACATTAACATTTTAAGTAGAAAGTATAAAACACTTACAATTAACTGCATGTGATGACAACATTTTAAGTAGAAAGTATAAAACACTTACATTAACTGGCATGTGATGACAACATTTTAAGTAGAAAGTATAAAACACTTACAATAACTGGCATGTGATGACAACATTTTAAGTAGAAAGTATAAAACACTTACAATAACTGGCATGTGATGACAACATTTTAAGTAGAAAGTATATAAAACACTTACATTAACTGCATGTGATGACAACATTTTAAGTAGAAAGTATAAAACACTTACATTAACTGCATGTGATGACAACTATAAAACACCATGTGATGAAAGTAGAATATAAAACACTTACATTAACTGGCATGTGATGACAACATTTTAGTAGAAAGTATAAAACACTTACATTAACTGGCATGTGATGACAACATTTTAAGTAGAAAGTATAAAACACTTACATTAACTGGCATGTGATGACAACATTTTAAGTAGAAAGTATAAAACACTTACATTAACTGGCATGTGATGACAACATTTTAAGTAGAAAGTATAAAACACTTACATTAACTGGCATGTGATGACAACATTTTAAGTAGAAAGTATAAAACACTTACATTAACTGGCATGTGATGACAACATTTTAAGTAGAAAGTACAAAACACTTACATTAACTGGCATGTGATGACAACATTTTAAGTAGAAAGTATAAAACACTTACATTAACTGGCATGTGATGACAACATTTTAAGTAGAAAGTATAAAACACTTACATTAACTGGCATGTGATGACAACAGTTTAAGTAGAAAGTCTAAAACACTTACATTTTAAGTAGACAACAAAGTAAGAAAAGTAAAAACCCTTACATTAACTGGCATGTGATGACAACATTTTAAGTAGAAAGTATAAAACACTTACATTAACTGGCATGTGCATTTTGTGATGATAAACATTTTAAGTGATGAAAGTAGTATAAAACACTTACATTAACTGGCATGTGATGACAACATTTTAAGTAGAAAGTATAAAACACTTACATTAACTGGCATGTGATGACAACATTTTAAGTAGAAAGTATAAAACACTTACATTAACTGGCATGTGATGACAATATTTTAAGTAGAAAGTATAAAACACTTACATTAACTGGCATGTGATGACAACATTTTAAGTAGAAAGTATAAAACACTTATATTAACTGGCATGTGATGACAACATTTTAAGTAGAAAGTATAAAACACTTACATTAACTGGCATGTGATGACAACATTTTAAGTAGAAAGTATAAAACACTTACATTAACTGGCATGTGATGACAACATTTTAAGTAGAAAGTATAAAACACTTACATTAACTGGCATGTGATGACAACATTTTAAGTAGAAAGTATAAAACACTTACATTAACTGGCATGTGATGACAACATTTTAAGTAGAAAGTATAAAACACTTACATTAACTGGCATGTGATGACAACATTTTAAGTAGAAAGTATAAAACACTTTACATTAACTGGCATGTGATGACAACATTTTAAGTAGAAAGTATAAAACACTTACATTAACTGGCATGTGATGACAACATTTTATGACAACATTTAAGTGAAAGTATAAAACACTTACATTAAAGTAATAGAAAGTAAAACACTTACATCAACTGCCATGTGATGACAACATTTTAAGTAGAAAGTATAAAACACTTACATTAACTGGCATGTGATGACAAAATTTTAAGTATAAAGTATAAAACACTTACATTAACTGGCATTTTTGTGAAATATAAAACACTTACAACATGATGAACAACATTTTAAGTAGAAAGTATAAAAACACTTACATTAACTGGCATGTGATGACAACATTTTAAGTAGAAAGTATAAAACACTTACATTAACTGCATGATGATGACAACAACATTTTTTAGAAAGTATAAGTAACTGGCATGTGAGAAAGTATAAAACACTTACATTAAACACTTACATTAACTGGCATGTGATGACAACACTTTAAGTAGAAAGTATAAAACACTTACATTAACTGGCATGTGATGACAACATTTTAAGTAGAAAGTATAAAACACTTACATTAACTGGCATGTGATGACAACATTTTAAGTAGAAAGTATAAAACACTTACATTAACTGGCATGTGATGACAACATTTTAAGTAGAAAGTATAAAACACTTACATTAACTGGCATGTGATGACAACATTTTAAGTAGAAAGTATAAAACACTTACATTAACTGGCATGTGATGACAACATTTTAAGTAGAAAGAATAAAACACTTACATTAACTGGCATGTGATGACAACATTTTAAGTAGAAAGTATAAAACACTTACATTAACTGGCATGTGATGACAACATTTTAAGTAGAAAGTATAAAACACTTACATTAACTGGCATGTGATGACAACATTTTTAAGTAGAAAGTATAAAACACTTACATTAACTGCCATGTGATGACAACATTTTAAGTAGAAAGTATAAAACACTTACATTAACTGGCATGTGATGACAACATTTTAAGTAGAAAGTATAAAACACTTACATTAACTGGCATGTGATGACAACATTTTAAGTAGAAAGTATAAAACACTTTCATTACCTGGCATGTGATGACAACATTTTAAGTAGAAAGTATAAAACACTTACATTAACTGGCATGTGATGACAACATTTTAAGTATAAAGTATAAAACACTTACATTAACTGGCATGTGATGACAACATTTTAAGTAGAAAGTATAAAACACTTACATTAACTGGCATGTGATGACAACATTTTAAGTAGAAAGTATAAAACACTTACAATAACTGGCATGTGATGACAACATTTTAAGTAGAAAGTATAAAACACTTACATTAACTGGCATGTGATGACAACATTTTAAGTAGAAAGTATAAAACACTTACATTAACTGGCATGTGATGACAACATTTTAAGTAGAAAGTATAAAACACTTACATTAACTGGCAGGTGATGACAACATTTTAAGTAGAAAGTATAAAACACTTACATTAACTGGCATGTGATGACAACATTTTAAGTAGAAAGTATAAAACACTTACATTAACTGGCATGTGATGACAACATTTTAAGTAGAAAGTATAAAACACTTACATTAACTGGCATGTGATGACAACATTTTAAGTAGAAAGTATAAAACACTTACATTAACTGGCATGTGATGACAACATTTTAAGTAGAAAGTATAAAACACTTACATTAACTGGCATGTGATGACAACATTTTAAGTAGAAAGTATAAAACACTTACATTAACTGGCATGTGATGACAACATTTTAAGTAGAAAGTATAAAACACTTACATTAACTGCAATGTGATGACAACATTTTAAGTAGAAAGTATAAAACACTTACATTAACTGGCATGTGATGACAACATTTTAAGTAGAAAGTATAAAACACTTACATTAACTGGCATGTGATGACAACATTTTAAGTAGAAAGTATAAAACACTTACATTAACTGGCATGTGATGACAACATTTTAAGTAGAAAGTATAAAACACTTACATTAACTGGCATGTGATGACAACATTTTAAGTAGAAAGTATAAAACACTTACATTAACTGGCATGTGATGACAACATTTTAAGTAGAAAGTATAAAACACTTACATTAACTGGCATGTGATGACAACATTTTAAGTAGAAAGTATAAAACACTTACATTAACTGGCATGTGATGACAACATTTTAAGTAGAAAGTATAAAACACTTACATTAACTGGCATGTGATGACAACATTTTAAGTAGAAAGTATAAAACACTTACATTAACTGCCATGTGATGACAACATTTTAAGTAGAAAGTATAAAACACTTACATTAACTGGCATGTGATGACAACATTTTAAGTAGAAAGTATAAAACAGTATAAAACACTTACATTAACTGGCATGTGATGACAACATTTTAAGTAGAAAGTATAAAACACTTACATTAACTGGCATGTGATGACAACATTTTAAGTAGAAAGTATAAAACACTTACATTAACTGGCATGTGATGACAACATTTTAAGTAGAAAGTATAAAACACTTACATTAACTGCCATGTGATGACAACATTTTAAGTAGAAAGTATAAAACACTTACATTAACTGGCATGTGATGACAACATTTTAAGTAGAAAGTATAAAACACTTACATTAACTGGCATGTGATGACAACATTTTTAAGTACTTACCTTAAAAGTATAAAACACTTACATTAACTGCCATGTGATGACAACATTTTAAGTAGAAAGTATAAAACACTTACATTAACTGCCATGTGATGACAACATTTTAAGTAGAAAGTATAAAACACTTACATTAACTGGCATGTGATGACAACATTTTAAGTAGAAAGTATAAAACACTTACATTAACTGGCATGTGATGACAACATTTTAAGTAGAAAGTATAAAACACTTACATTAACTGGCATGTGATGACAACATTTTAAGTAGAAAGTATAAAACACTTACATTAACTGCCATGTGATGGCAACATTTTAAGTAGAAAGTATAAAACACTTACATTAACTGGCATGTGATGACAACATTTTAAGTAGAAAGTATAAAACACTTACATTAACTGGCATGTGATGACAACATTTTAAGTAGAAAGTATAAAACACTTACATTAACTGGCATGTGATGACAACATTTTAAGTAGAAAGTATAAAACACTTACAATAACTGGCATGTGATGACAACATTTTAAGTAGAAAGTATAAAACACTTACATTAACTGGCATGTGATGACAACATTTTAAGTAGAAAGTATAAAACACTTACAATAACTGGCATGTGATGACAACATTTTAAGTAGAAAGTATAAAACACTTACATTAACTGCCATGTGATGACAACATTTTAAGTAGAAAGTATAAAACACTTACATTAACTGCCATGTGATGACAACATTTTAAGTAGAAAGTATAAAACACTTACATTAACTGGCATGTGATGACAACATTTTAAGTAGAAAGTATAAAACACTTACATTAACTGGCATGTGATGACAACATTTTAAGTAGAAAGTATAAAACACTTACATTAACTGGCATGTGATGACAACATTTTAAGTAGAAAGTATAAAACACTTACAATAACTGGCATGTGATGACAACATTTTAAGTAGAAAGTATAAAACACTTACATTAACTGGCATGTGATGACAACATTTTAAGTAGAAAGTATAAAACACTTACATTAACTGGCATGTGATGACAACATTTTAAGTAGAAAGTATAAAACACTTACAATAACTGGCATGTGATGACAACATTTTAAGTAGAAAGTATAAAACACTTACATTAACTGGCATGTGATGACAACATTTTAAGTAGAAAGTATAAAACACTTACATTAACTGGCATGTGATGACAACATTTTAAGTAGAAAGTATAAAACACTTACATTAACTGCCATGTGATGACAACATTTTAAGTAGAAAGTATAAAACACTTACATTAACTGGCATGTGATGACAACATTTTAAGTAGAAAGTATAAAACACTTACATTAACTGGACTCTTCTCGCGACTCCGCTTGTCAATTATGTGATGATGTTTTCAATCTGTCATCCATCTTTTAAACCTCCGTTCTTGTTCCGGTGGTTGTTTATTTCAATTTCAGTTTGTTCTTAGATTGTAGAGTTGAGATGCCAATATTTGACAAAGTCTAGCACTGACGTGTTTGACAATAATTCTTCATACTTATTTCTTCTTTATTCATAATTTTCATACATTATTTGGTGCGTATATGTATGATCATGTACGATCAATGTATGATCATGTACGATCAATGTATGATCATGTACGATCAATGTATGATCATGTACGATCAATGTATGATCATGTACGATCAATGTATGATCTACCGAAACTGTCGGGTTTGAAAGTACAGTCAAGATCAATGGCACTTAAGAGGCTCAGCGAAACTGCGGAAAGGGCGTCATGCTGGCTGTGGAACAACTACAACGGGCTAAGGAACTCGGGACAATAATTTGTTTTCAACATACGGGTTACTTTCACAATTGCCTTCAGCTGGTAGAAAATAGGAGTGAATTTGAAAACTGCAACCAGGGTGGAGTGGGTTAAATTCTCTGCACAAAACAACAGGAAGCTGACACTTTGGAGTCATGACCCAAGTGGACTCAAGTGCGCCCGCCCCCCTTAGAGTGTAAAGAAGATTAAGGAGTCAAAGCTTGATCGACGGGGAATTTTCTGATGATCAGATTGTCTCCTGTTGTACCGCTCTGTACAGAATTTTTTATCTTATCTGGAGATAAATGATGTAGGATACGTACAGTAGCCTTGCTTATTGCCACATGTATTTCTTCCCCTTTTTAATATCCTGCATATTGACTTGATTGCAGGTTTCTATTCTAATGCACTTTTTTCCTCAAATAAACACATTTTCTTGCTCCTCAATATGTCCTTTGGTTTGGTTTAGTTTTAAGGACTATCTTCATTGCACACGGACTACTCCATCAGTGCTCCGATCTCCTCCCTTAGATCACACAAGGAGGATCTCAGTACAGTACACGAACTCCATTGCACCGGAGAGAATCCCAATGTTTGTATATGTAGGAATCACACATTCTATAACTATGTTTTTGTTATGGGTAGGTTTCTAATTTTTAAATTTTGCCTAAATGTTTTCCATCAATTATATTCCCTCAACTGGGAATCGAACCTAGTACGAACTCGAGGCGGACGCTGTACCTCTTTTAATATTTCCTTTATTGATCATATATCAATGATGCTGCCATCTCGTATCTTACTTGATCTGTTTAATTATTTGCTGCTTTCTCACTTATCTTTTGTCAGTGGTGGTTACAATGTGGCCGGATCATGTTGAATGTTCGCAGGTAAATATTTTGACGAGAGCTAATCCTTTATGTGTTTCTGTTCAAATGGTTACAGGCCTTCCGCCTGAGATGGAAATTCTTGACTGAAGTTTATTTTTCTTCCCATGTTCGTTCTTACTCTTTTAGGTTTAGTGATAAGCAATATATCGTATAATGGTTTTCAAAAGATTCAACTGTGACGTTCCAAATAAAACACAGCAATGTAGAAAATTCAATCAGAGTTTATTAACGTCATTAGACAAGCACTGCAAAATTACACAATGATGAAGTACGTGTTACTTCACTCAACAAAATAGTGAGTATATCCACAAGGAAAATATATATCCACAAGGAAAAATCTATCCAACAGAATAATATAAAAACTTGTCAACTTAAAAACTTGTCTTGATAATCTCAAAGACGAAGTTCACCTAACGCTACAACTGCCTAGCAAAAATTTATATCTATCTAATCATGTCTATCTGTAAAATCCTTCGTCTAAATCTAAAAACTATAAACTATATCCTATCGCCCACATCTCTCCTTTTATATGCAGCTTCTTCCTATTCCCGCCATTTTTCACACGACTCCGTCTTTATTTTCCACACGTTACAATCTTCTACACACGCCTCTCTGTTTTCGACATTTTGCACACGTCTTTCTGTTTTTCGACTGTTGTGACATCTCTCTTTTCCATCAACAATGGAAAAAAACCAAAATAGCAACTCTGACTTCACAAAATGTTCCACTCAAAACACGCATTCAATATTATTTTCTTGGACTGCACTATCTTTGCCTCTCTTCGTCGTGACTGCTACATGAACCTAAAATTTATACTTCGTTTTGTGCAAAAACGCCTTATCTGCTTAACGTCTGTCATTCTTATTCTGTGTAGCATTTTAACACGTATAAATGGTCGTGTATGCCAAGCGGTCACAACAAATATCCCTGTTCACTGACTTGTATCTGGAAATATCCCGGTTAACCAAGCAGTGTTAGTGGTTATAATTATTTTTATTATCACAACTGAAAATTTAAATACAAACTGTTCTCTTATAAAACATGATATTATAACAAACAAAACCAAAAAAAAAAGACAAAAAAAAAATGACAAACGAACAACAGCATATAATGTTTTTATTCAGAAAACATGAAGTAACAACTACAAATGTTTTTTTAAATTAATTCTTAGAATGATTGTCTTGGTCATCGGAGCATTAACATTCCTTGGGACCATATTAGATCTTGCATTTGTCCAGAGGTCCCGTTGGAGTCCGTCAACTGACGGTGAAAATGTACAAACAACTGACCCAAAAGAGGAAACGAAGCTTTATATTGCAGGTAAACTGTGGTGCAACAATATCGTATATGAAAAAATATACTTTTAATATAGTCGTCTTGGTTGTTTAATGTATTGACAGTTTTTTTTCTTCTAAAAGTTTACGGTCTTGAACTTGCAAGGAAGACAGAAATAATGGCACAGTGTTTACGTGCCAATCAGTTTTGATGAAAATGTCCTGGGTTAAAATCGTACGTGATGTTAATTAGATAAACATTTGCGCAAACTGACATATCAAGTCAGATGAGAGGTTACTCACAAAGTTTCACACGACTCTAGTATGGGTCTCAAGTAACGACATTTTAACGTTCATATCACTGTTTTTGTTGGTTTTGTATATTTCCTCTGTCGGAAAGAGAATGTTTGTATTTCGAAGCCTTGTTCATTAATTCGCTTCTACAAAATATTTATGTACGACTAAACCATAGGTTCTCACTCTCACTCAGCAAATGTCGAAGGGTATGAATGCTAATTGTTCCTGTTGCGCACTGGTCGTATACACGCCGGATGCATCGTCTCATACGTCCATCCCTGCTGGACATACTTTTGAAACCAAATTCCAGCTATCGTATCCTTGATGATTTATTGATTGCAGAGCCATTCTCTAATGGGCGATCATTAATTGCACTCAGTATGTCTCCCTTATCTATATTGAATACATCAACTATGGGCGGTCTTGAAACTAGTCTGTCAGCTCTGTCATTGCTGCGTTCCCCTACATTTAGTTCCTGAAAATTCTAGGCTTCTATGGAGGTTTTCCATTCACGCCAGGGCCATCAACTTTGGACCTTCCAAAGAATGGATTGTGAGTCTGAAACAAAATCTTCCTTCATTAATGAAGTCTCAGACAGTCACCTCAAGGCTGCAGGATCTGCCTATACCTTCATTCTTATGCTGGAGGCTGTTATCATGTAAGCCCCGTTAAGGTCAGATACGATTCTGCCCTTTACTCTAGCAGAGACGCCCAACCCTGATTTCTCACCATGGAATACAGACCTACCAGTGTACACAATGGCATCACCATCGCCAGCATGATCATTTATCAGGTGATCAATTTCCAGATCTACACTCCCATTGGCCCAAGTTCTGCACTCTCTACCAAGGCTGATGATGACTTGCTGGTAGTTAGTCCAGTTTTCATCTGACTTACTCCACTCTTCCCCTTTGAATATATTTTTAACAGTGGTCACCTGCTTAATCGTTGTCTCTGCCTGTGCCATCCATGAAGTCCCCCGCTTTATAATCGTTCTTTAATGTCAACTATGTTTCCATGCAAGAGGTATCATTTGTCTGTGGTTACTGGCCTACAGGCTTTTGACTGGGTTTCCGAATATCTGGATCTACTCGACAGTAATTCAAGCGTGTCACGATGGGAGTTTCTGCCATCACCGGTGTCAATACCTTGTCGAGGTATGGCGGCTTGCGTACCCTGATTACTCCCAGAGCTACGCCAGCGGGAGTTTTACTCCTGGAAGGTTCTACCAAGCTGGACAGGCTTGCGCGGGCAGGGGTCAGACTAAAGCAGACCCCCTGGTCCTCAGGTTGGTGGTTTTAGCATAGGGTTGACACCCCTGTCTATGTGAAAAAATAATGAAGTTACGGAAACAATAACAAATGAACAAACTTTGCTGCGGGACGGACATCCGGAGTCTGAGGCTCGTATGACTGTCAGTGGTGAAAGCCGAAAGAAAGCCACTGACATAAAAACGAACGTTCTGACCGCAAAATATGATACAAGAATAGGATTTTGGAATGTCATTACAATGAACGAGACGGGTAAACTAAAACAGGTCACGGCAGAAGTGAGAAACTATAGGTTACACATTCTAGGGATAAGCGAGAGCAGATGGGCAGGGGCACGAAAAGTTAAAACAGCAACAGGAGAAACAGTACTTTACTCTGGAAGAGAGGATGGACAGCACAATGAAGGCGTAGCCATTATTCTACAGAAAGGAATAGAAAGGACATTACTGGAATGGAAACCCATCAACAACAGACTGATAAGATTAAGATTGAGAGGGAGATTCACCAACACTACAATAATACAATGCTACGCACCAACGAATGATAGCGATGAAGAGGTCAAGGATGAATTCTATCAACAACTGCAGAAAGAAATGGAAGACACATCTAGATATGATCTTGTTATAGTAATGGGAGACCTCAATGCAAAAGTTGGTACACACAATACATATAATGAAAGAGTAATGAGGAAATGCGGCAGCGGAAAAGCAAACTTCTTCTTCTTCTTCTTCTTCTTCGTTCGCCCTGAAAAGGACGGTGGTTGCGTTGTGTCTGTTTACAACGTAGCTGTGATATCTGCACCTTTCGGTCGACACATCCGACTTCTGCACGGCATTTTTTAGGACCGGGTTTGCCTTCCCATTTCGATCCACACTCGCTCAGCCAGCCTGCACAGCTGCAGACTGTTTCCAGGACCACCACGTGGAGGTGGAGTGCGGTCTTGACCAGCTCTGGTTCGCTGGTTCTGACGCAGGCAGTCAAGCTATGAGTCGCTGACTGCGGTCTCTATTGCTGCGTCTTAAAAAAGCAAACGAAAATGGGGATAAATTAATAAGTTTCTGTAGTATTAACAACCTGGTCATTGGAGGAACACTTTTCCCACATAAAGAAATTCACAAATTAACATGGGAATCACCAAATGGTCGGGAAAGAAACCAGATAGGCCACATCATGATTAACGGTAGATGGAGACATGCATTACAAGATGTGAAGGTACGAAGAGGTGCAGATGTGGGAAGTGATCACCATTTAGTAGTAGCAAAACTGAAAGTGAAACTAAGAAGGGCTGGACCAACTGTAACTACACAGAAAAGGTTTGACATCAGCAAATTGAAGGACCCCCTTACCAGAAATGCTTTTGCGGCTGACATAAAGAAACGATATCAATTTGCCAAAAGTCAGGAAAAGACATTACTGATGATATAGACCAGAAATTCAACACCATTTCAACAATATATAAGGAAAGCAGCAAATCATGCTTGGGATTCCAGGAAAGGAAGAAGCAAGACTGGATAACACCAGAAACATTAAACACTATAACGATGAGAAAGGAAATGAAAAGAAAGAAAACAGAAGCGAAGTCCCCCAGGTTAAAGCAACTATATAGCGAACAGTACAGTCAACTGGACAAGGAAGTTAAACGCCAAACCCGAGCCAACAAAAGGAATTTCCTAGACGATCTTGCAAGACAGGCAAAAGAGGCAGCACTGAGAAATGAACAAAGCACAGTATATAAAACAACTAAATTCATCAGCGGAAATCGAGGTGCAAACAATATTACATTAGTAAGAGATAAGCAAGGAAATCTCATCACAACAGCAGAGAGAAAGGAAACAAGATGGGCAGAACATTTCAGAGAAACTCTAAACAAGGAACCATCAGAGACACAATTGAATGTTCCTGAGGCTGAAAACGATCTAGATGTTAATACAGACATTCCAAGAAAAGAAGAAATCATCACAGCAATCAAAGGGTTAGAGAATGGAAAAGCTCCTGGCCATGATAACTTAAATGCAGAGCTATTTAAGACAGACCCTGAGCTAGCAGCAGAACTATTAGAACCACTATTTGCACAAGTCTGGAAAACAGGGACAACACCAACAGAGTGGAACAACGGAATAATTGTCAAATTGCCCAAGAAGGGAGATCTTGCAGACTGCAATAATTGGAGAGGAATCACTCTTCTCTCAGTTCCCAGCAAAATACTAGGCAGGATAATTATACAGAGAATTTCAAAAGCAGTAGACCACAAACTGAGGAAAGAACAAGCAGGATTTAGAAAGAACAGAAGATGTGTAGATCATATATTTACTCTCAGGAACATTATAGAACAGTGCTCAGAATGGCAAAGACAGCTGTACATTAATTTCGTTGATTTTGAAAAGGCTTGACAGTATACACAGGGACAATTTACGGAAAATACTGAGGGCTTATGGAATTCCAAGCTGCATAGTGTCAATCATAAAAAGCCTGTATGCCAACTTTACGTGTAGTGTTGGGCAGAGCAACCTAACCTTTGAGGTGAAGACAGGAGTACGACAGGGATGCCCCTTATCAACCACTCTATTTTTAAGTCATATACGGGTGATCGCCAGACAACAGAGGGCAGTCCAAGAGGAATAAGATGGACTACATTTTCTACATTGGAAGATCTAGAATATGCAGAGGACATTGCACTACTAACACATGCACATCAACACATCCAGGAAAAAACGGATAGACTTAATAAGTTTAGCCAGCAGGTTGGCTTGAACATCAATTTAAAGAAGACAGAGGTCATGACGCTCAATGTGAGCAACCCTGAGCCCATATCAGTAAGGAATCAGCAACTGGTACAGACAGACACCTTCACATACCTAGGATGCATAGTAACACCAGACATCGGGGCAAGCAAAGACATCAACAATAGAATGAACAAAGCAAGAACAGCCTTTTTTTTAGCCTAAACAACACCTGGAAGTCCTCTTAATACAGCATAAGCACAAAATTAAGATTATATCTGAGCTGTGTGCTTTCTATGCTTCTCTATGGTGCGGAAAGCTGGAGAGTTACAGAGAAGGAAATGTCGAAATTGTCCTCTTTTCACACAACATGCCTAAGAAAAATTCACCGAATCTTTTGGCCGAATACCATCACCAACCAAGATCTGCTTACTCGGAGCAAGCAAGAGGACATGCACACCATCATAGTTGGCAGACGCTGGAGCTGGATTGGTCATGTCCCAGAAGAGATCCCGATTCCATCACAAGAACAGCTATGCTTTGGACCCCTGATGGAAAACGAAAGAGAGGCCGACCAAAAACAACTTGGCGGAGGACTGTGGAGGCTGAGATGCAAAGAATGAACCAGAGTTGGGGCACTGTACGAAGGATGGCCACCGACCGAGCAAAGTGGAATCAATTTGTTGTTGCCCTACAAGATGCCACTAGGCGTGATGGCCACTGACTGCTTTTGACGGTAGGCGGCTAAGGATCAAAGAAGAAGACGATGGGAGTTCCTCACGAACAGCTCAAGACTAGACATGTTCTTTCATTTTGAAGGCGTTCCAATCGTTCACATTGTGATATTGATAGCGTGAGTATTCCCAGACCATACTGGATGAAATACATGACTAACTGATTATACAGGAGAAACGGTAGTCTCAGTTACATGTGCGCTGCGGCTATTGTTTTTAGGGCTGCGAAAGCTCTGTTTTACCTGTATGATTATGTGGCCGTTGACAATATACGCATATGATTATGATGAGGTTGGTGTATAGTAGGTTCATATCACTGCCCTAAACAACAGACGGTTTATTTTATGGCAAGAACTTCCTTCTCACAGACGACAACAGTTCACAACAGCGTATAACTGACAAAATAATGAATGATGCCACGAGTTGGCAAATGACTTCACTCGGACAGCAGTGCCAAAATAAAGATGAAAACTTTATTTACAAATAAATAAAGTTGCGAAGGTGAAATGATGTTCCCAACCTTCACCTAAGGTTGGCAGTTTGGTACAGTAACAAATTCAATTCAATTATTTATACAAAGGTCTCGCTCTCTCGTTCATTCTTGCTGCTTCTTTAGTACTAGCGGTCTCTATTCGCTATGGTGGTCACGACTTGAAAACCAAACTACTGCTGTAAATAATTTCCTGTCCTCTAAATTCTCAGATGGTAACATTGTCTTTTCAAAATGTTATGATATCTTACTTCTGTTCAGCAACATTTTCTGTAGTCTGAACTTGGTGCATCTCATAGAAAAACTGGCATACCGCCAGGGTTGACGATTTCCGAAGGTCTATTATTTCTTACTTCTCAGGACTAGCTACTGTCTATCGTTCTTGTCATGTACTAAACAGTTTATCAAAGTTGGTAAAACTCAACGTACCTTATTGTCTTGACAATACACACATTCGTGAAATGGCAACACTGTCAATCCGTCCTCAGAATAACACACAAAAACTGTCAAATATGATTGTGACATGTAAGCGATTGTGTGTCTAGACGATAGTGCATTCTTCTGTCACCACAGAGATCAACCAAAAATGACTGGCTTATCGTCCGATGATAAACCATAATTGCGCGAGTCACTAATAAAATACTATCTTTTACACACACTTGGGAGAGAGCCCAGTTTTACTGACCCTATGCTTAATGCGTTCTGAATCTGACATTTTATATAAATTCCCGTGACTTTACGTTGACTTAGTCGCGTTAACCAACAAAAACAGAACTCCAAACCTTGAGTCAGCACTTTTTCCCTCAAGGGGCGTAAACAGTACTGTTGATCCCTACTTCACTGGATTATCGCCCTTTGATTACAAATCTATAAGTCTTGGATTTTCGCCCTTTGATTTAATTTCTAAGTGCGTTAATTTCCCTCCTGCAAATTGTGAAACCGGATTTCTGACACTCGAACTCCTTGTTACGATTAGATCAACATAGTACGTGTATGATAACCCGCGATCGTATGTTATTCCGAGGTATTTCAGCTTGTCTTGCCTTTCAATTTTCTGCCCACTGAAAGTAATGTCTGGAAGATCTGCTTTCAATATGGAGTTGTTCAAGGAGGACCACAGCACACATGCTTTGTTGGGGTTGCCCTTGGAGCCGGTGTCCTTGCACCATTTAACTACCTCTTGTAGTGTCCCATGTAAGCTATTGACCATTTCATGTCGGCCAGAACCAGTCTTGTACACGAAAATGCCATCTGCAAAAGTTATTGTTCGTCCCAGCTCAGTTGGCTGAATGGTGGCTTCTTCTGCTGTGTAGATGTTAAACAGCACCGGTGATAGTAGATAACCCTGGGGTTAGTCCCGGGCTATTGCACATTGGTGCTGATGTCCATATTCCCAAGCGAAATGCAACTGATCTCTAAGTTAAGGCAGCAGTTAAATCCCGTGTGGATGGGAAGGAGCGAAGCTCCTGACCGGGTTGGAAGGAAAGTCCACTGACCCCCCAGCCTCGCAATGACATGTCATTGGGCCGAAAGAGCTGGAAAGCTCGAGTGCCGCTGGTTATAGAAAAAAAAGGCAGCAGTTATCCATCTTGTTAGCCAATGGTTAACACCGCAAACCATTACACAGTTCATCAATGTTTCAAAGTTCACACTGCTATAAGCATCCTGTAGGTTATTCTAGGGCAATTGCTACAGTAATCATTTCTCGTTTGCCCTGGAACCTCTCATGCACATCATACGCAAGTGTTCCAACGTTACCCCATGTTACTTTCATGGGCATATAGCTTCCCAGGGTATCAGGAAGGATGTATGCATTTTCGAGGTGGTTCATTACTTGTCTCGCAACTATCTTTTCAAGTAATTTACCATAGGCATTTTGCAGTGTGATAATTCTATATCTGCTGAGTAGTGTGGGATCTTTACCAGGTTTAGGAAGTGACTGTATGTAACTATATAGCCAGTCTTCCGGCACGTCAGCGTTCTGTATGATGATGTTGAAAGCTCTCATTACATTCATAATTCTTGTGTCGTCCAGCTGTTTAAGGTGTTGATATTGTACACCATCAGGGCCTGGGGCGGTGTTTCTAACTGGTTTCTAACGGTGTTTCTAACTGGTTTCTAACGGTCATTTCTAACTTGTTTCTAACGGTGCTTCTAATTGGTTTCTAACGGTGTTTCTACTGGTTGCTAACGGTGTTTCTAACTGGTTTCTAACGGTGTTTCTACTGGTTTCTAACGGTGTTTCTAACTGGTTTCTAACGGTGTTTCTAATTGGTTTCCTTACTGAACAGGAACGGAACTAACAGTGTTCTGTATTTTTCTTATTCATTGATGCGACCAAACTCAGGTGTAGGTTGCTAACCTCGCGAGCTAAGTCTAGCATGTGACATTACTTTACACAAGTTATAGTTTACTTAGTCAGATAATTGTATGTTTTTTTTCACAAAGAACTATAAAACAAGACATGTATCTTTACATACAACTTTCTTTTTCTAAATCTTCTAATTATGTGTTTAAATTGGAGGAATCAACCAGAATGCGGGGGCTGCTGCAGGCGTAGGGCCCGATTAGGTGCAATTGGCCAAAGGCCGGCCCTGTGTCTATATTATTTCTTGTTTCAAAACAGCCAATTTGAGCGCCTTTCTGTAATTCAACGTGAATGAAAAAATAAAATTACCTACAGTAACATGTTATAATATAAGTGTATTATGTTTTGTACAGTCGTCCAGTAAACATAACTTGTGGGATTGTATGATTCAACTTAAATGCACGAAACTGGCCCTCGTAAGAGTACGCTGGGAAGGAGGAGCCTTCGAGTCCTCTCGTCATAAATCATGTCCGACTCTGTATGTATGTATACTTTGATTTCATGGGAGATCGTACTTCTATAAGCAGTTGACTGTTACAATTATTTCATAAATTTAATAGGTACCTGTGCGAGAGTTCTACTGTCATTTTCTGCTTACACAAACGGGAAGAAACTTCTAAGCACGGCACAGGCTTCTGGATCAGTCAATGTCATTTCCGGGATTCGATTTCTTACAATGTCTTCAATACTGACTGCACATACGGTTACTTCAATATTAGGATACATGACAAGCTACGCCAGTAAGTATAATTATATGGTACATGCATCATACTTTTTTGAATCGTTTGCTCGATCTGTGTTTGGAAATTTGTGGCGACATGGAAGCTAAGATAATACTAGTAGAGGAGTGGTAGAGATAGATAGAAATTTCCCCAGAATCATAGAAGCGAAATGGTGAACTATAGGTAGGGATGACACAAGACAGGTCAAGTAGTTAACCACACAGTTCAGGTGATTGGTGTAGACGATAAATGACAGGTAAGTTACCTTCTCGCTACATCTATCCTATGCTCCAATGGAATTATTTTCAAATTGTTAATGTAGCTCATAATATTCGCTACCAGTTAATTAATACCATTCAACCACACAACAACAACAAAATTATAACTGGAACGTTAAGAAATTCAATAACTACAGTTGTACAATTAATTCATTTTAATTTAATAAATCAAAGGTATAATAATAATATTTATAATTGCACTATAAAATACAGTTTTCACAATAATATAAATGCCATTCAATGTCACTCTCATCACCAGTGATATGGGTTGCTTCTTGGTTGTAAAGTGAAAGGATTCCGTTACACTGACACACCCATTGAGGCATATTGGGAATATGGTGTTAATAAAATATTTTCTTGACCATCAGCACACTAGGCACCCGTTTGCCAGTCACTTCGATTACGGAAACAACAGCAAATGGGTTGATTTGCCGTTGCCCTAAAGACGCCATTAGGCGTGATGGGAAATAATGGCAAAGAAAACCTATCTGCTGTTGCCCTAAGACGCCACTAGGCGTAATGGCCACTGACTGCTTTGACGGTCGGTGGCTAAGGACGGAAGAAAGAAGAAGCACACTAGGAGTGTTGTGGTCAGCATCACGCCGGCCGCCTTAACCTTGCCAGAATTGTTCTGGTACCAAATTTATGAGGCTGGGTCGACCCCGGAGCCGTTTGCGGTCTAAAAAAATGCCACCTCAACTTGGTATTGAGCCATGGACCACCGAGCTAGGAGGCCAGTGCACTAACCACTGCGGCTTCTTGGTTGTAATTTCTCTTGTAAATTTACTCATCTGGTGAGACAGGTAGTTGATTCTCCACAGTTGTAAGTTTACTCATCTGGTGAGACAGGTAGTTGATTCCCCAGAGTTGTAAGTTTACTCATCTGGTGAGACAGGTAGTTGATTCTCCACAGTTGTAAGTTTACTCATCTGGTGAGACAGGTAGTTGATTCCCCACAGTTGTAAGTTTACTCATCTGGTGAGACAGGTAGTTGATTCCCCACAGTTGTAAGTTTACTCATCTGGTGATACAGGTAGTTGATTCCCCATAGTTGAAACATTTGAACATCGAAGTCACAATGTCTGTGTCAGGTGACAGTGCTGGTCCAATGCTGACTAGTTCGCAACAATTTGTGCCACTTTCTCACCACAAGGTTAAACCTGCAAATACATGGCGAGGGGTTGGTACTTGTATTTGACATTCAAGACGCCACTCCGTTGCTGACTGGCCACTGTAAAGTCAGATTCCTCATTTATAGATCACACGCTCTTGAGGCTGTGGTAGGTTAGTCAAACGGGGGTACGTCATGCACAATACAAAACATTTAACATTTAATACATCATTTATATACAGTGTTCAAACTTAGTCATAATTAACACGGTTGTCACCTGATAATACATTGGCATAAGAAGACATGATGCACTCCTTGTGCATTTCACCCAGAAATAAAGGCCTGAAAAAAAGAACTGTTAGTCCTGACAAGGACGTTTTGGTTTTATGTTTGGATACTCCGTCTTCCTTCAGGCACTAGGTAAAATCTATAGACATGGAAATTATGTTTAAGCATATCATTAAATTTCAAATAACATCAAACTTCTTAAACATTATCAAACATAACACCAGAGTGAACATAGGCCTTCAACAAACAATGCCAAGTCTTCTTGTCCCGTGCCATCCGCTCAAGTTCTTTCCATGTTTTCCTTATCCTTTTCACCTCTGTATCCAGCTCTCTTCTCCATGTGTTTTTTGGTATACCTCTGCCTCTCTTTCCCTGTGGATTCCAGAACAAGGACTGCCTTGTAATGCTGTCAACAGGTCTCCTCAATGTGTGTCCTATCCATCGCCATCGCCTTCTTCTCATCTCTTGTTCCACTGGCACTTGTCTAGTTCTTGTCATCAGTTCCACGTCGGTAACCTTGTCATACCATTTTAATCCTCCTATTCTACGCAAGCACCCATTTATGAAAGTCTATAGCTTTTTGGTTGTTGTCTTTGTTGTTCTCCATGTCTCAGAGCCATACAATAGGACTGACTTCACATTTGAGTTGAAGATTCTTATTTTCGTGTTGGACTTGATTTCTCTTGATCTCCATATATTTCCCAATGCAATGAAAGCTCCTCTTGTTTTTGTATTCTTTTTTTTTATATCACTGTCTGTCCCTCCAACTTTGTCTTTATTGCTGCCGAGATATGTGTACGATTCTACATCTTATATTGGTGTTTCTTTAATTAAGTTCAACTCTGTTATCATTTACTGCATTTATTCTCATTATTTTTTTTTTGGTCTTTTCCCTGTGTTTCTTCAGACCCAATTGCTGTGACCTCTCATTAGGTGTTTTCATTTAGTCCTGCATCTGATTACAGTTATGGGACAGGACAGCCAAGTCATCAGAAAAATCTAGATCGTCTAACTGTTTAATCAGATTCCACTGGATTCCGTTTCTATTGTGTGTCGTAGATGTTTTCATAACCCAGTCTATTGCTAATAAGATAAGACATGAAGACAAGAGGCATCCCTGTTACACTCCCGTTCTTATCCCAATCAGCTCTGTAAGTTATCCTTCATAAAGAACTCTGCATGTCATGTCTTCATAAGTTTTCTTTATTAAAGTAATAATCTTCAGGGGATCTCCCTTCTATTCTACGCAAGCACCCGTTTATGAAAGTCTGTAGCTTTTTGGTTGTTGTTTTTGTTGTTCTCCATATTTCAGAGCCTTATACTGACTCGATATTTGAGTTGAATATTTTTATTTTTGTGTTGTTTTTCAAAGAAGTATTCTACTTTACAACGTTGAATTCATGAAATAGGTATGTAAATTGTATTTGAGAATAAATGAATTCAGTGCATGAAAGGTGAGAATAAGGAAGGGCAGAATGTCAGACGGGCCTGCGTGCCCAATTCTCAAGGCTTTGACATAAAGTTCGTTCATTCGTTCGTTCCATAGTGCCTCAGCAATTTCCAAAGTGATTCTCTGCCTAAACTGTGAAATGCCTTTTCGTAGTTAAAAAATCCAATATATAGTGCTGAATTCCATTCCAGCCTTTGTTCACCTATTATTCTCAAAGTGGCTATTTTGTCTGTACAGGATCTGTTTGGTCGAAAACCTGCTTGTTTATCTCTCAGTTTGTTGTCTATGGACTCTTTTAATCATGATCCTGTTTAATACTTTTCCTGCCACCGATAGTAACATTATTGCTCTATAATTTGTGCACTCTTGTAAATTTCCCTTCTCCGGCAGCTTAACCAGATATCTTTCCTTCTATTCTGCTATCTCTTCCTCCTCCCAGACTTTACCACGTAATTTATGTAACATCTTTGTAGCCGTGTCGATATCTGCTTTGATGGACTCTGCTGGAATGCCATCTGGTCCAGCCGCTTTTCCGCTTTTTCTTTATGAAAGAAGCTTTATGGCTGTCTATTTCTTCCTTCGTTGGTCTTTCAAAGTTAATTTCTAACTCTTCGTTTGCTGCCTGGGTGTCTGGGGGTTTTCGTGGAGCTGGTCTGTTGAGAAGGTCCTCAAAATATTCCGTCCAACTCTTCATGTGCTCTTGAATATTGCTAAGCAGTTTTCCATTCTTGTCTTTTATGAGGCAACTTGCTTGCTTGTATTTCCCTGATAGATTATGTGTGCTGTTATACAGTTCTCTCATATTTTCTTTCGCTGCAGCATCTTCTGCCTCTCTTGCCAACTCCTCAATACATTTCCTCTTGTCTCTTTTGATGCTTCCTCTTATTTCATTGTTTGCTCCTTTAAACAATTCTTGAGCCGTGGCTTCGGAACTTCTGGTTTTGTTTCTGTTTAAATTTGCTTTCTTGTTTTTTCTGTCTTTTATCTTGTTGATGGTTTCTGTTGTTATCTATGCTTTTTGTTGGTCCCTTTTCCTTAGTATTTCTTCACATGTCTCATTCCATATAGTTTTGATTTGCTGCCAGTGGTCTTCTGTATTTATTCACTACACCTTCCAGCTGTTGGAGCACTTGGTATTTGTTGGATTTTGTTACCGTAAATTTGCCTTGACTTCTTAGATATCTTACATTAAAATGTTGTCCATAACTATGCATTGTTGCTTATTTCTTGAGTTTCATTTTTACTTTGGCTCTCAGAAGATGGTGATGGGATGCCACATCTGCTCCTCTATACACCTTTATATCCTGCAATGATGATCTTAACTTCTTGTTTGTGCATATATGATCAATCTGATTTTCTGTTCTATGGTCTGGTGATATCCACGTTTCCTTGTGTATTCTTTTATGGGGAAACATGCTTCATCCTATAGCCATTTGATATGAAGCACAGAAGTTTGTGAATAGTTCCCCATTTTCATTCATTATTCCTAGCCTATGTTTTCCTGTGATTGCTTCAAAGCCGGTGTTGACTGTACCTATTTTTGCATTCGTGTCACACATCAAAATTCTCTCTTCTGTTTATTTTATCCATAATATCTTGCAGTCTAGTATAAAATGCTTCTTTCACAGACTCTTCTTTGTCATTGGTTGGTGCATAACATTGGATGACTGTTACTGATTGTCTCCCCTGCCTTGCAGAAGTGGTCCAACAATGGCCAAAATTCAAGAGTATCTAAACTGTGTCGTCAATGGTGTTTACCTTCGCACAAGATTACTCTTGACAGAGATGTAGGTAGAAGGGTAATGGCGCTACTATTCGAAAGGAGTATTCACAAGATAATTCAGAAGTCAAGAACCATGCAGCATAGGTCTTAGCAATGGTTAACTTATATCCGTCTGTTGCCTTTTGTGAAGGATTTAAGCAATGGTTTTTAACCCGTTCAAGCCCCCAGCTGAGTTAATTTAGCGAAATTCCTCTAATAAGTAATGGCTCTATATATGTAAATATATCTATGTATAAATAGATGTAGGTTTTAAAGAATCTTGCTCAAGCGTTAGCATTCATGCATATAAAAACTGAATCGACTACGATTGTTTAGTTTTAAAACATCATGTAACAAATTTAATAATGAATAATTTAATAGTCTTTAACAGTTAAAATAAGGAGGGAATGATGAATTTTGCTGTAACTACAAGGTTTCGTCACGGAGACGTAGGTGAGGATTTATCAAAGTCCGTTGCTTTCGCCTTTTTTACAAGAAAACTTAACTCGAGATGAGTCCTGTCGCCGTGGTTTTCGTCACTTCTTGGCGATGAGTGTGCTTCTCTCACAAGAGTGGCGTAGTAACTTCAGTACTTCAAACCATCTGATAGATTGTAAACACAAATAGTCTTGTACCACGAACTGTTTTAGACAAAATAGAAAACAAATGCCTCCGCAATGTACATTTGTGGGCTACCAATTAACAGGCGCATTCCTGCTGTCCACCCACCGATGTTAATCTCTCAGAAGAATTAAATTCCCGAGTACACAGTGTAGCTCAGTGAAGATGAATAAAATTCACCATATTCCTCTGGGTATTAACTGGGAAAATGTTTCAGGACAACGCGAATACTGATTTGGGCGAGTGTAGCGAGAGGTTTATATACAGATGTATTGATAGTATTGACAGAAATAGGGTTCTCTCCTGAACAATGGTGAAGTCCCAGTGTCTAATGTTCACTGGTCTCATCCTCACAAGAAGATCAAGGCTGTGAATAATCTGTGGCAAGGATTAGATATAGAAAAGCAGATTATACTGGTGCCCTCTCACCTTTTGATCCCCTATGATGTACTTATTTAACTATGAAAATAGAACTGTAACTCCTTTGAATAAAAGTAATTAATAACTCAAGTGGCTTACAATTCAATTAATTTATTATCTACACTATGTACTATTGTGATGATGGATGAATGTTGAGGCAATGGTGATTATGGTAGAGTATGTACATTCCAATCTATTTGTAAGTAAATACCAAAGAAAAAGGATCCACTTTGGATCTTATAAATAACAAGGTCCTTTACACTCTAACTTGTCCACCAGGAATGTTCACCGTCCTTCTGTATTTATTTTAATAGAGAAAATACAGCCCAGGTTCATCATTTAAAACATTCTATTGACAGTAGTAGCTGGTCTCACACTGATTACTAGATACATGGAACTTAACTCTGGTCCAAGTCAGTTGCACTTTACTAACACACTGATAGTCTGTGCTGCACAAACTCCCAAACAGTAAGGGGAATGACAGTAATAGGCTCCTTCTATCGCTGGGCTTCACATATAGCAGGATATAATGACCTCAGACCTCCCAAACATGATCACACTTGTGATGGTGCACTAGGATTCCTCTAAGAATCTTTCTCTAACACAGAATTACACTTTTAGTGAAGATGCCTGCCCTGCATACAGTCAAAAATGGCTTGGCAATGACAGCGCTCTGTTCTACTTCTTCTGGCTGCGCTTAACAAGGTTGTGTGTGATAAATGAATTGTTGTTGTTGTTGTTTTCGTCTACTATGTTGCTGTAATACCCTGTTCAACCTGAAAGTTGGTTATAATTGGGGTATATTGTGTGTTATCATAAATGAATTTCGAAATTGCCACCCTTATATACCAGTGGTGCGGACGTCTCGGGGAGTCGTTTCCGATTGGCCCAAACTAACTCTAGAAAATGCCGTCTATGGGCTCATTGTGTATAACCTTGCAAGTTATTAAGGCCTGTACCTCTTAAATGGCCTAGGTTATCACTGTCTGGTCAATATCCTGCGAAATCCCCTGTGACAAGCTTCAAATCCATTCACTGATATTGGCTTTTTATGTGGGCATGCAGTCTAAATAATTTTTTTTATATTAATACTAGTCCTACCTTCGAAAATGGCCCTCTCATAAACTAAACGATATTTCAGTAGGTACATCTTCCTTATTAATTTCCTTTTAGATTTCCATGTAAGAACATTCCCACCATCGAACTCAGTTATTATTATGGTAAAACAACACTGCCAAAAGTCGTCCTTTAAGAAATTCCATCCGTCCCCATGCACACATTGCTTCGCCATTATGAAAATATTTCCTTTCCGTTCCTTCCCCTTCGAGGAATAGACTGCGCATGCGTCTGTTAGGACTCTCGCTCGCGATTAACCCTTTGGCAATGCCGTGTGTTTACATACTAAAATCCAACTAAGCGTATTTTTCCATAATGCTACATAGGCCCCATCTTTTTTTAAGACTGTACTATGTACAGTTTATTTATTGGGAACATACGCTGAAGTTACGATTGTTCATTCTTTCCTTCCCGAACTGTCGGGTGACGACTTAAAAAGTTCGCTCAAACATTTTCCTTCCCAGGAATGTACTGTGCTGTAAATGAGTAAGGTGCCAGTAATAAACTCCACCTTAACAATCTGGAATTTAGCTTTTTGGACACTGCCAAAAACGATAAAGGCAGGTGATCACTTTGAACCATGAAATGTTTCCCGTAAAGGTAAGGGGAAAATTTGTCGATGGCCCTGACTAAAGAAAGACATTCTCGCTCTATCGTCGAATAATTTCTTTCAGCTGAATTTAGCTTTCTGCTTGCGTATGCAACTGGTAATAATTCTTTTGGTTTAGTACCTGATAGTTGTAACAAGGTGGCTCCGATTCCAACATTACTTGCATCCATTCGTAACACGAATTCTTGTGTGAGATTCGGTAAAGCAAGAATGGGTTTGCTGGTAAGTTTATCCTTCAGTTCAGTGTAGGCCTTTTCACATTCAGAAGTCCACTTTAGAGTGTCAGACTGTCCCTTCTTTGTTAAGTCAGTTAGCGGTGCACACAAGGAGTTAAAGTTTTGTATGTACTTCTGGTAAAATCCGCATAACGACACAAAAGATCGTACATATTTTTTTTTCTGTGGTCGGGGTGCCTTCTTCAATTTCTCTACATTCTTTGGGTCTGGCGTCATGTGGCCTGTCGAAATGGTATGACCTAAGAAGTCCAATTTGTTGCATCCTATATAACACTTGGTTGGTCGTGCAGTCAATCCCGTTTCTCTTAACCGATCAAATAACATTGAGAGTGCTTCTATATGTTCCTCAAATGAGTTGGTAGCAATGAGAATGTCGTCCATAAAGTTAGTAATGTGAGGATTTTGCAACGGTTCTAACAATTTCCTCATCATACGTGAGAATATACTGGGTGCATTCTTCAATCCAAATGGGAGTACATTAAATTCATAATGCCCATCGGATGTGCTAAAAGCCAACATTGTTCTCACTTCTGGTGTAACTGGTATTTGGTAGTAACCTTTACTCAGATCTACTTTAGAAAAGTATCTAGCTTTACTTAGTGTAGAAAGGAGTTGGTTGGTGTCTGGTAAAGAATCCACTTGAGATTCTGTGATAGCATTTAGTTTCCTATAGTCTATACACAGTCTGTGTTCTCCACTAGGTTTTCTGAACAACACCACACTTGAACTGTAGGGAGATTCTGATTTGGAGATAATGTTCTCCTTTAATAAGTGCTGAATCTCTTCCCTAGTTGCCTGTGCCTTAGCATAAGCAATGGGATAAGTTCTCATACAAACAGGAGTGGGATCTGAAACTGTCATGTCATATTCCAGCAGATTTAAACATCCAGGTTTATCTGTGAGTACATCTGCATGATTTTCCAACACTTCTTGAATTTGTTTCCTCTGCTCAGGAGTTAAGTGATCACTAATATTGACTGGCTCATAACTCTCAGTAGCTGTTAATGGGTATTCCATAGAGGATAATGGTTCATCTTTCATCTCAGTTGCAATGGCTAAGGTCATGATATGGTCAACTTCTGAGGCCGCCCTATCATAATATTTTTAAAGAAGGTTGACATGGTATACCTTCTCTTTCCCTTTCTTATCAATCTTGTAGTTGGTTCTGGACAATTTCTCCAACATAACATATGGTCCTTGCCATCCAATTTGCAGTTTATTAGTGCTGCTTGGCAACAGTAATAGAACTTTCTCTCCCACTTCCAGTTCTCTATCCTTTGCTTTTTTGTTATAATAGGCAGCATGCTTCCACCTAGCCTGTCTTAGGTTATCATTTGCAAGCTTCCAACCTGTTTTTAATCTAGAGGTTAACTCATTGATATACTGTTATGAGGAAGTAACTGTTTCTTCTGTCTTTTCGTCAGTCCATGTCCGCAACAATGCTTCCAGTGGACCTTTGATTGGTCTACCAAACAACAATGTAGCTGGAGCCAATCCTGTTGAATTATGTGGGACTTCCCTCTATGCAAATAGAGCAGCAGTAGGTAGGTGTCCCTGGTATCCGGTTTTTAACTGGCCAGCTTTCTTAAAATCGATATAAGGGTCCCATTGAACCTTTCTACTTGGCCGTTCCCTTGGGCGTGATAAGGGCTACACTGATAATGTCTGGCTTGAAATATCCTGAATACCTCTTGTGTTAGCTTTCCCTTAAACTGAGATCCATTGTCAGTTAATATTTGATGAGGGAAACCTAATCTGGTGAATATTGTTAACAATGCCTCTGCCACATGTGTAGAATCAATAGATGACATGGCTATTGCTTCTCCCCACATTGAGCAAGTATCAACCAAGGTTAGTATATATGCATTCCTCTTCTTGGTCTTCGTGAGGGGTCCCACAATATTCACTGCAATACGTTCAAAAGGGGTTCCCATGATGGGAATTTCTCCTAGTGTTGCTGGTGCAGTCTTATGTTTAGGAGCTACCCGTTGACACTCTTGGCAGGATCTCACATACCTCTTTATGTCCACTGTGATCCCTGGCCAGAAATAGTGACAGGCTATTCTTTGTCTAGTGGCCCCTATTCCCATATGTCCACTGAATGGTATAGCATGTCCTAGTGTCACAAACTTTCTCTATATGATTTAGGCAATACCAGCTGTCCATGTCCTTTAGAGCCTGTTCCAGCTTTTCTATATAGTAGGCCCTTCTTCATGTAGACATCTCCTCTGTCTGGAGGGTGATGCGCCTTTGGCAATTTGCCAAAACAAGGCTTCAATGTTCTATCAGCAGCTTGAGCCTGTTTCATCTCTTGTGGATGAGTGTTTATGATATTTTCCTTCATTTTCTTGGAGCCTGTCCTGGTTTGTACAGTCACCATGACTATGGGTCTTATAGGTTCTCCCAGAAAAATATATCTAAATCCCAATATTAATGGTTATATAGGTTCGTCCATCACTGCTGCTTTGATTACCCCTTCTACATAGCGAGATCTTATGTTGATTTGGGCTATGAGTAGTGTCATAGTTCCCGCTTCCTTGAGTGGTTCTCTGATTTCCACAGTTTCGGAGTGATACAGGTGGTTTTAGGCTGACTACTGACCACTAAAGATGATAAGCCCCAATATGGCCACTATGAACATTTACAGGTATAAGTCCAAGTCGTTGTTAATTTGTAGCCAAGTAAGTACCACCCCTATAGACACCAGGAATATATATATATATAGGCTGTGGTGATGGTGTCTTGTCTGGTTTGAAGTAGGTTGCCGTGTGTGTAGGTGTGACGTAGATTCACAGTTCCACAATACAGGAGTTATGACATGTATAAGTCATAGAAATGTTATAACTGCTGGTGACGTTTCCATCATTTATTTCGGACGCCACAATGACAGATAATGATTCATCCATTTCACAAAATGTCATGGACATGACAGTTCATAGTATTCAGCATTAATAAAGTTTCTTCATGGATCTGCATACATTCTCTAAGTTGATATAGGTAATCCTAGCTGACGATAGCCTCAGCTTCATATCATAAATATTCATAAATATCAGTACTCCTCTCTGATGCTGGCAGATCAGATGTACAAAAATAAGTCTATTACTGTCCGCACGAGAATGGCATTTCAGGAGTACAGGTCAAGCTGACCTTTATAGCATCCCTAAGTCTAACCCTCGACATAGGTGCAATAGCTGGCATAGCGAAGATCCTAGAACATAGAAATCTTTCTCTGGGCCTAGAGCGACCCGTATATATATAGATCTCAGGTATGAAGATACCTGGGGTGTAATTCCTAGTAGAAGAACCTCTCCTTTCTGTAACACACAAGCGAGCAGAGAACGACAAAATGTCAAACATCTAGGTAGATCACAGAGTTCAATAAAGGAGGGTATTACCTTGCTTCAGAATCAACACCACAAAACATACGCCTCCAGGCGTTTTCGAATCATATAGGGAAAGCCTCGTTAGTTAACTAACTCACAGGAGGACTACAGAATTCCCTATAAAAAAATCACAGACGCAGCATGGCGTCTTCTCTGCTCAGTACATCTCCTCGACTCCCTGGGCGGAAGACTATTCTAACTCTCTTAAAGTCCAGACATGCGCAGAACGCATACGGCTGAGTAACACTCAAAACGAGACGATGAAGGAAACATTCCAGCAAAGCTATGTTCAGAAATCACGCCTTATATGGACAGGGAATAAACCTCAACCCTAGTTTCAATCATTCCAAGAAACAGTTGACCGATGCTACCGTATAAGGAGACATCGTTCGAAAAAATGGATTGCCGAGTCAAGACACAAGAGAAGGTAACCCCCATAGTAAAATGTAACCACAGTTAAACAAGGATTATCTACCTTTGATCAAAAAATTTAAAGTGTACAATTCATACAGATTAATTACACACAGTCTTAGAAAAATTCTGTGCGTAACAGATTACCGCACCCCCCAGGAAAAAAAAGAAACATTTTTTTTAATCCAAGAGCCAGAAACACCAGGCTCGTAACGCACGTATGATGCGCGGATATAATGCCTAATATGAGGCTAGCTCGACGCATGGAGCGATAGCTGAGATTATATCTCAGATTCTTAGAGAAAATATTTCCCTAAGTGTACACGTATATTCCAGGGAGGTGCCACCAACATACGCCACAGTGATGGCAACATCATAATGTAAGCAAAATTATAATCACATAAATACAAATATGTTATCATAGTATGAAGTGTAATGAACTACACATTTTAAACCAAAAATACATTATACTAGCATGCAATAATATCATGATACAATGCATTACTAATCAATACTAATAAATCAGCTGTTCCTCGTAGACATGGATATAATCGTTCCAAAGTAGGTAAGAACTTGACATACTTCATGGTTGACATAATGTCCATACTCTTGCAGACGTCAATGATGTGCTGCGAAAATATCAATAACACAAATCTTTATGGTATATGCTAAATTTCTTAATACATTAATCAAACTACAATATATAAATTGTGGCCATGTGAGCTTTTGGCCCGTATATTGCTAACTAAGCCTTCTTCCGTTATGCCAAAATCAGTAACAGAACAAGGCAATTATACAGTACAATGCTATAAATTCCCAAAATGAGCACATATGTGCTAATATATCCTTATAGTAGAGAACTGTTATAGATCTCGACGTTTAACAGGAAATATATATGACAGAAGAATTAAGTGGAATCATGTGGGCATCTAGACAGAATGTCTGCCATCACATTATCCGAACCACGGATAGCTCGCACCGTGTAATAAAAGGGTTGAAGAGCTATGGCATATCGAGTGGACCTCGAGCTCTTCAAGTTTTTGCTCTGAATAGCAGTAAGAGCTTTCTGGTCGGTTTCCACAATGAAATGCGCGCCTAGAAGGAATCTTTGTAACTTGAGAATTGACCAAACCATAGCCAATAATTCACGGTCTAAAACCGAATAATTCCTTTCTGCAGCATTTAATTTCCTAGAAATATACATCACCGGATGCAGAGTATCCGAATACTACTGCATTAGTGCTGCCCCAATCCCAGTGGACGAGGCGTCACTTCGAAGAACAAAAGTCTTCTCAATAGTAGGTAACCTAAGGATAGGTGGAGATGAAAATAGAGTTTTAATCTGGTCCAATGAGGATTGGCATTCTTGAGACCAGCGGATCCGATTAGACGATCCTTTCTTCAATAAAGTAGAAAGAGGTGCCATAATGGAGGACAGATTCGGAATGAATCGTCCGTAAAATTGTATCAAACCTAAGAGACTACGCACTTGTTTTTTCGTTTTAGGGACAGAAATGTTTAATATTTTTGAAACATTGTAGTCCTCTGTCTTTAAAAGACCATGACCAACACGATGACCCAGGAAAGAAATCTCGCTAAATCCTATAAAGGCTTTAGAGGGTTTTGCAGTTAAATTATACTCGCGAAGAGTAGACAGCAATTCGTATAAACCCAGATAGTGATCTTCCCAGGAATCACTTAACAGACAGATATCGTCTAAGTATGCTATGACTTCTGTACGATATGAGAGAATTCGACGCATCATGCGTACGAATGTAGCAGGGGCGTTCATAAGGCCGAAAGGCATGAAATTCCATTTAAATAAACCCCTAGGTGTAGAAAAAGCAGTAAGAGATTTGGCTCGTTCAGTTAAAGGAACTTGCCAATAACCTTTTGACAAGTCAAGTTTGGTAAAGAATCTAGAATTAGAAAGTTTGTTTAGTAGCTCTTCTAGCGAAGGCATAGGTTCAGCATCAAACTTCGTAACTTGGTTCAATTTGCGATAATCAACGCAAAGGCGAATGTTATTGTCTTTCTTTCGAACAATAACCATGGACGAAGAGTATGCTGAAGTGGATGGTTCGATTATTTCCAATCGTATCATCTCATCCAATTCTTTCTCGACTTGTGACTGAAAATGGATAGGTATAGGATAGGGTCTGACTCTGATAGGATTATGGTCAGTAAGTACTATGTCATGTTCAATGACATGTGTGTGTCCCGGAATGTCGGTAAGGACATCCTGAAATGTTTGTAACATCGAAGAGACTTGTCGATGTTCATCAGCGGAAAGATTAGGAGAAACGGTAACGTTTTTCCAAGATTCCGTAGAATGAAGTGGGATCACAGGAAGAGGGAGATTGACATCAGAAAAAGTAGTTTCCTCATCCTGTATAACTGACAGGGATGAGTAATGACCATGAGGTACTGGAGAATCGTCCGTCGCCTGGAAAATAGGCTGCAAATAGTCAGGTCGTTCATGAAATTCCGAGAGCATATTTATGTGGAACGTTTTATGCTTTCCATCAATATCGACAACATAGTCGACGTCGGAAATTTTAGAGACTATTGCATACGGACCTTTCCATGCAATAAGAAGTCTGTTCTCCCTTGAAGGAAGTAGGACGAATGCTTTGTCACCTGGACAAAGTTGTCGTAGACATCTGTTCTTATTGGCAAATAGCCTTGCCTTTTCTTTAGCAAATTCGGATGAAGAAGTTGCTAATTTGCATGCCTCGATGATCTTTTGCCTAAGAGCAATGACATACTCATAAGAAGATTGAGTTTCATCGCTAATATTATCGGCAGTGATAAGATCGTGGAGTAAAGACATAGGGCCGCGCGGTCGCGCGCCAAAGACAAGTTCAAAAGGAGAAAACCCTGTATGTTCATTGGGGATCTCTCTGTAAGCAAAGAGAGCCGCGGGTAAAACCCTGTCCCAATCCTGAGGATGATCCTCAGTTATCTTCCCAAGTAAAGTCTTGAGAGTTCTATTCAAACGCTCAACTAACCCATTAGACATTGGGTGATAGATAGTGCTGAGAGACCTTTTAATATGTAAGATAGACATTACCTGTGACATAGTGGCCGATATAAGTTGAGTGCCATGGTCTGACAATATTTCTCTGGGGAATCCCAAGCGAGAAAATATCAGCCAAAGAGCGTCTGCGATATCAGCAGTGGAGATGCTCCTAAGAGGTATAGCCTCTGGCCAACGTGTGCACATATTGACACATGTAAGGATAAATTGATGTCCTCTGGCCGACTTGATCCTAAAAGGACCGATAGTATCTATTGCCATTTTCTGAAACGGCCGAATAGGAATGTCAGCAGCCTGGATAGGCGCAGCATGTCGTGGTCCTTTAGATTTGACCTCCTGACATACTTTGCAAGATTGACAGTAAATACGTATGTCCTTGCTCACAAATGGCCAAAAGAAAGCCGCAAGAACCCTCGACTTTGTACGGGAAAACCCATATGTCCAGCCCATTGTGAGTCATGAGCATGTTGCAATATTTGCAATCTCATACTCTTAGGCACAAGAATTTGAGAATGTGTAGACGTAGTCGAGTCTTGTACCATACGCACAAGTACGCCGTTCTTCATAGAAATCCAAGACTTTCTATTTGTATTTTGATTTGGATCACCTTTTTTTGCTAGAATGAAGAATTTTTGTAAAGAAGGATCTTCTTCTTGCACTTTTATAAAAGAGTCACGTGAAATAATCAAGTGACTATTTTGGCTATTCACTTCATTATTATCAGTTAATGAAGTTTGAGGTGTTTCCAGAGCTTGTGCTTTTGTTACCACTGCATTGGTAGCTTGTATATTTTGTTCCTCCCAAACAGCAATCTGCTGTGGGGTACATTCCCTAACTCCGTGAATACGACCGATAATAAGGTCCGCAATAGGGTTTGGAAGAAAACACGCGTGGACATCTCCCGTAAAGAAGGGAGTAGAAATATGTATTATGGCAGTAAGATATTTTTCCAAAGTGCCACCAAATGTGACACATTTGATCACCTTTCCTGTAGCACAGGATGGATCTACAAGAGATTGCCTAACACCAATAGTAGTACATCCAGAATAAAAAAGGACTGAGACTGGATTACTATTTACAAGACCCTTATGTAGGATAAGAGAACCTCTCCCGTCATGCGCAACTGCAGCAGGAAGAGCGGGAAGAGGATGACCACAGCTTAAAGTAGTTATGGTAGTCGGTTCGAACAAAGTACTGCATTGGGGACATTTAGTTGCCCTACTAAAGTCAAAGGCAGAACATGTGATAGCACTAGAGTTTTTATCATCATCACTTTGTTTACATGCTCCCTGAGACTCTTGCTGTACAGAGTTTGCCTGTTGATATCTCTTTCTTTTATGTTGCAATCTACCGCGACCATTATTGCCTCTGCAATTATCATTAAACTCTCTACTGTAATTGTTATCCTGGTTTGAATTCCAGTTTCCATAACTGTCATTACCATTTCTATACTGTTGAGAACCTCTATTATATTGGTTTTGAGGTCTCCGCGAAAAATAGTTTCCTCTATACTGACTACCTTTGCGAAAATGTCTAAAATTATTGGGAGTAGTATACCGTGGAGTATCAGCTTGTCTCCAGTTCTGCGAAGAAGAATCACCCTGAAATTGATTGCTATGATTCTGAGCATAATTACGGTTACTCTTCGTATTAAAATTTTGTTGGCTGCCCTGAAATTTACGCATGAAATTTGGGCCATAAGGTGCTGCCGAAGCAACTGGCAGACCTTCTTTTACTTTATAGTTGCTAATGGTTACGTGAGGATGCGCAGTGACATACTGGCAACAGTATTCTTCCATTTCTTTTATGTTTTTAGGCTTACGCTCATGAAGAAAAGCAAGAAAAGATTCATTGACAGAGGACATAACCTTGTCTCTAAGTAGTAAGTCCATAAGTGCTTCATATGTATGTTCTGTCTTAGACAGCTCAACCCAACGTGTAAAAGTAAGACGTATCTTTGAAATGAATTCAGAGAATTCCACTCCAGTTTCTGGCAACATATTTTTAAACTGAAGACGATAGCCGTCTTCGTTAAGTTTGTATTTCTTTAACAAGACCGCCCTGACAACCTCATAATTGTTCTTGTCAGGCTCATCTACCATGCTTAACATACTCAAAGCATCACCTCTAAGTATATTGGACAACTGATAAACATACAGTGATTTATCTATGTTATGTGTTTTACATGAACGTTCAAATCTATCCAGATAAAACGTTATATCGTCACTGGAAGCATTGAATGCTGGTAGTTTAATCTTAAAAGTCCTAGCTTTATCAGAAGATGACCCCTTATTTGGATCATTAGCATTACCCATGTTCATCAACTTTAACTTCTCTAATTCCAAAGCTAAGAGTTTTTCTTCATGCTCCATTTTTGCTTTTCTCTCCTCAGCCTCAGCTTGTAACTTTCTTTCTTCAGCCTCTCTTTGTAACTTTCTTTCTTCAGCCTCTCTTTGTAACTTTCTCTCTTCAGCCTCGGCTTGTAATCTTTTATCCTGAGCTTCAGCTTCTCTTTTCTGTTTTTCCATTTCCATCTGGAATTTTCTTTCATCTGCCTGCATCTGCAGTCTCAGATTCTCAGCATCTATCTTCTTTTGCTCAGCTTCTCTGTCTAATCTTTTATTTTCCTCTTTTTGTCTTTTCTCCTCAGACTTCAGTGCTTTAGTCCATTGAGTATTTGCATACTCTTCTAATATATCACCAGTCTTACCAAGGGTTTTCCCTTGCTCAATAAAGTACCCAAGTGTAGACATGATGTCTAATATTAGGAGTCCAAAACCTGAAATAATTAATTATATTTTTTCAACCTAAATAGTAACAAGACTTAAATATAGTACTTGTATAATCACAATGTTTACCCCAATCTCTGTGGGAAACAAGTCTTTGATAAAGAACTTGTATTATCAAATGTATAATAATACCACCAGTCACTTCTTAATCATAAGGGCACTACACATCTAATAGTGCATAACCACATATCTATCAGTTATTTATCATAACTGCACTACACAGTTAATAGTGCATAAGCAATTCCACCAGTTAGTTATGATAAGTGCACTACACAGCTAATAGTGCATAAGCAAATATTTAACAATAGTGAATGCTAATTAAGAACTATGTAAACAATAAGAAAGATCCAAGACAATGTAAACAATAACAAAGATCAAAGACAATGTAAACAATGACAAAGATCAAAGACAATACGAAAACATTCGCAAAAGTTAACTAAATAAACAACGAAAACTAAAAGAAAATATCACAAAGAATGTGATGACAAATGCGAAAAACGAAAACAAACAAATGACGTCACAGTGTATAAACAAAAATGGTGTAAAGAACTGAATAATAGAAAAGAGGAGACCTACAAATACAAACAAATGAAATCAGAACTAAAGAACAGAAAGAAAAAAAATATTACAAAAAACGACGAAAATAAAGCACAACTCGTCACAACTAAACGTAAATAGCAATAAAAATTGCTAACAATTTCCAATTAAGGAAATTGCTCTGTTCCTAACGACACGCTCTCAATAGATACCTCTATTACGTGGTATTATCTATGAGAGTCACCTACCCAACCGACCCGCTGAAATATAAACATATAAATATACAAATAACATATAACATGTAAACATATAACATGTAACAAAAAGTGTGTGAAAATATAGAAGGCTCAGTTAGGATATAAGGGCACAGTTCACAAACAAACAGGCCACTTAACTTATATATGTCCAAACGTCAGCACGGTGCAGAACAGGTTGTGATCAGCATTCTAAGGATAAATGATCCAACGTTGATCGACATATGCTCCCATAAACAGCCATGACGCAGGAAATGAGCTTCAGATACAGGATGTGGAGTTTCGGAACTTGTCCTTCTTACAATGATCGGTACTCGAACTTCGAACTACAGCAAACTTGATTCCATCGGCACTTGACCATCTGAATGCGGCAAAATTGATTCAATCGGCACTTGACCATCTGAATGCGGCAACGCCGGGTAGTTTCAAAATCCATCTAAATGCAGCAACGCCGGGTAGTTTCAAAATATTTCATTGAAGATGTAGATTTCTTGAAGGAAGTGAGTTCACGAAATGACGAACTTGAATGTTGTATGGGTTTGTTGACCCCCTTGAGTGCTGGCACCAGTTGAAACCAGCTATTGGCCACCATAAAATGATAAGGGTGGTTTTAGGCTGACTACTGACCACTAAAGATGATAAGCCACAATCTGGCCACTATGAACATTTACAGGTATAAGTCCAAGTCGTTGTTAATTTGTAGCCAAGTAAGTACCACACCTATAGACACCAGGAATATATATAGGCTGTGGTGATGGTGTCTTGTCTGGCTTGAAGTAGGTTGCCGTGTGTGTAGGTGTGACGTAGATTCACAGTTCCACAATACAGGAGTTATGACATGAATAAGTCATAGAAATGTTATAACTGCTGGTGACGTTTCCATCATTTATTTCGGACGCCACAATGACAGATAATGATACATCCATTTCACAAAAGGTCATGGACATGACAGTTCATAGTATTCAGCATTAATAAAGTTTCTTCATGGATCTGCATAAATTCTCGAAGTTGATATAGGTAATCCTAGCTGACGATAGCCTCAGCTTCATATCATAAATATTCATAAATATCAGTACTCCTCTCTGATGCTGGCAGATCAGATGTACAAAAATAAGTCTATTACTGTCCGCACAAAAGAGCATGTTCAGACGTTCTGTGTCAATGACATTTACATTTATTTTCTGTTTAGCTGTTTTGAACGTAGCTGTTATGATTCAAGGTCCCACTGCCATTCAATGAGTGCTTTCTGTGCTTCTTTAGATAACATAAGAGCTAACCCTATGCTGTGGTGTGAACTTTCGTCGTCATGTCCCGATGACAGCACCAATTCACATGTGCTGAGTTTTCTCCTGTCTACCCCCTTCCACTTTATTTCACACAGTCCCAGGACATCGATCTTAGATTCCCTCATTTCTGCTGCTACCTGTGCCGTTTTCCCTTGTTCGTTCAATGTCTGAATATTCCAGGTGCCAAATCTGGAGGTTCTCCTAAGAGAAAGAAGGTTAGTCAGTAACACAGACTCCTTTCGGCTCTCTCTGTGTTGCATCATACGCCTCCCTGCAAGAGGATCTTGCCCTGTCTTGGATGGCTGAGTTTTATTTGTCTATGTTTGTTTACGTTTTTTGTGGTTTTACATGTTTTACAGGAACGAACGAACGAACGAACTTTATTTTCAAAGGGTTAAGAATTGGGCACGCAGGCCCGTCTGACATTCTGCCCTTCCTCTCTCTCTCATCATGTATACTGTATCCTTCCATCATCATATTTACTTTACGCATTATTAAGGCATTTATCATTATAAAAGTAATATAACATCAAACATTTGCAATAATAATAATCATAATTAAAGTATGTTTTAAAATAAAGAAGATAGATAGACAGACAGACTGACAGACAGACAGATAGAACGAGCGAACGTACGAACTTTATTTTCAAAGGGTTAAGAATTGGGCACGCAGGCCCGTCTTACATTCTGCCCTTCTTCTCTCTGTCATCTTACATACCTTATCCATTCAATCGCACATGTATTTTGAGCACTATTTAAGCATAGAACATTATCAAGGTAAAATAATAACATACATTTGTAACATCCAGTCATAATCAAATTTAAGTATGGGTAACCAGCCCCATTCCCAAATCTCCTTAGTCGCTTTCTACGACATTGCTTTGGAGGGAATAGTGTTACTGTTCTTTGCTCCACTTTCGGTAACACGGGTGATATATATATATATATATGAAGAATTAAAACTTAACATCCTTTATCGTTGACAAAATCGTGTGTGTGATTGCTAATATTATGTGTTATCCAAGGGTTTACACCACATGCCATTATACAGTCTATTAGGCTTGCAGTCCACACTGTTATAAGCATCCTCTAGGTCAATTGCCACAGCCACCGTTTCTCCTTTACCCTGGAATCCCTCGTACACATCGTACACAAACGTTCCAGCGTTACCCCATGTTGTTTTCATAGGCCTATAGCTACCCAGGGTATCAGGAAGGGTGTGTGCATTTTCGAGGTGGCTCATTACTTGTCTTGCAACTATCTTTTCAAGTAATTTACCATAGACATTATGTAGTGTGATAATTCGATAGCTGCCGAGGAGTGTGGGGTCTTTGCCAGGTTTAGGAAGTGGCCGAAGGTACCTGTGTAGCCAGTCTTCCGGCATCTCAGCTTTCTCTATGCTGTTATTGAAATCGCTCCCTATATTTATAATGGCTGTGTCATCGAGCTGTTTAATGTAATGGTATTGTACACCATCAGGACCCGAAGCAGTGTTTCTGATGAGAAATCAGGTTGAGGCTTCTCTGTTAGGGTAAAGGGCAGAATCGTCGCTGAACATAGCGGGGCTTACAAGATAACAACTTCTAGCATGAAAATGGAAGTAGTAGCAGCTACTGCAGCCTTAAGGTGGATAATTGAAACTTCATTAACAAAAGCAGTCATTGTGTCAGACTCTTAAGTCCATTCTTCGATAGGTTCAAAATGGTTTGCTACGGCATGAAAGGAAAACATTCATAGAAGCTTCGAATCTGCAGGGGTTAGTGTGAATCTACTGTCCTGGTCATGCAGAGTACGTGGTAATGAAAGAGCTGACAGGCTAGCATCAAGAGCACCCACAGTGAGGAAACTGGATATGGATAAGTGAGAGATACTGAGAACAATTAATGATCGCCTGTTAGAGAATGACACTGCAATAGATGAAATGGAAAAAAAAAAAACAAACAACAACACAAAAAGTAAAACGTCTTACTAAGAGAAAGGACAAGGAAACCTACGTTGCGGCCACAAGGCCTTCGTCAGGGACAGACAAACAAAAGACAGAAAGGAAAGAATGTGAGAATTAAGTGGAGAACATGAAACTATAGGAATAAGAGACAAATACTCCCTGATAGTGTCACTTGTCGGAGCGAAAATGGCCGCTACTGATGAATCAAGGTTAAGACTTTTGGAATTTGGCATCAAACTTAAGGTTAGCAGAGATGGATGTACGAAAGGATGCACCCGTCGTGTATTCAACCAACAAGCTACAGGAACAGTTAGCATTCACACTCTTCGACATATACTGAGGGAGGCTGAGCATCTATGCATTTGCCCGGCGTGCAATGATGTCGATTCTGTTCAACAATAACAATAATAACTGTGTACACTCTCAGATGTCTACTTTAGTATTTTCAAAGAAAGCAGTAGTCAGCTTGAGCCTATTTGCATCGTCGTAGAGCATTTCCACGAATGGTACTGGTCTCGGCCATATAAATTTTCTCTGTTCTACACATATTGGTCATCTTTGAAGCAGATGTTCAGCAGTCATTTCATCAGTGCCACTGTTGCACTCATCGGTAGTTCCTATCTTTAGCTTGTTAAATGGAAGGCATCCCAATCTGTTGTAGCCCGTTAGAGTCTGAAGAATACCACTTGTTCTCTTCTGTTGAGTTAGTATTATGCATCATTTTGTGTGTGACCTGGGTGCTCTGCGTCCCATTTGTTTCTGCGTCAGATTCTGATAAAATTCTTTGCCTCTTCGAAAGTTACGCTTGCATTAGGCTGAGGTACATTTCCACTTTCCTTTGCCAATCTATCAGCCTCTTCATTGCCGATGTTGTTACATTGAGATGGGATCCATTAGATTATAATTCTCTTGAATCGTTGACATAGTTAGTGGAGCACTACTTTTAAGGTCATCCAGGTCTGCATTATTTTGGCTTTTCAGGGTTGTAATTACTGACAATGCATTGGTGAAGAAAGATCCTTTTTCTTCTTCTTCTTCGTACACTCTCAGACGTGCGCGTGAATGTTTTCAAAGAAAGCAGTAGTCAGTTTGAGGCTATTTGAATCTCCGTAGAGCTTTTCAACGAATGGTACTGGTGTGGACCAAATGCGGTTTCTCTGTTCCGCATATGTTGGGCAACTTTGAAGCAAATGTTCAGCAGTCATTTTATCAGTGCCACAGTTACACTGATCGGTAGTTCCTACCTTTATCTTGTTGAGTAGATGGTATCTCAATCTGTTGTGGCCAGTTCGGAGTCTGAAGATTACCACTTGAGTTGGTAGTATGCATCATTTTGTGTGTGACCTGGATGCTCTACATCCCATTTGTTTCTGTATCTGGTTCTGATAAAACTCTTTGCCTCCTCGAAAGTTACGCTTGCATCAGACTGAGGTAGATTTCCACCTTCCTTTGACAATCTGTCAGCCTCATCATTGCCAGTGATGTTACAATGAGATGAGATCCATTGGATCACAATACTTTTGAATCAGTTGACATAGTTTATGGAGCACTATTCTGAGGTCATCCAGGTCTGTATTATTTTGGCTTTTCAACACTGCAAGAGTCCGGTGGGAGGACAACATTAGACAATCTTTGAAGGACTGAGGACTAGAATGGAACCAGACCAGGAGGAAGACAGCCGATAGGATAGTCTGGCGCTCTCTCTTCCAAACCTCTACACCTCACAGTAGAAGGGGAACGACTAAGTAAGTAAGCATCTTTAAAGAAAGCAACTTATCTTTCTGTGTTTTCATCTGTCATTATAACCTTTGCTGCAGTTTTCAAGGCCCCTGACACTGCTCTGAAATTACCTGAGAATTGTCCTGTTGCCACTGACAGCTTTTTTGTGAACTAGTACTTAAAGTCAGGAAGACACCTCCACCTCCATTTTCTGCTGCATTTGTTGCTGAGCCATTTGTGTATGCACAGGTCCAGGTGTTGCTTGGGTAATGTTTCTCTATGTTTTTTGTCGCTATGGATTTTCTCTCTGTTGCAGTCGGGCTCTTCTTCCTCTCAAATCCAGGAATGATTTATATCATTTTACGGAAACGATGTTGTTTCTAAACTGGAAGCTTGTGTACCGGGTAGATGGAGTTAATTGTTGATATTTCAGTTATGGGAACTGCTCTCATCTTTATTGTGGTTGAGTGTACAAAGTTGCTTCGCTTGAATGGTAGACTTCTGAGAGCATTTATTCTAAGGTATACTGGATGGTCTGTTAGTCTTCATTTAAATCCCGCGCCATAAAACCTGATTTAATAATCATCAATCAGCATAGTAAAACCTGATTTAATAATCATCAATCAGCTTAGTAAAACCTGATTTAATAATCATCAATCAGCATAGTAAAACCTGATTTAATAATCATCAATCAGCATAGTAAAACCTGATTTAATAATCATCAATCAGCATAGTAAAACCTGATTTAATAATCATCAATCAGCATAGTAAAACCTGATTTAATAATCATCAATCAGCTTAGTAAAACCTGATTTAATAATCATCAATCAGCTTAGTAAATCCGTTTTTCTAGCAGAAGCAGCGACACCATAAGATGCCCTTTTAGATAGTTCTTCCCAATCATAAATTTGATAAGTACTATCCACTGGGGAGCCGCGGTAGCCCAATGATTAGTGCACTGGCTTCCTAGCTCAATGGTCCATGGTTCGATCCCCAGTTGAGGTGGAACTTTTTAGACCGCAAGCGGCTCCTGGGCTGACCCAGCCTCATGAATTGGGTACCAGACCAACTCTGGAAATGTTGAGGCGGCCGGCGTGATGCTGACCACATCACCCTTGTGTGCCGATGGTCAAGACAATATGGGCCTAACACCATATTCCAAATATGCCTTAATGGGCGTGTAATGGGATCCTTTACCCTCTTTTTAAACTATCCACTGAGTGCAGAAATGAATGAATCGTGCATTTGTTATCGTTCTGATAATTGGTAGTCTGGAGCATGTTCATGAAAAGTGTGTGAGTGGATTAATGTCTTTGGGACTGAGAAAATTTCTAGCCAAAGTATTATGTAAATACACTAGCACCAGTGTAATCATAGGTTTGTACAGGATATGGAAGTTTCGATGTAACAAAAACACCCATATTAATATAATGGAGACATTTTTTTTGACTTGTTAACTCTAATCTCTTACATAATATTCCATAATTAATATACCACACTACTCTTGTGTTTAACATATCACACCACTACATGTGAATGTATTTTATTGACAATAAAGATGCTGATATGTATGTATAAGATTTGATCACATTTGATACACACGCACAAAAACAAACAATCAAAGATACACACACAACACCTATATTTAGCTACATGAAACACATTCCACACTGTTGTGAATTCTAATGATTCTCCTGTTTGATATGTTCTATTTTGTTATATCATTTCAGTACATGTCAATGTGTTTAAAAGACAATAAAGATTGAGACATGTATATATATATATATATAGTGGTCTCATCCAGTAATAATGGACTGTCGGAAGAATACGCTCTTGAGGTGAAAGCCCTCGGGTACTTTTAGTTTTGCCTGGTGTTCATTTTGGCGTGTTCTTTTCTCTTTTGCTTGTCGTGGGAGCTTCGTTTGGCCAAATCTGAGGTGGCACCGTAGGGAGCATCGCCAGTTGGTGCGATCAATAGCTTCATTCTGCCAGGTTGCTGGATTTATGTCATAAACCTTCATGTCTCGCTTGCTCACATCTTTGAACCTCAGCTGCGGTCGGCCGGTTGCTCTTTTGCCATCTGCTAGTTGTCCGTAAAAAATACTTGTTGGGAATGCGACCATCTTCCATGTGGCGGACACTGCCAAGCCAGCGTAGTCTGAGCTGCATAAGCAGTGTATACATGCTTTGAAGACCAGCGGGTGATTACATCTTGACATTTGTCACTTCGTGATTCCAGAAATACCATGTGGCGTCGACACTGTAAATGAGAAAAAAATGTAAATTTAAACAAAGGGAGAAATGTTAGCGATTTCTACGTGACATTTTTTAACTAAAATTATATTTCGATTTTGTTTTCCAAACAAGGTAACACAGTTCAGGCTGTTGACTACCTGGCATATTACAGAGTGAAGGACATTTTATGCACTTTAATCTTTTGTGTGGATACCTTCTTTGCAATAAGGTAACTAAGCAGTCTTAATTATGATGTTCAAGTATTTCTCGTGTGTCAACAGACAGATTTTATGTTCAACGAGACTTTCTAATTTATAAACTGTGAACAGCGTGTACTAGCTCTGCACCAAAGATGTGCTGTTATGATCTCCACAATTTTCAGCTTGCTGCGTAGATGTTGCACTCTGAAGCACATTGTTTTATATATATATATATATATATATATATATATATATATATATATATATATATATATATATATATATATATATATATATATATTATATATATATATATATATATATATATATCCCCCTGTTAAAGATTATTATAATGTATTTTACATGTTGACCACACTTAGTTTTGTTAGCAGTTTAATCTACGCGGTATCAATTCTATTTGGGGCCAATATAATGTATTTTTGCACCATTGGTATTATGATGAACGCGATATAAGGTTTACGTCTCTAGGTAACGATGACGTAATAGGTGCTGCACTAATGTATGCAGACCGTTAGTTTGGGGCCTTCTGTTGAATGAATCCGTCGGAGTAAGAAGTTGATGCTATCGCTCCCAAGTATATTGAAGTTTTAACAGTTCTCCTATGTGACATAAGTATTGTGAAGGTCGCCACTTATATTTTGAAGATGCCGAACTGAAGTATTCAGATTCGATGAGTTTGTATGCAGAGGAATATTTAAGGGAGTATCTTTTTATTATCTCCATGTTCTGGTTATCTCTACTTAGGTGTTTACCTGTTTAGGCACCTCTCGTATATAAGCCAGGTATGCGACGATATAACATGGACAGTAGGAGCCTGACATAATTGGATGTAACTTCATTTGATCATGAACTATGTTTCTACATGTAATTAAACCTGATGTTTTATGTGGACCCATCCACGACGATCGTTGTCAAGTGATATGCCATTGAATGAACTACCTTGACACTCACGACATTCACTTACGTACGAGGGGCGTTCAGAAAGTAATGCACCACATCGTTTTTCTCAACTAATAATGAAGATAGAAGCATGAAATTTTGCACACTTCAAATATGGCATATACCAATTGTGTGCACCAAATTGCACTGCAACCGGCCAAATTATACGGTTGCCCTAAACCGTTGAAATGGAGCGTGTTAGCAACTTGCGTTATAAGCAGCGAATTGTGAAAGAATTTCTCGTTACAGAGAAGGAAACTGTTGTGAACATTCACAAGCGTCTATGTGATGTGTATGGAAGTTTTGCAGTCGACAGGAGTACAGTCAGTTGCTGGGTTCAGAGAATCAAAGAATCAGGAAGTGGAGATACGGAGCTCCTTGATCGGCCGCGCTGTGGACGTCCTGCCACAGCCACCAACGCAGAAATGTTGAAATGCGCTGAGGGCATTATTCTTACTGATAGGCGAATCACTACTCAATAATTGGCCTTACAGCTGTCAGTCAGCATTGGTAGTGAAAATGCAGTTATAAAAACTCTCGGATTTTCTAAGGTTTGCGCAAGATGGGTTCCTCGAAGTCTCACAAATGACCACCGATTGCAAAGGAAAGCAATTTCTTCTGAATTGTTGGAGCGTTTCAATGCTGATGGAGAGAACTTTTTGGCTAAGATCGTTGCAGGTGACGAAACCTGGGCACATCATTTTGAACTTGAGACAAAAAGACAGTCAATGTAGTGGCATCATCCGCAATCGCCAAGAAGACAGAAATTCAAGACAATTCCTTCAGCTGGAAAGGTCATGATCACTGCCTTTTGGGACATTGAAGGTGTGATTCTTGTGGACGTTATGCCAAGAGGAGAGACAATCAATTCGCAAGCTTACATTAAGACATTGAAAAAACTCAATCAACGTTTTCGAAGAGTTCGGCCGCACAAGAATCCAGCAGACCTTCTTCTCCTTCACGACAATGCGCGACCTCCCACAAGTCTGGCAACACGGGAAGCAATCACCAAATTGGGTTGGACTTTACTACCCCATCCACCCTATAGTCCCGATTTGGCACCCTCTGATTTTCATCTATTTGGTCCACTTAAAGATGCACTCCGTGGGACAAGGTTTGAAGATGATGAAGGAGTGATTCATGCTGCGAAGAAATGGCTACATGATCAAGACAAAATCTGGTACGGGCTGGGAATACATGCACTTGTTTCGCGCTGGCATAAAGCCGTACAAGTTGATGGGGATTATGTTGAATAATACCGATGTTTACATGACATATCCATATATAGTGTAAAAATTTCATGCTTTTTGAATAAACAGCCCCTGAGAAAAACGATGTGGTGCATTACTTTCTGAACGCCCCTCTGTGACGTACGTCTAAGTATGACAAATGAATTTCCCCGACTCGATGGATGATAACAGAATATTGGCCTCTCATAACTTTAGAACCCCTGATCATCTGTTGTAACTTTTACCGGCACGCAGCATTACTACGAGAACCTTACACGCTGGATCATTAATATGTAGCCTGCTATCTTATGTGAACGTTTGAGATCGCATGGCCTTTGGTGGGAGATTAAATCCCGCCCACAACCATTTCTGAGAACGATTTATAGCAATCTTTTCTTTAACGCCGGCCCAAGAGGACGGGCCACAGACTCACTCCTGTTTCTAGAACAATAAACAGCAGATCATCTTCTTACCTGGCTGTCACCCCGCCTGGTGGGAGTTGCCAAAGCTCTCAGAACAGCGGTACCATCAAAGAACAGGCTGATCTTCAGAATTCAACGTGGAGCGGCACACGATCTAAAGAAACAGGGAACTCGCAGCTCACAGAGTAGCTTCTCGGAATCTTTTCACACCCTCATGCAAGCAAGCCTGAGACGGAAGGAAATCGGTAGACCGGGGAAAACGTAGGAATTGCAGCGATTAACACAACGGCGAGGTATCTCGGATTTTGCTCAAGATCAAGAAAGGTGCGAAAATTTAACACGCCCCATTCAAGTTACATTCGAGAAGTATAAATAGAGAACTCCGATAAACTGCATTTTATCGTTCGCTCTGACAGAATCCTAGTTGCACTAGCATAGTCGGATTCCTGCTGGATTTCATCTACTTTCGTGACTATTGGAGTGTATTCTTTCTGTGCAGACGGTAATTTATACATTAGCTTCGAGTGATCATTGGTCGAGTTATTTCAATTGATTTCAATGGATTGTGGTGTAAATTTAACCTTATTAAATAAACCCATTTTCAAAGTTCTAGTGCAAACTAATGTTACAGCTAAAAGTATTTCCTAATACAATTGACGCGTAAATTTATTTTGCAGACGTTAAAGAGAATTATAACTTTAATACAGTTTAGTTCTGTATAGATAGATGTGCTTTTAATTATTTTTAACTCACGGGAAGTTTTCCCGATTTGTTAATTGACGACGCTAATAAGTAAATAGGCTAACTGTAATTTATCGCGTCAGATTATAATATGATTTGTAATGCATTTCTTGTTTTGATTATCTTTCATTCAGAACGATCATTCAACCTGCATCCCAGCAATTATTAATTATATACAGAGTTCTGCCAAACTCAATTTGATAACTCCAGTAACATATGAACTTTTTAAAGCTAAACTTGTGGCGACCTGTAATGGGCCCCGCTCCTCTGAACGTAACTGAGAATAAAGCCATTCAAGAAACACTTTAAAAATACTAGTTCATATAGAGTCCTTAAAGACAACTGGACGCAGAACATATTTTATTCACTGCCCCTATTTGTGAAGAAAAAGCATCGATACCTGAACACTGTCTGTCACGTATATTCAGTGGATTTTAAACCCCTCCCCCCCGAAGAAGAACTTACCTCAGTGTTTTTCTTAACTTGTGACATTATGGAAAAAGGAAGTTATCTCCACCAGCTGTGCCAATTTTAGGAACCACCCCACACCTCACGCTTAGCCAAGTGCCTGTGCCTTTCTTTAGGAACTTTATCTAATAAACAAACAGTACCGTTAAACTTCAACGTCCAGCGATTTCGGGACACTTTGTTAACTTCAACAACCCGCAAAATCTGGGGCTGTACACGGAAGAAATTACTTTTACCTAAGCCAAGGTTTAGTGCTGTTTTTTTTTGTATTTCCTATGAAGTGCCAGAATTCACCTTTCGGTAAGTCTGCGTGTGTGTTTGTTGGGATGGCCAGCCCTAGAGTGTTTTTTTGAATGAAAGGAGATTTATCTTTTCTTTACCCTTTTAATTAGTTCGACCTTGTACTAAGGTGCCGTATATTCCTTGTACGGGATCTCTCCTAGCGGGATTGGGTAATTGTGTTCATTCCCCCTCCCGTAAAATTTGTTGATTTAAAGGGAGACAATTGAGAACCCTAGCTTTCCTCTACACCCCCCCCCTTTTTTTCTGTAACCCCTTGCCTCAGAGTAATAAATTTACCAGTGGGTTAAATTGCCTATCTCTGATCACCCCCCCCCCCCCTTTCTTGTCTTTGGGACCGGGTTTTGTCTGTTAGTAAATATAAACGGGAAACGGTGGATGGGATATTTTTTCCTCAAAAACCCCCCTCTTCCCTTGTTATATTTGTATTCTGTAACTTTTGATTTTTGACTGTAAATGTACAATTATGTGTGAGTCCTTTATGATAATAAAGGTATTAATCATTAATTGTGTTGGTTGTCGGTTGGCCTAAAACTCCAAACATTTCCATCTGTGTAGGTTGTATTCATGTACGTTGAGCGACAGAATCACCAAATCGGTGAGCGCGCCTGAGCGACTGGAACTGACAAACAATTGTTTGTGCAGAAGAGAGATAGGAGTAGTCTGTGAGAAAACAGATATTGTCGTAATAAGAGACTGTCCTTGCTCCTTCCCAGCGCTTGTGAATCTACTACCTCATTCTCCTAAATCCTTATTCTCACAGAGCCTTCAATATCACTTTACACTCTAAAGGGACCAATATTCATCAGCACCCTCTCAGATAAAAATTACGACAATATATGGGGGCTCGTCCGGGATTCTGAACTTAGTTAAAATAGAGTGTGGTTGATTGTCTTTGTGAAGTAGGGTATAATCTTTAAAAGTATTACTTCCCCTAGACCAAGCCGTTCAGTATTTTGGGCCAACCACACAATAATTAAGACAGGTTTGTTTTTCCACAGGAACAGGCAGTTAGTGATAATAAAAGATTGTCACATTTGTATTCTCTGGCAGAGGGAATTGAAAATTTTGGTTATATAATTGCTGGGACTGCGTGATTGTTTTACAATCACTAAAGGTTATGAAGCGTTTGAGTTGAGCTAAGCTAAAGACGGATTGTTCTGATTTTAAAAAATTAAGTTAACTACGTCTCATCTCAAAAATTGTCTTCAGGGACGGAGTTTGTTGTTAGAGAATTAACATTTTCTGGGAAAATTTTTTTTTTCCCTTTTAAAGTGTTTAATATAAATTTTTCTCTACTGTTAGTAAGAGTAGATTCTTTTCTAGTGTAACTTACCATTTAATTGGCATAGTTGCTTGCGTTACGAGTCTTAAGTGACAATAATAGCGGCGATAAGTTAACACACGAGGTCATTCAGTAAATTTTTTTACTTTGTTTTTCTCGTAGCGGCTTTGAGTTTTTCCCCTTCTTGTTCCATCTTACTATTCTCTAGTCTTAGAAGCATCCAGTTCTTTGACAATGGCTGAGAGAATTAGGATAAGATCCATTTTGAGACAGGAAGCGAAAGACTCAGGATTAGACACAGAAGCCGCGAATCTGTTTATCAACCAGGAACTGCAAAGGTATGACGCGGAGGAAGAGAGGGCAGAAGCTAGGAAGAAAGAAGCGGACGATCGTCAATTGGAGCAGAAGAAAATTGAGGCAGAGATGGACGCCCGCAGGGAAAGAGAGAGAGACAAGGAAAGACAGCATGAATTAGCGCTCAAGGCTTTAGAGAGTCGGAGTGCCTCTACTTCAAATAATGGAGAGCCGTCTTCGCCCCATTCTCAAACAAGGGATCTCTCCAGCACTCAGTCTGCCCAATTAACTGCAATGTCTTTTGCTTTAGAGTCTTTTCCTAGCCCTAACGAAAAAATTGACAGCTACCTAGAAAATTTCGAAAGGCTCGCAAATCTGTATGGGTTAGAGAGTTCCCGCTGGGCACTTAAACTCTCGACGTCACTAAAAGCGAATGCTTATGACGTATACACAAAGCTGGGACCGAACCAACATGATTACGACATGCTTAAGAAGGCCTTGCTAGAGCGGTTCGAAATGACCGCCCGAAAATTTCTGCAAATGTTCAGAAACAGCCGAAAAGAGAGCACGGAAACATTCCCCCAATTCTCTTCACGTCTCACGGGCTATTTGACAAAGTGCATTGAATTATCTGACCTACCTCTTACATATGAGGGACTACTTGAACTTGTTCTTGTGGAACAGATAAAGGCAACCTTGTCAAACGAAACCCGTAGATTTTTGGCTGAACAGGGCGCAGTCAGGCTTGAGGACATACTCAATAAGGCCGAACGCTATACCAATGCAATGGCCGAACTTCCCAGCACTAAACGTAAACCCACAGATGAGCCATCTCGTAAACAAAATCTAGAGCAGTCATCCTATTCCTCTAATTCCTCTCAGAATTATAACCAACGAGAAAATAATACCCAGAGACCTCCCCAGGAAAAATCGAAATTCTACAAAACCCGATACCCCCCAACAACAATTCTGATCAACCCACCAAGCCTACGTGGCAGCGCGGCCACCAAGGTCAAGGAAAAGGAAAGACCCCTACACCAGGAACGTCTGATCAGGGCAAACAAACCGGTTCAAACCGCGTTGGATGTTTGCATACAGCCTCGAAAGGTAGAATCAATGTCAGTGATTCTCAACCTGAGGGGGACCGACCCTCAACTCGAGGAACTGTAATTTTGAATGGGACCTCAACCACTTGTCTCTTTGACACTGGATTAAGTTTTAGTTGTATTGTTGCTAGACACCTAGTCAAACCAGGTCAGGAGACAGAGGAAACCGTCAAACTTAGTGGAGTGTTTAAGAGTGATGCGCCCAGGAAGCTGCCTATCGCACTGGTAGAAATACACTCTGACTTTGTCAGAGGAGTTATAAAAGCGGCCATTATGGATGATCCTATCTACCCAGTTATCCTGGGATGTAGATATGTGTTTATTGGGAGACCAAAGGAGCCGATTGTGGCAGCGGTAACCACAAGAGGGCAAGCCAAGAAGGAGAGGGAGCCTGCGCCAAATTTGTTGCCGAACGAACTGAAGGAGGCGCAACAAAAGGACCCTACTCTGGAGCTCTGCTTTAAAAAACTGCCCATGGCTAAGGACCCCAGACACAACGGAGACATCTTTTCTAAGGATGGCGTATTGTATCGTAGAACAGGCAACCCGGACACGGGGAATAACCAGCTCCTAGTTCCGACGCAGTACCGAAGCCAGATCTTAGAGATGGGGCACTCTCTTCCCTTTAGCGGACATATGGGACAAAACGCCACTATTCAGCGAATAAAAACCCACTATTGGTGGCCAGGAATGAACTCTGACATTGTCAGGTATGTGAAATCCTGCGCCCAGTGCCAACGGGTAGCACCCAAGCACTTGACACCCCCAGTACCTATGGGGCAAATGCCAATAGTAGGGACTCCATTTGAACGGGTTGCTGTCGACATCATTGGACCCCTGGAAAGGACCAAAAGAAAGCACAGGTTCATCCTGACTTTAGTCGACACTTGCACAATGTGGGCCGAAGCTGTACCGCTAACATGCATAGATTCCAAGCATGTCGCAGAAGCCCTTGTGCAAATTTTTACACGGTTGGGATTCCCTCAACAAGTTTTGACGGACAATGGATCCCAATTCCGTAGCCTGTTAATGGAGGAGATCTTTAAGATCTTGAGGGCCAAACATATCCACACAAGTCCCTACCATCCGGCCGGAAATGGGCTCGTGGAACGTTTTAATGGCAGCCTCACCACCATGTTACGTAAGCTGGGTCAGGAGAAACCGGAAGACTGGGACCTATATATATCGGCTGCCTTATTCGCCTACCGAGAGGTTCCCCAAGCGTCTACGGGATTCCCGCCTGCTACACTTTTATTTGGCAGACCTATAAAGGGGCCATTAGAAGCCTTACTTCGGTCCCTGACAGACCAAAAGGCTGACGAGACAGTCGTCTCTGCAAGCAAGTATGTATCTGAGCTCAAGGAAAGGCTAAAGCTAGGATGGGATCTAGCTACAACCAACCTTACGAAAGCCCGCGCTAAACACGCTAAAAGATACAACAAAGCTGCAAAAGAGAGAGAGAGCTCCAACCAGGGGAGAAAGTTTTGTTGCTACTTCCAACCGGAAGCAATAAACTTCGCATCGGATGGCAAGGACCGTTTACCGTCCTTAAAAAGATCTCACGTACCAACTACAAGATCTCCATCAAAGGAAAGGAGAAGGTCTTCCACATAAATCTGCTAAAGAAATATTTGGAAAGACCGGTGCCATCCTCCGAGCATCTCCTGGCTGTCGCCATAGCAACGGAAGACGAGGAAGATGATGATGGTTGCATGGAGTATCCACTGCAACCCACAGAATCCTTTAAAGATGTCAGGTTCGGCGACAATCTCTCACCAGAACAACAAGCAGAAACCAGAGCTCTACTAAACCAGTACAGTGCAGTCTTAACGGATGTACCTGGTCGAACAAATCTCATTGAATTTGATATGAAATTAACAAACGAGACCCCTGTTCAAACCAGAGTTTACCCCATCCCGTACGCTAAAGCGGATGCACTTCGCGGAGAAATAGACAAGCTGCGTCAGGCAGGAATTATCAGTGAGTCTACATCTCCTTACAGCTCGAGTGTAGTGCTGTTGCAGAAGCCCAATAAGGAAGTTCGGCTGTGCATTGATTACAGATTGCTAAACGCTGTAACGGAATTCCAGCCAGAACCTCTCCAAACTGTTTCTGAGTTGTTCACCAAGCTCAGCAAAGCAAAGATCTTCTCCAAGATTGACCTCAGTAAAGGTTATTATCAAATACCAGTCAAGGAGGAAATTAAACCTTTGTTAGCTTTCAGCACTAGCGAAGGACATTACACATTTAATGTGATGCCGTTCGGTTTGCATAACGCACCAGGAGTGTTCACCAGGATGATGAGGAAGCTTCTAGAGCCTTTGCAAAGTCCCCATATCCATAATTTCATGGATGACATATTAATTGCATCGGAAACCTATGAAGAACATATTGCTACGGTTGCTATGCTCCTCAGGAGACTACAGGAACCGGGTCTCACAGCCAGACCTAGCAAATGTCTCATCGGGTTTGAACAGTTAGACTTCCTGGGGCATACTATTTCTCACGGATGCAGTTGGCCTATTAAGAAGAACGTGGAGAAAATTGTGGCAGCAAAAAGACCCCGAACGAAGAAAGACGTACGTTCCTTCATATCGCTATGTGCATACTATCAGAAATACATCCAGAACTTCAACGGACTGACAGCACTTCTGACTGACCTCACCAAGAAAGGTTGTCCTGATAAGGTCATGTGGAATCAAAAGTGCGAACATGCATACAGCACTTTGAAAGGACAGTTGTCGGCATACCCCATCCTAAGGTTACCTGACCTTAAGAAACCTTTCATACTGAGAGTTGATGCGTCAGGTCAGGGCATCGGGTCAACACTGCTTCAAGCCGAGGACAGTGACCCGAACATGCTATTTCCAGTTGCCTATGGCAGTCGGAAACTGAATAAAGCGGAACGCAACTACAGTGTCGTTGAAAGAGAATGTCTCGCTCTGATTCATGGCATCAGACGCCATCATGAGTTTCTGTATGGTACTTCTTTCACGGTGCAAACAGACCATGCTCCACTAGCTTTCCTGGGTGCCAAGAAGGAATTCAACGCAAGGATAATGCGTTGGGCCTTGCTATTGAGTGTTTATTCCTTCAAAGTGGAATATATTCCAGGAAAACAGAATGTCGGGGCTGACTTCTTGAGTAGAAACTGGACCACAGAGGAAGAGGAGAAAATCGACGATGCCAATCACCCTAAAACTACCGATCAGGGCAGCTTCATTGTCATAAATGAAACATGAAAACGAGTTTCCATGTCTCAAAAGTGGGGACGATTGTGACGTACGTCTAAGTATGACAAATGAATTTCCCCGACTCGATGGATGATAACAGAATATTGGCCTCTCATAACTTTAGAACCCCTGATCATCTGTTGTAACTTTTACCGGCACGCAGCATTACTACGAGAACCTTACACGCTGGATCATTAATATGTAGCCTGCTATCTTATGTGAACGTTTGAGATCGCATGGCCTTTGATGGGAGATTAAATCCCGCCCACAACCATTTCTGAGAACGATTTATAGCAATCTTTTCCTTAACGCCGGCCCAAGAGGACGGGCCACAGACTCACTCCTGTTTCTAGAACAATAAACAGCAGATCATCTTCTTACCTGGCTGTCACCCCGCCTGGTGGGAGTTGCCAAAGCTCTCAGAACAGCGGTACCATCAAAGAACAGGCTGATCTTCAGAATTCAACGTGGAGCGGCACACGATCTAAAGAAACAGGGAACTCGCAGCTCACAGAGTAGCTTCTCGGAATCTTTTCACACCCTCATGCAAGCAAGCCTGAGACGGAAGGAAATCGGTAGACGGGGGGGAAAACGTAGGAATTGCAGCGATTAACACAACGGCGAGGTATCTCGGATTTTGCTCAAGATCAAGAAAGGTGCGAAAATTTAACACGCCCCATTCAAGTTACATTCGAGAAGTATAAATAGAGAACTCCGATAAACTGCATTTTATCGTTCGCTCTGACAGAATCCTAGTTGCACTAGCATAGTCGGATTCCTGCTGGATTTCATCTACTTTCGTGACTATTGGAGTGTATTCTTTCTGTGCAGACGGTAATTTTATACATTAGCTTCGAGTGATCATTGGTCGAGTTATTTCAATTGATTTCAATGGATTGTGGTGTAAATTTAACCTTATTAAATAAACCCATTTTCAAAGTTCTAGTGCAAACTAATGTTACAGCTAAAAGTATTTCCTAATACAATTGACGCGTAAATTTATTTTGCAGACGTTAAAGAGAATTATAACTTTAATACAGTTTAGTTCTGTATAGATAGATGTGCTTTTAATTATTTTTAACTCACGGGAAGTTTTCCCGATTTGTTAATTGACGACGCTAATAAGTAAATAGGCTAACTGTAATTTATCGCGTCAGATTATAATATGATTTGTAATGCATTTCTTGTTTTGATTATCTTTCATTCAGAACGATCATTCAACCTGCATCCCAGCAATTATTAATTATATACAGAGTTCTGCCAAACTCAATTTGATAACTCCAGTAACATATGAACTTTTTAAAGCTAAACTTGTGGCGACCTGTAATGGGCCCCGCTCCTCTGAACGTAACTGAGAATAAAGCCATTCAAGAAACACTTTAAAAATACTAGTTCATATAGAGTCCTTAAAGACAACTGGACGCAGAACATATTTTATTCACTGCCCCTATTTGTGAAAAAAAAGCATCGATACCTGAACACTGTCTGTCACGTATATTCAGTGGATTTTAAACCCCTCCCCCCCCCCCCCCCCCCCCCCGAAGAAGAACTTACCTCAGTGTTTTTCTTAACTTGTGACATTATGGAAAAAGGAAGTTATCTCCACCAGCTGTGCCAATTTTAGGAACCACCCCACACCTCACGCTTAGCCAAGTGCCTGTGCCTTTCTTTAGGAACTTTATCTAATAAACAAACAGTACCGTTAAACTTCAACGTCCAGCGATTTCGGGACACTTTGTTAACTTCAACAACCCGCAAAATCTGGGGCTGTACACGGAAGAAATTACTTTTACCTAAGCCAAGGTTTAGTGCTGTTTTTTTTTTGTATTTCCTATGAAGTGCCAGAATTCACCTTTCGGTAAGTCTGCGTGTGTGTTTGTTGGGATGGCCAGCCCTAGAGTGTTTTTTTGAATGAAAGGAGATTTATCTTTTCTTTACCCTTTTAATTAGTTCGACCTTGTACTAAGGTGCCGTATATTCCTTGTACGGGATCTCTCCTAGCGGGATTGGGTAATTGTGTTCATTCCCCCTCCCGTAAAATTTGTTGATTTAAAGGGAGACAATTGAGAACCCTAGCTTTCCTCTACACCCCCCTTTTTTTCTGTAACCCCTTGCCTCAGAGTAATAAATTTACCAGTGGGTTAAATTGCCTATCTCTGATCCCCCCCCCCCCCCCTTTCTTGTCTTTGGGACCGGGTTTTGTCTGTTAGTAAATATAAACGGGAAACGGTGGATGGGATATTTTTTCCTCAAAAACTCCCCTCTTCCCTCGTTATATTTGTATTCTGTAACTTTTGATTTTTGACTGTAAATGTACAATTATGTGTGAGTCCTTTATGATAATAAAGGTATTAATCATTAATTGTGTTGGTTGTCGGTTGGCCTAAAACTCCAAACATTTCCATATGTGTAGGTTGTATTCATGTACGTTGAGCGACAGAATCACCAAATCGGTGAGCGCGCCTGAGCGACTGGAACTGACAAACAATTGTTTGTGCAGAAGAGAGATAGGAGTAGTCTGTGAGAAAACAGATATTGTCGTAATAAGAGACTGTCCTTGCTCCTTCCCAGCGCTTGTGAATCTACTACCTCATTCTCCTAAATCCTTATTCTCACAGAGCCTTCAATATCACTTTACACTCTAAAAGGACCAATATTCATCAGCACCCTCTCAGATAAAAATTACGACACCCTCGTATAAGCACGATACCACCAACATATTTGTACACTCAAAAACCCAAACGTAACACCCTCCCTAGTTATATCACAGTTGTAATCTTGTTTATCTATTATATCCTTACTTTAAGTTGTTCAAAAGTAATGTGGACAGACTAGTTTTATGTAAGACACTATTTAATTAAGGGTAAAACTCATCTGAGCTTGCTACGGTCAACCTGTAGCGAGATAAGCTCTGTTTATACTTTGCATAAAAATGACACTGCCACCTCTGAAGGTTTACATGTATTACTTCTTCTGTTATGTTGTATGCTAATTAATGTTGAAGTTTATGTATTCACGGTCTGAAAGTATTCCTGCTCATATAATTTACCAGCTTTTTCAAGCCTGTTTTTTCTGGACTGGTTTAACAGCTTTCATAAAGTCCTTTTCTTTGCAGAGGTTACAACTTTCCAAGTCCATTTCTCGGCCGTATTAGCTGTTCTTACGTGATTGTCTCGGAGGTGTCAACTGTTTTACATCAATTTCTCGACAGTGTCATCTGTTTTACGTCAACTTCTCGACGGCGTCAACTGTTTTATGTCAATTTCTCGACGGTGTCAACTGTTTTACGTCAGTTTCTAGACGGTGTCAACTGTTTTTACTTCAATTTCTCGGCGATGTCAGCTGTTTTACGTCAACTTCTAAGCGGTTTCAACTGTTCTTACGTCATTTTCTCGGGGGTCACAACTGTTTACGTCAATTTCTCAACGATGTCAACTGTTTACGTCAATTTCTCAACGATGTCAACTGTTTTAAGTAATTTTTTCTACGGTGTCAGCTGTTTTGCGTTATAACCTCAGCGGTTTCTACTGCTTTTACGTCAATTTCTCGACGATATCAACTTTTGCGTAAATTTCTCAACGGTGTCATCTGTTTTACGTCATTTTCTCGACGTGTCAACTGTTTTACGTCATCTTTTCAGTGGTGTCTACTTTTCTTACGTCTTTTTCTCGACGGTGTCAGCTGTTTTACATCAATGTCTCGGAGGTGTCAACTGTTTTACGCAGGGCTTAGGAGCGGAGCTCGGAGTAGTGGAGCAACAGGTTTTAGTTAAGAGCTGTCGTTTAAAAAAAATGTAACCTTGAATTTAACAATCCACGTAGTGAGCTAGAAACAATGGACCGCACATCGAAGCTTCACGTAGAAGAGTCAATACCTCGTTAGTCCCATCTGGGCGAAACGCCACTCTTATTAAGTATAATCGAAGCAATGCTCCATTTTAGAACAAATTAAGCTCTAGAAATTTTATTTCTTTAGGAGATGAAGATAAGCTCCTAATATTTGTTGTTGTTGTTGTTGTTGTAAATTTCATCTTTTAGGTATTGTAGCTATTAATAACATTGCTGTTACAGTTAAAGTAGGCTTTTTTGTTTATTTACGTTGCCTAATAATTACAAGTATATATCGCCAACATTAGCGTGCAGGAATTATGCAAATACAAAATGACATGCGAGGTTGATGTAAAAGTGCTTTGTTTTTTAGTTAGTCACTGTGCAAATATTTAAAAAAAATGATCATGTATAATGCTTTTAAAAATTAATAGAATCGGAGTTCAATTATTATAAATTACTAGTGTCGGAGTGGGACTTTAATTATTATAATTTGCTTTAGTGGGAGTGGGACTTCAATAAGTATAGATTACCGGAGTCGTAGATGGACTTCAATTATTATAGATTACTGGAAATTGCTAACATTTCTCTTTTTATTTAAATTTACATTTTTATAAATTACTGGTCTCGGAGTCGTACTTTAATTATTATAAATTACTGAAGTCGGACTTCAATTAGTATAAATTACTGGAGTCGTAGTTTGACTCTAATTATTATAAATTACTGGAGTCGTATTCGTACTTCAATTATTAAAAATTACTGGAGTCGGAGTCACAGTCGGAAAAACCAAGACCGACTCCACAGCCCAAGTTTTAATCATATAATTGTTTATGAAAAATAAACCCAAATTGTGCAGCAGTGTGATGACAGTTTAGTTCGTCCTATATTTAAAGTATTAACACATTTGAATTGTTTAAAAGTTGGCAGTGCTGGTACTGTGTATATTAGAAATGTTATTTTGTTTTAAAAATGTCACATTTATTTAAAAGCAAGCCAGTTTCTTTCTCAGAAGTCTAACATTCAAGCCAAGCAACTTTGTAGGATCAACCACAACAAAGATAAGAACAGTTACCATTTATATACATTATGTTATATATGAGAAATAAAAACGTAATCAATAAATCTAAGTCTTACCTATTACTACTAGTTCAGATGTATTGCAAGTTGGTACATTATTTAAAAAAAATGTAATTAACAAAAAAATACTTTTGGCCGCGGTAACAAGAGATAATAGGTTGCGGTAGCAGTACAAGCAAATTTAGCCATGACATCAACAACGAATGTGCCTACAGGACTGTCAGCCGATTAAGGTTAATGGATCTCAATGAACGCTGTGTGTTTGAATTGTAAGGTCCAAAATTGAGGCAAAGAAGAAATCGGCGACGAGCACGGTGGAAAAGGAAGTGAATGGTGAGCCAAGAATAGTGTAGCACGTGCTGTATAAAATCACCACGTCATGCTTTATAAGAAGCGAGAAGGGAATGATGATGATGAATTATTTAGAAGACTGCGACTTCGAAAAGAACTTGGATAAACAGGAAAGTCATTGGCGTGTGTCTGCAATTCATAATTGTACAGTAATGTAGCATTTCACAAGATAAAGACACTATGGAACTAACATGCGATTATGGTTTAACAGATAATTAAAAAATAAAGAGGCAAAGAAAAAAAATAGGCGTAACATTATTTCTCTCCCCCCCCCCCCCCCCCCTTCCTCCAGAGAAAACTGAAAGTTTTCTATGGAAGGACGGCCAACAATGCACCAACAAAATAACGCGCGACAGCCAGAGTCATGTCAAGGTCTTACTAATATCTACAACAATCAGTATCATAGTCAAATCATGGTAGTTATAAATACTAAGTAAAGATATTCAGTATTAACACAGATTATTTAAATGTTCAGTTGGAAGATAAAGTTCTTCAATTAGAACACACTTGTATACTAATGTCATTGTTTCACAAATCCCATGTGAAAAACATTGTTCATAATAAGATGCTATACAAATGTCATTGTTCCAAGGATCACAAGTAGCTAGCAATGTCAATTATAAGATCCATAAAAGATCAATACAAGATCCATCCAAAGCAGCTAACACTTCCAGTAAGATGGTAGCATCACAGTTCATATCAGTCTCATGGCTGGATTTATCTTGAAAGCGTGTTAGCAAGGACGTTCTTATCACCCTCAATGGGTTGAATATCATAGTCATAATTCTGTAAGTTTATGGCATAACGAGCTACTCTTGGATTTTTAAAATTCGCTATGTTTAAGTATGTCAGAGCTCGTTGATCAGTTTCGATTGTAAAAGGAGCTCCAATTAGGTATCTCTGTAACTCGGTTACACTCCAAACAACCGCGAGGAGCTCTCGTTCAATAATAGGATATCTTGATTAGGTGCCGCTCAATTCCCTACTGACATATAAGACCGGATGATAAACTCCGTCCACACACTGCATCAAGGAACCACCAATTCTGTTCTGAGATGCATCAGTCCTGAGAACATAAAGATAAACATGCATCAGGTTATTTCAAAATAAGTTCAGTAGAAAAATATTTTTAATGGGATTTAATGCTTTATCGCAGCCATGATTCAATATAATTGTACTAGGTGTTACCACACGTTTAACGATGTCTTCTGCTACAGTTGTGAGCACATTTAATGTTACGCATTAGATGCTTGAGATGCTATAAATATATGTTTTTCACGCTTCACGGTATTTATTGAACGCGAATTATACAGTAATCTTATGACGTGGCACGGTTAGTATAGTGCCACTTGACTACGTTCTACTTTTACCCTTTTGATTATAAGCTCCGAGCGAGTCGGATGTATCTTGCTTTACTCCCAGTGATAACGTTAAAGTGCAGAAGTATATCTTTGAGATTTTGGCCAGAGGGTCGGCCTTTATTATACTTAAAGTAATAATGAACCACTAATGGTTATGGACAACAATTGTTTATTGAAAGTCAAGATTTACGGGAGTGTTTAATCATTCTTTATGATCCAAGTTCGCAAACTGGTAGGTCTCACTATCGGTTGACTGCACCGCAGCAACGCGTATATATAGCCTACTATGTTTTGACGACGATAATAATTGATCTATATAGTTGGACTGGACTGCACTACTTGGAGATGAATTTATATATGATAAATATTTATTATGCTATGAACTATTATATGAATTGTACCGTGAATAAACATGTTCTGTATGGACTCTGTAAAGGAAGGAGTTTGCTCCGTTGATGACCCTCGAAGTTGGCTAACCTGTTGAGCCTTTTATTCATTCATTTTTATTAAGCACGATTGCTCATTGATAACCATGAATATTAATAATAGATCGATGGGGTTCGGAAGGAAGAAAGCCGATGAAACCCACTAATCTCAAATGTCGAATAACCGCCTATATCTTTTGAAACGTTGACATCTAATGAAAGAACCCACTTAACACTAGGTGAGTCCTTCGTGACTAATGAAGACAGAACTGAAGTGATGGACGAAAATTTTGGCATGAATTTATGATAAAAGTTAATCAGTCCAAGAAAACTCCGAACTTGTTTCTTAGTTTTAAATGTAGCAAGATGCAGGATCCAAAAGACAGTGGTATCCTCAGGTTTAAGACAGCCATAACCGTCTCTGTATCCCTCGAAAGAAATTTCCTGAAATCCTATCTGAATTTTAGAAGGTCCAGCTGTAAGGTTATGTGATCGAAGAGTATGAAGTAAGGATCTGAGACCAGACACATGTTCATCATAGGACTAGAGAAACAAACAAATATCACATATATAGATGTATATATATATGCGATAATATCAGATCTATCTGAGAAAATCTTTTTCATCATTCTAACAAAGGTAGCTGGAGCATTATCTGAGTAAAAGCACATATAGTTCCAATGAAAACGTCCTTTAGGAGTAGAGAAAGCAATAAAAGGTTTGGACCTTTCAGTGAGTGGAACCTGCCAATAGCCTTAGGATAAATCCAACTTGCTGAAGTACGTAGCATTGGACAATTGAGCGGATAAGTCTTCAAGCAAAGGCATTGGTTCAGCGTCAGTAATTGTTATACTATTGAGTTGACAAAAATCGAAGCATATTCTAATAGATTTCTTCCTAATAATAACCAATGGAAAGGAATAAGGGGAATTCGAAGGAAAGATAATGTTAAGGCGAAGCATATCGTCAAGTTCTTTTTTCTACTTGCTCTCGAAAATGCACTGGAAGAGTGTATGGTCTACGTCGGATAGGGTGATCGTCAATGAGTTATATGTCATGAGCGATGATATTTGTATGTCTACGAATGTCAGTGAGAAGATCCTGAAAAGAATGTAATTTGCGTAACTTTCTATGTCGGTTTTGAAATAACTGCGCTTTGTCCTTTGAAGACTTAAAAGATTCAACAGCTAATTGACATGCGTCAATTAATTTTTTCGAAGATTAACTACATATTCGTATTAGGATTGCACATCAGTAGTTATCTCTGAACCCACTAGTAGCTGTTTAACAATGGACAAAGGCCCTCGCGGTTTTGCTCCAAAAATGAGCTCAAAAGGTGAAAATCCCGTTTGCTCGTTCGGGACTTCCCGATGCGCAAAGAGCACCTCCGGCAGAACTCTATCCCAGTCTTGTGGATATTTATTAGTTACTTTAAGTAAAAGCTGTTTCAGTGTCTTACTTAGCCGTTTTACCATTCCATTTGACATCGGGTGGTAGACTGCACTAAGAGGTCTATCGATTGAAAATAATTTCATAACATGAGACATGACTTCAGACACAAATTGTGTCCATCTATCCGATAAAATTTTATCTGGAAAACTCAGACGGCTAATAAGAGAAAGAGAGCGTCGGCCACATCTGTAATCGCAATATTTTTAGCGGAATCGCTTCAGGCCAACGAGGGCACATGTCAATGCACGTTAATATATACCTTTGGCCTCTAGCCGAAACAACTGACAGCGGACGGATTATATCTACTGCTTTCTTTGCAAAAGGTCGCACAAAGATATCTATGGCCTGAATGGGTGCCATATGATAAGCACCTTTGGTAGCAGCTTGATGACATATTTCGCAAGACTGACATAATATTTAATGTCTTTATTAAGGAAGGGCCAGTAAAAATGAGCTAAGATTCTATATTTGATTCTTGCAACGCCCATATGGCCCGCACAATTTGTATCATGTACATGCCTCAGTATCAAAGGTCTAAATGTAGTAGTAACCACAATTTCTTTAAGCACTGATGTGGAGTCCTGCAGGTTACGAATACGTATGTTATTTTTAATCGTGAACCAATATCGTGAATTTGTTGCGCATTTAATACTAACCGTTGTCGCCAAGTGAATTCTGCAGTGAGCAGAATCTGATCATTGCAAACACAAAGTTCCCCCATAAGCGCATACATGCATACACTAGGTGTGAAGCAACCCAGAATGAGAAGTCAGTGGTCGACTATGCCATTGTTAGGAGGAGCTCATTCAAATATGTGCTGGATGCTAGAGTCTGGAGGGGGCCAGAGACTGGAAGTGATCACTACCTGCTTACAATAAAAAGAACAACTGAAAGAGTTGCTTAACCTAGTGTGACAGCGCCATCTTGAGATCTGTCGTTCTCGGCGCTGGCCCCATCTGGGCAGTCATGTTGTCTATGTGGTTTAGTGCCTTTTGATCACGTTATCTTCAAGCAGATTTATTACAAGGCCATAATAAGCCTACGAATTAGCTGTGTTTTTGCTCTAGTTGTGTAAATCTGTGTTTTCATGCATTCTGGAGCAATAATCGCGGGTGTTATCTGTGTGGCGCAGATTAATGCGCGTAGCGCGTAGTAAATTGAGTGGTTAGGCCAGGGCTTATAAAAAGGGGTAGCAAGCGGCGAAACCAGTCTATGTTTGAGAGAGCCGCCCAGTGAGAACAGACTAAGAAGACACACAAGAGCCAAGCTGTAAATGCCTTGAGCACGTGAGTTAATTTAAATTAGCATTAGTTTTCTAGGATTCTGAAATTATATCGATGTGGCTATTTTAATGTTTAATGGAATAAATAGATAGATAGATAGATGTGAAAGTTTAAGAGCGATTATTTCATTCTTCAGAAAGGCAGACATAGTGTGAGGCTATTTCACTGCGAAATTTAGATAAGATTAACAATCGCAAGATAGCAACCTCGTGGTGATAAAAGGCGGTGATAGCGAGTCTGAGCAAACACGCTCCGCGTGTTAAACCTATAATATGTTATGCCGAGCGACACGCGGTGTATTTAGTTCCAGTTTTTGGTTAAAGCCAAGAATATTATTCTTTAATGTAAGAGTAATTTTATTTTATCCTTTAATGTAAAAGTAATTAAGTGTATTTCACGATTATTGATTATTCTACTTTTTATCTTTAGTGGTTACTTAGAAGGGAGAATAGTCATTTAGATTTCTGGTGCGTAAGGCAAGTTGAGACAGGTGTTTCTCTGTTTGCTCCCGGTGGAGCATGGAAACACCAATGCGGCTGGTGTCCACCACAAGTCAACAGAAGCATTTTTATGCTGTTACAGTGGTTGTTCCTGTAATAATGTGTTTCATGTGATGAGTTCCCAATCTCGTCAGGGGTCACATATGACACGTTTGTGGCCAGGCGCACCAGTCGTCACTTACGACATGTTCAGAGTGCGGGAACGAGTATTGATGTGGGTCGGTTGAGAGGTAGTAGTTAATTCTCATTATTGAGATTATTTGTTGTACATGTATTGAAGAATATGATTTTATGTCCAGTTGATTATTATTGTTATGTGAACATGGTTTGTGAGAGCACGTGGGCGTACTTAGAGTTGTATATTTCTCTCCTCCGCTCCTGAGGGAGCATGGGGCCACCGGTGTGGTTTGTCTCAGCATGAAGCATTCAGATGCTCTTGCAGTAGTGGTTTCGGTAGCAACCTATGTTACCCGGTGCGATTGCCAGCCTCATGCACAACACCATACTAGTCGCATTGGACGACACGCATGAGTGTGTGAGATAGTTGATGATATCAGGTGGGCGCATGTTTTCTGTATGGTAAGTGTTATTATCCATGCTATTGATGTTCACTTAGACGTTGTTTTATTTATTATTTTTCAGACAGTCTATGAACACTGACTGGGTGTTCGTTTGATTGTTCGTTTGATTGTTTGTTGGATTGTTTGTTTGGTGTTCGGTTCTGTTCGGTAGAATTAAATGTTGATCTGCATAAGGCTTTGGGTTGCTTGAATTGTTAAGTCTGCTGCTGAGAGGGTTGCAAGCAACCAATAATTGCAACCCCTGTCAAACGATCCTTTATAAATTTTCTTGGTGCACGGGTCTTGGGTGTGAGGTAACACCAAGCCCCTGTCACAAGTGGCGTCGTCGGCAGGATTGACAGACAGCACGCAGTGAAGCAACTCTTCAGCAATCAGAGCAGCAACAGCCGAAACAGTAGAACACCCAGTTCAGTGCAAGGCAAGGGACGGGATCATCCAGTTTGTCAAGATTTCTAGTCAACTCTACTAGCAACAAGATGGCGGCACGCAACACACGTGCTGCTAGTAGAACTGATAACGAAGATGTGGCTGAGGTGGATGACCCTGTAGTAGGGCTGGATCGTCAACCAGAACGAGTACAGTACATCGTGGTACCTACTCACAAGAGAGTGCGGTGCTTTGGGGAGCGCACGGGTCCTACGGCTGAGGAATATGTCAGAGAGGTGAGAGCTGCCTGGAGAGTAGGGATGATGAGTAAAGAGGACCAGGCAGATGTTATTCTTGACAGTGTGACCCCAAGTGTCCGTAGGGAGCTGAGGATTCAGGCTGATGATGATGACCCAGAATCGATGCTACATTCCATTCTTAGGGTGTATGGGGAGCGTCGGAGCATCCCAGAAGTAATGGCCGCGTTCTACTCTACCCGGCAAGGTGCAAGGGAGTCTCTTTGGGAATTCTCCCATCGCATTCACGAGGTGTTTGAAAGTGTCGTAAGGGCACAAAAGCAGAACAACGTCACTCCTTTGGCGCCATCCTTTCTTCGTGACCAGTTTGCTGCTTGTCTGAGAGATGACCTACTAAGAAAGCTTGCAAAGGAAATGATCATCAAGGAGCCAACAGCATCGTTCACGTCGGTGAGGGACTATGCCCTACGGTTTTTGGAGACTGAGCCCACTTCTGGGGCTGGTGTTGCCAGTGTCGAAGCAGCTTCGGGGGCTGGTGTTGCCAGTGTTGAAGTGGCAAGAACAGAGACTGTGTCAGATACGCATGCATTAAACGCAGAAGTAGAGCGGCTGAGAGCACAGGTGGCTCAATTAGAGGCTAAAATTGATGCGATGTCTCAGGAGCACGGGAGACGTACCAGGACAGTTCGTTGTTTTAGATGCAGAGAACTAGGCCACGTACAGAATCGATGTCCACAGGCGTTAAACTAGACCCCTCTGCGGCTGGGAGTCAGGTTACAGAAGGGGAGCAGAATGGCTCAAAGATAAAGATGGTTGGTGGTCGACCGGAGTGTGAGGCGCTTATTGCAGGGAAGAAAGTCAAAGGCGGCCAGGGATGTAAGGGTAGCAGGAGGCGACCCAGGGCACCAAGGAAGCCTAGGAAAATAAGATGCTTCAACTGTGGAGACCTTTCGAACCACATGGCAGCCAAGTGTCCCCAGGGCCCGCTTCCTAAGCGATGTTTCCATTGTAGGTCCCCGGACCATTTGATATCGGTTAGCCCATCAAAGAGCGCCCTCTCTAAGCGTACCAACACATCTACATTGCCGTCACAGTGCAAGCCAAGAGATGGCCGTGGCAACTGTCACCATAAGGGCGCCAGGAAAAGTGGTCGGCATTTAGAGGAGGAGACTCATCTAAAACTCGTTGAAGGACACGTTTCCAGGCTCCGAGGGGCGCACGTAAGAGCAGAGCCACCGTTGCAGAGTTTTGCAGCAGTCCGGAAAGAGAGATGTGACAAGCTGTCGTGTTCTACTCCACTGCAGGTCGGAGAATTGGTGAAGAAGAGAATGCACTACGCTGAGAGATCCGAGATTCGTGATATGTGGTCAGAAGACGAGTACGTTGTAGTTCGTGCTCCCACAATGACAGGGGGTCCATATATCATCCAACGAATGGACAGAGCGAGTCCGAGCATTAGAGTAACCAGCAATGACCTGAGACGAAGTGAAGGAAAAGGTGACCCTCCAGATTTGGAGAATACGACTGAAGCGCCTGATTTAGTGCAGTTGTCGGGACGACAACAAAATCAGGCGGGGAATATGTGACAGCGCCATCTTGAGATCTGTCGTTCTCGGCGCTGGCCCCATCTGGGCAGTCATGTTGTCTATGTGGTTTAGTGCCTTTTGATCACGTTATCTTCAAGCAGATTTATTACAAGGCCATAATAAGCCTACGAATTAGCTGTGTTTTTGCTCTAGTTGTGTAAATCTGTGTTTTCATGCATTCTGGAGCAATAATCGCGGGTGTTATCTGTGTGGCGCAGATTAATGCGCGTAGCGCGTAGTAAATTGAGTGGTTAGGCCAGGGCTTATAAAAAGGGGTAGCAAGCGGCGAAACCGGTCTATGTTTGAGAGAGCCGCCCAGTGAGAACAGACTAAGAAGACACACAAGAGCCAAGCTGTAAATGCCTTGAGCACGTGAGTTAATTTAAATTAGCATTAGTTTTCTAGGATTCTGAAATTATATCGATGTGGCTATTTTAATGTTTAATGGAATAAATAGATAGATAGATAGATGTGAAAGTTTAAGAGCGATTATTTCATTCTTCAGAAAGGCAGACATAGTGTGAGGCTATTTCACTGCGAAATTTAGATAAGATTAACAATCGCAAGATAGCAACCTCGTGGTGATAAAAGGCGGTGATAGCGAGTCTGAGCAAACACGCTCCGCGTGTTAAACCTATAATATGTTATGCCGAGCGACACGCGGTGTATTTAGTTCCAGTTTTTGGTTAAAGCCAAGAATATTATTCTTTAATGTAAGAGTAATTTTATTTTATCCTTTAATGTAAAAGTAATTAAGTGTATTTCACGATTATTGATTATTCTACTGTTTATCTTTAGTGGTTACTTAGAAGGGAGAATAGTCATTCAGATTTCTGGTGCGTAAGGCAAGTTGAGACAGGTGTTTCTCTGTTTGCTCCCGGTGGAGCATGGAAACACCAATGCGGCTGGTGTCCATCACAAGTCAACAGAAGCATTTTTATGCTGTTACAGTGGTTGTTCCTGTAATAATGTGTTTCATGTGATGAGTTCCCAATCTCGTCAGGGGTCACATATGACACGTTTGTGGCCAGGCGCACCGGTCGTCACTTACGACATGTTCAGAGAGCGGGAACGAGTATTGATGTGGGTCGGTTGAGAGGTAGTAGTTAATTCTCATTATTGAGATTATTTGTTGTACATGTATTGAAGAATATGATTTTATGTCCAGTTGATTATTATTGTTATGTGAACATGGTTTGTGAGAGCACGTGGGCGTACTTAGAGTTGTATATTTCTCTCCTCCGCTCCTGAGGGAGCATGGGGCCACCGGTGTGGTTTGTCTCAGCATGAAGCATTCAGATGCTCTTGCAGTAGTGGTTTCGGTAGCAACCTATGTTACCCGGTGCGATTGCCAGCCTCATGCACAACACCATACTAGTCGCATTGGACGACACGCATGAGTGTGTGAGATAGTTGATGATATCAGGTGGGCGCATGTTTTCTGTATGGTAAGTGTTATTATCCATGCTATTGATGTTCACTTAGACGTTGTTTTATTTATTATTTTTCAGACAGTCTATGAACACTGACTGGGTGTTCGTTTGATTGTTCGTTTGATTGTTTGTTGGATTGTTTGTTTGGTGTTCGGTTCTGTTCGGTAGAATTAAATGTTGATCTGCATAAGGCTTTGGGTTGCTTGAATTGTTAAGTCTGCTGCTGAGAGGGTTGCAAGCAACCAATAATTGCAACCCCTGTCAAACGATCCTTTATAAATTTTCTTGGTGCACGGGTCTTGGGTGTGAGGTAACACCAAGCCCCTGTCACACTAGGAACTGCCCAACATCACACAGGGAACCAAGTAAAAGAAAGGGAGAAATGAGCATTAAGACCTACAAGCTGAGAGAGCCAGAAATTAATACCAGATATCAGGGGCTTATTGCTACAGCGGTGAGAAACACAGAAGAACAACCTGATGACTTGGAAACCCTCTGGCTTAAATTCAAGGACATCATAAAGACAGCTGCTGCAGAAGCATGTTTTGAAGTCCGACTTGGGAACAAGAAAAAGAGGACACCTTGGTGGACAGAGGAAGTCAAAGAGAAAATAAGAGACAAGAAAATGGCATGGAAACAATACTTTGGAGCTAAAAACGCTGCAGGACAAATAGAGAAATATAGATAATATGTGATACTCAGAACAGTAGCAAAAAAACAAGGTGCTAGCAGCAAAACAACGTCCTGGGAAGAATTTGGAGGAAAGCTAGAAAAAGATGCGCAAGAAAACCAAAATAGTTCTATAAGACTCTAAAGAACACGAGGAAGGAAAAACAATGCCCTCTCAAATTTATAAAGGACAAGCAAGGAAAATTGCTTACTGCCCCGAAGGAAGTAATGGAAAGATGGACAGAATATTTCTCAGAACTCCTTGATGGTGAGCGAGGTCAAGCATCAGTAATGATAACCACTAGCACAGAAGAGGAAACCAATGATGATGAAGATGACATGAAGATGGAAGAACTGAAGGCAGCACTGGAGAAAATCAACATGGGCAAAGCTGCAGGGCATGATGGTATTACACGAGAAATGGTTAAGTACATGGGAGCATCAGATGACCTATTACTCTTAAGGGTCCTACAGGCAGCGTGATGCAACAAGACCATACCAAAGGATTGGGAGATTGCGTTCATAACACAAATTTTCAAAAAAGGTGACATTCGACAATGTGGAAACCATAGAGGCATATCCCTTCTCAGTGTCCATGGTAAAATCTACTCTAGAATCATAGAGCAGAAACTCCGACGCTTAGCTGAGCCACAATTGGATGAGGTCCAGTGCGGATTCCGAGCTAACCGAAGTACTCAAGACCTAATCTTCACACTCAGACAGCTGAGTGAAAAGGCCCATGAGACAGGTCTGTATTTCAGAGCTGATATTTGCTGATGATGTTGCCCTGATTGCTAAATCGGAGGCACATCTCCAATCCAACCAGCAAGTCTGGAAGGAATAGCTGGAGAAGAGAGGGATGGTCATTATCAGCTCTAAAACAAAATCTATAGTAATATCACGAGAAGAAAGAAGACATCAGATTAACCTGGGAGAACAAGTCCTGAAGCAGGCCGGCTACTTGTGTCTGCAGGCGGTGGGATTTTAAGCCTTGACGTATCGTCTGGTTGCGGACCATGTCTCTTCTTGTTACTTCAACCACCTTCCTCAGATATCTCATTTCTGAGGTTTGGATCTGGCTTTTGTGGGTTGTAGTCATTGCCCATGACTCGCATCCATATGTAAAGACTGTGACATAGGTGGAACGGTATACAGCTATCTTCGTTTTCTTACCAACCTCTCTCTTGCAGAGGAATCTTCGATTTATAGCCTTGAAAAGTCTCCCAGCTGCTGCTTTTCGAGTGTCCAACTCTTTTTTGATGCCTCCCTTTCGGTCTGTAAGCTCCGAGGTATTTAAAGTGGTCGACCTGCTCCAGGACCTGTTCTCCCAGCTGAATCTGATGTCTTCTTTCTTCTCGTGATATCGTCCTGTTGGTCTCTGGTATCAATTTTTTAAATCTTTGCCGTTTACCATCCTTATGCAGTTGATATTTCTTCGGTAACAATGCTCTTTCAGAATCATAAATTTTCTATTATCCTCGTCCAGTGTGTATACTGCGGATAGTGCATCACCTACCAAATATGACTCTAAATTAATACACCATGAAGTTCTGAGAACTTTGTATTCCTTACATAATTATTCAAATCGGTGTAAAAAACATGAAATATCATCAACACCTGGGGAGAAATTTGGCAAATGAAATTTAAAATTGGCTGTACGTTCTTTCTTAGAAGAACCTCAATTCCCAGGATTATTTTGTTTATCCTGATGTAATAACTTGAGTTTCTCAGGCTTCATCGCCGCCGTTTTCTGTTCATGCGCTAACTCAGACAACCATAGCTTTTCTTCATGAGCTAATCTTTACTTTTCTTTCTTTTCTTCTTTTTCAGCCAACTTTCACTTTTCTTCTTCTGCTATTTTCTCCGAATTTATTCTCCCATCTCTCTATTTCTCTCTATGTGCCCTCTTTTCTCTTGCAGTTTCTTCTAATTTCTTCTTCTCTTCTTTTTTTTAGTTGTGTCAAGTAAATTCTTCAAGATCTGGGCCCTGCAGACCAAGTTCCTTGTCTTGTTTAATGAAATATTCCAGAGTTGACATGTTGTCCTTTTACTGTATACCTGTCTTAGTCTGTATTTTACTTTTCAAGTACAAATATCTCAATATGTGCAATGCTTGTTAATAAAGAGTACTGTAATGCAGATTCTTTGGATCCCTAATATCAATCAATCAAGTACAATTATCATAGAATCAAGAAACAATGTGGAGCAAGAAAAATACCAACCAAGACAGTAGAAAACAATAGTGGAAGCAAAGAAAAGATAATGATAGAAAAGAACAACATATATATGTATATATATATATATATATATATATATATATATATATATATATATATATATATATATATATATATGTGTGTGTGTGTGTATATATATCAAAGCCAGCAGCACATTTAGCAGACTATACACCAACGTTTGGCATCGAAGTGGCATTAGTCTACAGACAAAGCTGAAGGTGTACAGAGCTGCGGTGCTTCCAGTGCTGCTGTATGCAAGTGAAACATGGACTGTATACAGGCGCCATGTAAAGAAGCTAAACCACTTCCATACAGTCTGTCTCAGGAAGATAATGAACATCAAATGGCAAGACAAGATCCCGGATACCGCCGTTCTTGACAGAGCTGGTATCCCTAGTATTGATACTATTCTGATGCAGTCACAGATTCGCTGGGCAGGTCATGTAGTCCGCATGCCAGACCATCGACTGCCAAAGATACTCTTTTATGGTGAGATACAGAAGGGTAAACGCTCCCATGGTGGCCAAAAGATGCGCTTCAAAGACACGTTAAAGACGTCATTGAAAACCTTTGACATAAACCCAGACACATGGGAAGCTGCAGCGCAAGTCCGAACTGCTTGGCGCACATCTCTTCGTAAAGGTGCAGCGGCATGCTAATCATCCAGAAGAGCAGCAGCGGAACAGCGGAGACAAGCTAGAAAGGACCGTGTAATAAAACCTTCACATGAAGCAAACATTCCCTGCCCACACTGTCCGAGATCTTTCCAGGCCCGCATCGGGCTCATCAGTCACCTTCGTACCCATAGACTAACCTAACATATTCCTAAATAATTGGATGAACAGAGTGGTCTTCATCACCCGTGATGGACGAACAACATATATATCAAATAAATGACAGTAAGAGTAGAAGGACAATAAACAAACAATAATGTAGAGGAACTAAATACAAAAACAGTCACCAATCACAAACTACAATAAAGAACATGACAAAACAACTAGAATATAATAATTTCGAAGGGAGCGCTATAACTCTGAGCACTGTTCGCCGGACCCACTGCGAAAAAATTATATGCTGGCCCTACAGAACGATATAATTTTGGGACCGTCCGAAGAGGTATTTCGCAAAACCAAATTCCCTCCAGCCGCCCACGAAAACAAATATACATAGAAACATATAAACATAAAAAGGCGAAGGCAGAGCTCTACCATGTACCATTTTATAATGGAATTAGACCACTAGCATTAAATCACTTATCTGAATAAAATCCTCCACGTCGGAATAGATGCATATAGGTGTGAAAAAGAATCGGTGCTTACTCTAGACGCGGCAACAGTGGTATAGTGGTCTCCTATATGTGGCCCTGTCGTAGATTACACGCAATTTTGATCAGTACTTGCATTAACAAAGGAGCGTGAACATCGGTTTTGCAAACGAATCTGGAGCACTTCTGACTTGATACATTTTTAGACCACACAGGCAGGTACGTAAATCTTTCAGGATCAAATGTGACTGGTTAGAAACATCAAGCAATGTCTTGATAACGTAAATTTCGTGAGAATTCAGAGGCAAATTTGTAGTGACGAACCAAGTACATCTCGACAAGGAAGACCTTGAACTTGCATTGTGACGTAATATGCAAATGAGCGATGATTGCTGCTAACAAAGTTCGTTATTTCGTACGTTCACTCTTTTCTTAGGAAGTAAAATTCCATTGAGTCAGCTGGCAAAAGTTGTTCAAAAATCCAGTGCATGACATTCCAATAAACTGTGGGGATGCAGATAAAGTGCTGCAGTTCCAGGGTTAAAATCCACCGGCTTGACTACCGAATAAACTGTTGCATTCCATATTTTTATATTAATGGTTAACGTGATGACAGCGTTGGACAAGTAACATCTAGGGTGATAGCAATTCAAAAGTCCAGTGGAAAACAACAACAGAAACTTGTGAAGTAAATGCAGCTCTTGTTGACAATTCTTATAATTTATTCACATTTCCCACAACACGCAGCTCTACATATAGATAACAATTCATAGTTAAACACTGTCCATCGGCAAATTCTACTGGGCCATAATTCCAAGTCCGTTACACTACAACAGTAATGGGCATGCAACACCTCTCCGTAAAGTCCGTCAAGCTGAGGTCCGCGACATAATTATATAATATCTCAATATTCTCAGAAATCTCATCTACATTATACGAATATCCTGGCATCAATAGGTGCAGACAATTTCTGTATACACAATCATGACGACGCACAAAAGGGCACACATAAAACGCAGCCCGACCGGCTGGAGACACTGCCAAATGTCAACTGCAGTTGCTCTGCACGCGCGATACGTAATTATTTTATTTGACGTCATTTTAATCTAGCGACGTACTATTTGAGGACCGCGATGTTTCAAAATCATGAACACATTGCGGTCCGCAAAAAGAGGAGTAACAAATCTATCTATCTATCTATCTATCTATCTATCTATCTATCTATCTATCTATCTATCTATCTATCTATCTATCTATCTATCTATCTATCTATCTATCTATCTATCTATCTATCTATCTATCTATCTATCTATCTATCTATCTATCTATCTATCTATCTATCCGTCTGCTTTTCTGTCTGTCTATCAAGTATCATTGTATTAGATATTACAGGAACACTAATTACAATTTTGTGTATCTATTTCAGTGGCTTTATTGTATCTTATCTCATCATAAAACACGTCATGCAGAAAGGCTGGAAATTTAACTGGGGACTTTTCTTCTTTCATCGCTATTGGAGGTCAGTAAAATAAATAATATTGTTTTACTCCCCTAATGTGTATATGTTACTATTTTTGCATAAAAATGTTAACCGTAGTGCTTGTCTCATCTCAGACAAATGGACAGACTGACAGCGTTCTGTACACAGCTAAACCGTATTGGTAACCCCGGCATGTATACAGTATTGGTAACCCCCACATGTATACCGTATTGGTAACCCCCACATGTAACCGGGGATCGAAACGGGACTACGAAATGGTAACACTGTTACCTAGAATGCATGTTGTAAAATGCTACCAATGAGAGTTGTGCATGAGACCGGCAATCCTATAATGTAGAAATTATAAGCTGCAGAAACTTCAATAGGCTCAAGGAGTCTGGGTTGCTGGTACGTTCATCATTGCGTGGCTGTGAAACATGGAGAACAGATAGACAACAATCAAGAAGATACATGCTTTCAGTAATGGATGCTTGCGTAGGATAGAAGAATTGAAATTATGCAAGAAGGTCACCAGCGTGGAACTGATGACAAGAACCAGACAAGTACCAGTGGAACAAGAGCGAAGAGGGAGACGCTGGCGAGGGATAGGACACTTACTTACTTAGTCGTTCCCCTTCTACCGTGAGGTGTAGAGGTTTGGAAGAGAGAGCGCCAGACTATCCCATCGGCTGTCTTCCTCCTGGCCTGGTTCCATTCTAGTCCTCGGTCCTTTAAAGATTGTCTAATGTTGTCCTCCCAGCGGACTCTGGGTCGTCCTGGGGGTCTGGATCCCTGGCTCTTTGTTTCCCATGCGGATAGGACACACGGTAATGAAACACTCTGATAGCATCACCAGGGACTTCTTATTCTGGAAGCCCAAGGATACGTGAAGCAGAAGTAGACGATATCAAACGTGGAGAAGAGAGCTCTAGGCACAAATACAAATGAGGAAGCAGACGTGGAAAGAACTTGAGCTGATGGCACGTGACAGTAGTATTAGGCATGTGTTTGTTGAAGGATATCACCCTTGGAGAAATGAATGAGTAAATGAAACCGCACTAACAAATAAACACTCTTTTATTGTGTTGCCTAAGTTCATTATAACACTTACGTTAGATCGTATACAGTAAAGTATATTCTGACAGATGCAAATATTCTTCTTATTTATAACTCCACAGACTGACTCCGACCTATATGTGCTGTTTTGTTCTGGTACAAGGTCTTCAGAGATTCGCTGTGTCAGGCGCCATGGCTGAAACATTACAACCATCAGATACAATCGTCTGTGAAAGAACATGGTGGCTGTTACCGCTCTACATCAGTAACATTTACAAAATGGAATTCTCCGTCTTGGTACTCTTCTAACATCTTGCAATGTTGTCTAAACAATTTAAAGTGTTTATATCTTGCAGTTGTAAGCTTTATACAATAGTTTACATAAGGAAAGTTTTAATCATATGCAGGGGGATAGAATGAAGAAAAAAGACACATAATCTGTGATATTTCGCATATTCTGAGTTACTGACAGTCTGAATTAGTTTGGCCGTTTCTTCTGTTTATGCTAGGGTTTCTTAACCGAGGGTTATGGGAACCCTAATATTCAACTAGAGGTCGTTAGGGGTTCCGCGAGAGATCGTGGCTGGGAAAAAAATTGTTTTTTTTTCTTTACGCGCCGGGCAATGTTATGGAATTCACCTGATGGCAGAACTAAGAACCAGATAGATCACTTCTGCATAAGCGCTAAATTTCGCTCATCAGTTCAAGACGTCAGAGCATACAGAGGTGCAGAGATCGGAAGCGATCATAACCTCTGCATAGCTAAAATGAGAATTAAACTGAAGAAGTTATACCAACCGAATAAAAATAGAAGAATAGATGTACACAGACTGCAATCAAATGATATAAAGAAGGAATATAATGTCAAAATGAACAACTATTTCGATGCTTTAGGCAAAATTGACAACGATATCACCACCAAGACAATCGATACTAAATGGGAACAACTGAGAACAGCAATGACAGAAGCAGCTGTAGCGACCACCGGATACCTAGTACATAAAAAGAAAAAATGGATGAGAGAAGATACTTGGGATAAAATACAAGAAAGGAAAACAGCAAAACTTAAACTACTAGCGGCAAGTACACATAATGCAGTTGAATCTTGCAAACTAACTTATAACTTGTTAAATAAAGAAGTGAAGACAAAAACTCGAAGAGATAAAAGACATTTCATCAATGAACTGGCCGTAGAAGCTGAAAATGCTGCAAGAACTGGTAATAGTAGGTGCCTTTATCAAATTACAAAACAACTATGTCACCAGCCTACTGCTATGGAAACACCTGTTAAAGGTAAATTAGGGAATTCAATACCAACAGAAAAAGAACAAATGAAGAGATGGGCTGAGCACTTCATGGAGGTGCTAAACAGACCACCACCAACAGTAACACCTGATTTTAATAATGAAACACCCACAACCACCTTGCCAATAACTTGCTATGAATTCACGCTGGACGAGATCAAACAAGCCGTTAAAAGATTAAAAAATTTTAAAGCTGCTGGAGTTGACGAAATTTCAGGGGAAATGATTAAAGCAGTTAATGACAACAACCTCTTGAGAATTTTAGATATTATAAATGAAGTATGGAGAGAAGAACAACCACCACAACAATGGAAAGACAGTATTATTGTAAAGTTACCGAAGAAAGGTGATCTATCAGACTGTAATAACTGGCGTGGTATATCTCTATTATCAGTACCTGGAAAATTATTATGTTGCATGATGTTAGAAAGACTTAAATTGCATGCTGACGAAAAGATCAGAGAAGAACAAGCGGGTTTCAGGCCGAAACGATCATGTATTGATCAAATATTCACACTAAGAACAATTATAGAAGAATCAGTGGAAAGGCAATCGCCACTTATTATCACCTTCGTCGATTTTCAAAAAGCCTTTGATAGTCTACACCGCCCATCATTGTGGAAGATACTTACAATCTATGGTTTTCCAACAAAATATGTGAATATAATCAAAGCGCTATATGACAATGCAAGATGTTGTGTTAGAACAAATAAAGGGAATACAGAATGGTTTACAGTAGAAATAGGGGTGAAACAAGGCTGTATTATGTCACCACTACTTTTTGGAATAGCTATTGATTGGGTTATGAGAAACTATACCCACAATGAACAATTGGGTATAAAATGGACAAATGGAAAATTCCTGGGGGACCTGGATTTTGCAGATGATGTAGCATTCTTAAGTTCAACACCAAGACAATCCCAAGAAGCAATAAATAATTTGTGTCATCTCTCGGTTAAAATTGGTCTCCAAATAAATGCCTCTAAAACTAAAGCTATGAACTTTTCTAACGAGACCTTTGATATCATCTTGAACGGGGAAAAACTACAGAAAGTTGAAAGTTTCAATTATTTAGGCAGTAAAATGACTCAGGATGGTGACACAACAAGAGAAATCCATACTAGAATTGCTTTGGCAGCTAGCGCCTTCAATAGATTATCTAACATTTGGAAATTACGATCATTGAATATACATACCAAGCTTCGTCTGTTTAATTCAAATGTTATCTCAGTGTTAACATACGGCTGTGAGAGTTGGAAAATAACAAAATCATTGGAGAACAAGCTGAATACATTCGAGAACAAATGTCTTAGAAAACTCATGAACATCAGTTGGAAAGAATTCAAGACTAATCGACAAATAAGAGAAGACTCTAGGCAGAAATATGTCTCCGACTATATAAGGAAAAGACGATGGTCATATATCGGTCATGTCCTACGAATGCAAAACAACAGAATACCACTACAGGCGCTCACTTGGGTTCCTGAGGGTAAGCGGAAAAAAGGAAGACCAAAAGAAACACTCAGAAGAACAATAATAAGAGAAGGAAGAACGTTGGGCCTAAATAATGTGCAAAAGCTAAGAGGAGTGGCGTCACAACGAACAACCTGGAGAGCACTGGTTTCTGCCTTATGCGCCGTGTTTGGCGCTTAAAGAATTTATTATTATTATTAATGTTAGCACTCGTGTGGTGGCTAGTGACCGAACACCTCGTATGGTAGTGAGTAATAGGACCATGTTAACTTGGTTATGTCCATTCTCGATTTTTGACGCGAGAATGTAGAGACTGTTGATAACTGGTGAGTGTTGTATTGCACGCAGTTGGTGATGTCAGAATTTCCATCCAGTAATAATATATTTCATTAGCATCTTGTAAGGTAGAAATATGTGATCAGACTTGAAGGAATACTTGGAGATTGTTAATAGAAATTAAATAGAACGTTTACAAATAAACAAGGAAAAATGAACGTTTCTTTTACCTACACTGCTGACTTGCATTAGAGTTGATATCCCTTGTGGACAGGGGGTAAGTAAGGTAGTCCCATAGCGGGTACTGTCGTAGGGGAGTTGAAGTGTTAGAGACGTCACCATACAAGGTCCAGCATTGAGACTTAAGGTGACCAGTGCCCTTCCTCGCTGCCTTTTCTTTCCATGACTCTGGTCTGATACCCATTTACAGCTGGGTAGACTGGAGCGTGTCGGTACCGTGATTCGAACTCGGCACCTTTGCAGCAATAGACCAGTGCTCTAACCACTCTGCCAATCAGACGCTCACAAGATAAATAACCACACAACAAGAGTGGGCTAATGAGTTGGAGAAAATAAACAGATCCACAGACAAAAATCATTCTCTACCCAAAAGAACATTGATACTTATTATTGTATTAGTATATTTAGAACACCTGGCCATGATAAATTAAATGCAGAGCTATTTAAGACAGACCCTGAGCTAGCTGCAGAACTATTAGAACCACTATTTGAACAAGTATGGAAAACAGGGACAACACCAACGGAGTGGAACAAAGGAATAATTGTCAAATTGCCCAAGAAGGGAGATCTTGCAGACTGCAATAATTGGAAAGGAATAACTCTTCTCTCAGTTCCCAGCAAAATATTAGGTAAGATAATTATACAGAGAATTTCAAAAGCAGTAGACCACAAACTGAGGAAAGAACAAGCAGGATTTAGAAAGAACAGAAGATGAGCAGATCATAAATTTACCCTCAGGAACATTTTAGAGCAGTGCTCAGAATGGCAGAGTCAGCTGTACATTAGTTTCGTTGATTTTGAAAAGGCTTTTGACAGTATACATAGGGACAGTTTATGGAAAATACTGAGGGCTTATGGAGTTCCAAGCTGCATAGTGTCAATCATAAAAAGCTTCTATGCCAACTTTACGTGTAGCGTTGGGCAGAGCAACCTAACCTTTGAGGTGAAGACAAGAGTACGACAGGGATGCCCCTTATCAACCACTCTATTTTTAACAGTCATAGACTGGGTGATGCGCCAGACAACAGAGGACAGTTCAAGAGGAATAAGATGGACTACATTTTCTACATTGGAAGATCTGGAATATGCAGATTACATTACACTACTAGCACATTCACATCAACACATCCAGGAAAAAACGGATAGACTTAATAAGAATAGCCAGCAAGTTGGCTTGAACATCAATCTAAAGAAGACAGAGGTCGTGACGCTCAATGTGAGCAGTCCTGAGCCCATATCAGTAAGGAATCAGCAACTGGTACAGACAGACACCTTCACATACCTAGGATGCATAGTAACACCAGACGGCGGAGCAAGCAAAGACATCAACAACAGAATGAACAAAGCAAGAACAGCCTTTTTTAGTCTAAACAACATCTGGATGTCCTCTCAGTACAGCACAAGCACAAAATTAAGATTATATCAGAGCAGTGTGCTTTCTGTGCTTCTCTATGGTGCGTAATGCTGGAGAAGGAAATGTCGAAATTGTCCTCTTTTCAGACAACATGCCTAAGAAAAATTCTCCCAATGTTTTGGCCGAATATCATCACAACCAAGATCTGCTTACTCGGAGCAAGCAAGAGGACATGCACACCATCATAGCTGACAAACGTTGGAGCTGTGTTGGCCATGTCCTCAGAAGAGACCCCGATGCCATCAAAAGAACAACTTTGCTATGGACCCCTTAAGAAAAACGAAAGAGAGGCCGACCAAAAACAACTTGGCGGAGGACTGTGGAGGCTGAGATGCAAAGAATGAACCAGAGTTGGGGCACTTTACGAAGGATGACCACCGACCGAGCAAAGTGGAATCAATTTGTTGTTGCCCTACAAGACGCCACCAGGCGTAATGGCAACTGACTGCTTTGACGGTCGGTGGCTAAGGATCAAAGAAGAAGAAGAATATTTAGAACTTACTGATCACTCTAATGTACCATGAGCTGTACATATAATAATATTTAGAACTTACTGATCACTCTAATGTACCATGAGCTGTACATATAATAATATTTAGAACTTACTGATCACTCTAATGTACCATGAGCTGTACATATAATAATATTTAGAACTTACTGATCACTCTAATGTACCATGAGCTGTACATATAATAATATTTAGAACTTACTGATCACTCTAATGTACCATGAGCTGTACATATAATAATATTTAGAACTTACTGATCACTCTAATGTACCATGAGCTGTACATATAATAATATTTAGAACTTACTGATCACTCTAATGTACCATGAGCTGTACATATAATAATATTTATGCAGGGGTTCCCTGAGACTTGAAAATTGTTTCAAGGGATCCTCCAGGATAAAAGGCTGAGCAAGGCTGGTTTGTACTAACCGTTACTGCAGTAATGCGCTAATTCTGCTATGTGCTGAGGATGTTTATTAGCTAGAATGAGACCACGTTTCCTCAGATTCATTAGTACTTCTGTTCCTGCATTCTTTTGTGTATTTCCTTGGTCTTGAAGTCCAGTAATAGTTTGAATCATCATCATGAGTTGCCATCTCCACAACGAAGGTTGGCTGTAATGGATCTCCAACGTCTTCTGTCTCTTGTCTTGGTGGTGCACTCTGATAGACTCTTTCCTGTCCATCTTTTGATGTTATCTTCCCACTTATAGCGCTGTCTTCCCCTTGCACGTTTGCCTTCAACTCTCCCTTCTGTTATGGTCTTCTGAAAGGTGTTATGTCTTTTTATGTGGCCAAAGTATTTTAGCTGCCGAACTTTGACCTCCCTCATTAGTTCTCTTTTCATACCTAGATTTTCTAGGACCTCCTTTTTTGTTTTCATCTCTTTCCATGAGATACGCCCCATTCTTCTATATATCCACATTTCAAGAGCCTCAATTCTTTCTTCCAAATGCTTATTCATCGTCCATGTTTCTGCACCATACAGAAATGCAGAATATATATAACACTTTATGATTCTCAGTTTTAATTTGTGAGATAACTGTTTCGATGACTGCTTTGACTGTTGGCGGCTTTGGATCAAAGAAGAAAGAAGAAGTACCAACTGAGGGTACTATCTCTAGAACAAGTGAGGGTTATAAGTGGCCTGAAGTCGACGCTGTAACAAATTTAATAATCAATTATGTTTTAACAGTTATAAAAAATGAATAATTCCTAATAGAAAAAGTTATCATCACTGGTGATGTTATAGCGTTAAAATTGGACAGTTCACTTGACAGCTTTTATGTTTCCACTTAGCTGCCAATGAGTTTGTCTGTTCTGCTCCAGCTGATGTTTAGTTCTTTGTAGATGGATGCCTAATCCACAATCGTCACTGGTCAAGAGTGAAAGTTGTAGCACATTCCAAGAAGTGTTATTGGTAAATACCAAGCTGGTCCCGCGTATCTAAGACCCGTCTGATGATGGTGTTTTTAATGTACTACATCCGTATGTCTCAGACAATTTCTTAAATACACTTAAATATAGCTATATAATAAAAAGGAATTTCGCTGACCTAACTCAGCTAGGGGCTCGAACGAGGTAACGAATTATAAGAAGACCATGTCCTTCACAAAAGCTGACGGCAGATACTAGAGTTAACATTTGCTCAGCCTCATGCAGCATTGTTCTCGCTTTTCTAAATATCTTGTTAAAACACCCATGAGGTAGAAGCATCATTATCCTTCTACCTACAACTCTACCAAGAGTAATTCTGTGCGAAAGTAGACACCTTTGAAGACCCACATTAGTTACTCTTGAGTTTTGGCCACTGTTGGACCACTACTGCAGAGCTAAGGGGAAGCAACCAGTGAAAAATTGGGCGACTCGTCTTGGGATTGAACTCGGATTCACAAGTTTAATAAAACAACTTGCAGACCTTGTCTCAGATTATAGAACCTGTCTAGTTATTCCCCTAGACGTTACCGACATAAATTTCAGATATACTGAAAGAATATTGTCAGAGAGTATTTTTGTTAAATCTGAGCATACGGTGTTTTTTTTTAAATAATAGTAAAAATACTTTTAAAAGAGAATAGTTGAAAAGAAACACAATTTTCTGTAGCAAATTAATACGAAATAAGAAGTTTACCTGCTGTGGCTAGTTTGGTGTTGTTGTTACGTTTTGCTAGTTAAGTAGCAATTGTATATTTGTGTAGCTTTGTAAGCAGACTTCTTGCTCAAAATGGCCGAGCCCCAAAATCTCCACACTTTTTATCTGAATGTTGCAAAGGAACTGGGCATGACCGGTCAAACTCTGACAGATTTTGTGGTTAGTTCGGCTAAAGCCGAAGAAGAGAAAGCAGGAAAAGCGGCTGAAAAAGAAAAGAAAAAAAATGGCATGAGAGCATGAAAAGGAAGAAAAAGTAAAACAAAGGGAATTGAAGAGAAGAAAGCTGAAAAGGAGAGAGCATTCCAAGAAAAGAAGGAGCAGGCCGAGAGAGCCCACGCCATCAGAATGAAGGAACTAGAGATTGAAGGAAGGAGAGTCGAATCTAGTGGGTCGGGCAGTTCCAAAGGCAGCGATGGGGGGAAAATCTATCAGGCAGCGGCCCCTAGTGCGACCTCTTTTCAACTAGATGTGTATTCAGAGGCTTCTTAGACATCTATCTCTTTATGTCTGAATCTTTAGCAGCTACCTATGGCATAGATAGTGAGAGATACAGCATGGAGTTGTCCCAGAGTCTGGGGGGGGGAGGGGAAGGGGGGGGGGGGGTCAGTTTATGATGTGTTCCTCAAAATGATCAATGAGAAGCAAAACAACTACAAAATGTTGAAGACGGCTTTGCTTCAGCGTTTTCAGCTTAACGCAGAGACTTTCCTTAGCAAGTTCCGCGAGGCTAAGAGGCAGAAAGATGAGTCGTTTAAGCAATTCGCTACACGACTAGAAACGTACTTGGAGAAGTAGGGATATCTCAGCCCCTTCGATGAATCTTATGAAGGGCTGCAGGAGATGATTATCGTGGAGCCGTTCCAGAACTCGCTCACCCCTGGCATGAGACGGTTCCTTGTGGACCACTGGGCCGAAAGTCTTGAGCAGGTGCTGGCATTTGCCAGAGCGCCTCGTCAGTAAGTGCGGCCACGATAATCGGCCCCATCAAACCGATCGCCCATCCACAGATGTGCAGAGTATGCATGCAACCACCAACAACACGACACAACAACCACAAGATAGTACCAGACATAAAGAGAGCAATTCAGAGCAGGGAACTGGAGAACGATGCTGCAAAACGGACACGCATTTCACATTGGACTGTAAGAGGCCGAAAACATGTCCTTATAGCGTTGCATGTCTGTTGACAAGGTCGAAAGGGAAAAATGACTTGCAGACATGCGCGCAAAACCCCAGTCATTCCCCCAATTAGTGAACACGTAAATGTTGGTAAACAAACAATACGTTGTTTATACGATTCGGGTTTAGAGTACTAAGCTCTACTTTCTCCATCTTTGGTGAAGGCCCACCAGTACACTGGTGAAACTATAGAAATACAGGGGCCCCGGAAGAGCATAGAGCCTATGATTCTTCCAGTTGCGGAAAATGATGTTTCAACCGGATATGAACGGGGAAGAATCAATGCCGCAGTTTTAGACGATTTAGTCTAATCTGTTAATTTACGTAGAATGTATGTCTTCCTTGGGGATCCTTCGCAGAAACCCAGGTCGACACAAGAGACAGAGAATCCAGGACACACCCACGCGGCCACAGCGCTCTCCTCTCCCTTATAGCACTTACTCTTATACTCCCCAAGGAGCATATTAAATGAGAACGGTTTGTTTTATAGACGGGTGGGGGACAAGAGACAGTTAGTTGTCCCACTCAACTATCGACCCCGCATAATGCAGGAAATGCATTCATCCCTGCCACATCCGATTAAAGGAGCGCAGTCCCTGGCTAGACAGGTCTCCTTGAAACACTGTTGGCCAGGTATGCGACAGGATATTCGACAGTTTGTGAGAGATTGCTCTGTTCGCCATAACCTGGACAACCAGATTGGTGAAAACCTTGAAACTACTAAGAAAGTGTTTGAGCAGAGCGTCCAACACCCAACATTGACAGCTCGTACCTCTACTCACCCCTTATGTGTAGTAAAACCGAGTTACGACAAGCGCAGATGGACGATATAACCATGGCTCCGTACCCTAAACAGCGCCTAATAACGACATGCCATGCTTCAGCTGGAACTGTCCACACTGAAAATGGAATCTTATTATGACGAACAAGGCCGGGAACTTGACAATTAGTCGTCCCACACCCTCTAAGGCCTCATATTATAAAATCAGCACATGTGTTACCCTCTGGAGAACATGTTTCAGTGGGAACCACCAAGAGTAACCTTAAGGAGGTTTATTTTTGGCCTAGACGGTGGGCAGATGTTCGTAATTACATTCAAAACTGCACACACACTACAAAGCAAGGAACTCGGTCACTCGCCATCGAGATAAGGGAAGAGAGGAAAACTCTACAACAAAGAGAGAACCCGGTGGACAGCAAAATCCACGGAAAAGCTTGATATTCAACAAATATCTTAGGATAAGGGGTCTGTCACATAATTGGGTTCGCTCTTTTCCTCTCCAGCAGTATGGTCATTTTAGAGTCATTTGTCGCACTTCTTGACAAAAAAATTCGTCTTGTCTGTTTGCCTGACTATCCCTGCTGACAGAGTAGACAGGTGATACCATATTGACCTACAGTCATGTTGGTAAAATTCTCGTGTACCAAACCTTGGCCGTGCCAGATTAACTCGACAAACGCCCAGATCGTTTATTTAGCGTTGATATGGCTATTATGATTAACTAATTACTTGCCTGAAGACTCACAATCCAGTTGGTTAAAAGAGGGTCGGTGTTTGCACAAGGACGAGCAGATAAATTACCCGTCTGCGGACATATTACAGACATGCACATGAACAACGGAATGTTCTAATAACTTCCGGACAGAAGTGTTACAAGGACATTATTTGTGATAATGTAGGGAGTTGTTGTGCGATCATTACCGCCATTCGACAGATATAACAACTCCTTTTACGGAAAATGACCTTTTAAATAACATGCAGAATTTTCCTATGAGGAAAGTTTTAAATAGACGCCATCACACCACGGTTGATTGTAACTATGTGCTGCAGTCGAGATGTAAACATAGCAACATTTCTTATTGGATCCTTGTCTAATAGTAAACATCGACGTGCGTGGGACGTAAGTTGCAATATAACCTGACACTTTAGTCGCTTGCAAGGACTGTGAAATTCAACTCGTCAAGAGACAACTAGACCAGCTAGTGTTAAGAATAGAATCAGAATTCATTTATCAAATCGGGCTTCTTTGTGCCTCTTGAGGACTTAAAAGCCCAGACAAACTCTACCATTATTAGGAAGGAAAACCGAAATCTGATGAATCTGAAACACGGAGTCAAAGTAGGAACTTATTGATAAAGTAACAATATCAGAACACGTGTAAGAGGCATCTTCAATAAGTTGCCTTAAGTCTATCTCTGAGCCAGAAGTCAGTCTGTGATTCCCAAAGTTAATTGGGGTCGGTTTTACCAAGTGAGGGTACTATCTTTGGAACACGTTAGGGTATAAGTGGCCTAAGTCGACGCTAGACATCATCATCAGATGGGTCTTAGAGACGCAGGACCAGCTTGGTAGTTACTCCATGACACTTCTTTAAACGTGCTACAACTTTAAAACTTGACCAGTGACGAGTGGGAATCAGGCATCTGTTGTAGAACTTAGAATGTTATAAAACACAATCAGTCAAACTTGTAGAGCTGATATTGTTATGAACACGAATGCATATGGGCAGTTACTCAGGAACAAAACATGATAGACAAAACATGAGCCAGCAAGTTGGCAGGTCCACGGCAAACATGGCGACATATTTATTCTTCATCAAAATTGGCTTCTTCAACCAACAATATGTGGCATAGAAGCATATTTCAATAATGTAGTTCTTCACAACAAATCGTCTTCAGTCCATACATCACAGTTATAGGCATCATAATATGTGGCAGGATAATAAAATACAATTGTCTCCTCTCCTTCAATTGTGGCCGTTGTGTCTAGAGGTTCGTGTATATACCGAGAACCCAAGCAATGCGGCAGAAATAACTTAGATGCATTATTCGTAATAAAAATACTCCCTCGGACATGGTAGTAACTTCTGGGCAAGTTAAGGTACCATCCGGCATAATACAATTACGTGGCGGCCTCCGAGATAACAATGCCACAATAAAATCAAGAACAAAGTCTCCACAATCTTGGAAGCTTGAAAAAATGTACGTCTACTCCGGACGACTTCAAAAATACGAAAGGCCAAGACGGCTGACCGTTAGAATGCAAAACACGTGATATATTACGTCATTAGTGACCGGTGACGTAGCAAAATATGCGGCGTTCAATATAAGTTGAAAATCGTACATTAAAAATGACTTTCACTACAGACACCTATATCTCCTCAAATCAATGGATATATGCCTGCGTGTAGCAACATATTATAACATATTAATTCTATCCTTAACAGCATCCATCTACAAAGAACCAAACATCAGCTGGAGCAGAACAAACTCATTGGCAGCTAAGTAGAAGCATAAAAGCTGCCTAGTAAACTATCCAATATTTAACGCCATAACATCACCCAGTGAGGATAACTTTTTCTATTAAGAATTATTCATTTTAATAACTGTTAAAACATAATTGATTATTCAATTTGTTACTTGTATAAAGACAAATCTAAAGTTGATTTAATCATTTTGAATGTCTTCTTCTTCTTCTTTGATCCATAGCCGCCAACCGACAAAGCAATCAGTGGCCATCACGCCTGGTGGCGTCTTGTAGCGCAGCAACGAATTGACTCCACTTTGCTCGGTCGGCGGTCATTCGTCGTACAGTGCCCCAACTCTGGTTCATTTTTTGCATCTCAGTCTTCACAGTTCTCCGCCAAGTTGTTTTTGGTCGGTCTCTCTTTCGCTTTCCTTCGGGGGTCCATAGCATTGCTGTTCTTGTAATGGTTTCAGGGTCCCTTCTGAGGACGTGGCCAACCCAACTCCAGCGTCTGCCAGCAGTGATGGTGTGCATGTCCTTCTGGTTAATCCAAATAAGTAATTCTTGGTTGCTGATGTTATTCGGCCAAAATATTCGGAGAATTTTCCTTAGGCAGATTGTGTGGAAGGAGGCAGTTTCGACATTTCCTTCTCTGTTACTCTCCAGCATTCTGCACCATAGAGAAGCACAGAAAGTAAACAGCTCTTATATAAATGGATAAGGGGTCTGTCATATAATTGGGTTCGCTCTCTTTTCCTCTCCAGCAGTATGGTCATTTTAGAATCATTTTTTGCACTTCTTGTCTTGATGTTTGTGCTGTACTGGGAAAACTTCCAAATGATGTTGAGACTAGCAAAGGCTGTTCTCGCTTTATTCATTCTGTTGTTAATGTTCTTGCTTATTCCGCCATCAGGTGTTACTATGCATCCTAGGTAAGTAAATGTGTCTGTCTGTTCTAACTTCTTCAGTTGGTACCACCGACCCAAATTGACTTTGGGATCACAGACTGGCTTCTGGCTCAGAGAGAGTTAAGGCAACTTGTTGAAGATGCCTCTTTCATGTGTTCTGGGGTTGTTACTTTATCAATAAGTTCCTACTTTGACTCCGTGTTTCAGATTCATCAGATTCAGGTTTTCCTTGCTAACAATGGTAGAGTTTTCCTGGGCTTTTAAGTCCTCAAGAGGCTGAAACACGTCCGGTCTGATAAATGAATTCTGATTATATTCTTAGCTTTAGCTGGTCTAGTTGTCCCTTGACGAGTTGAATTTCACAGTCCTGTCAACCGACTAAAGTGCCAGGTTATATTGCAACTTTGTCCCACGCACATTGTTGTTTACTATTAGACCAGGCTCCAATAAGAAATGTTGTTATGTTTACATCTCGACTGCCAGCATATAGTTACTATCATGCGTGATTTGATGTCGTCTATTCAAATCTTTCCTCATAGGAAAATTCTGCATGTTATTTAAAAGGTCATTTTCCATAAAAGGAGTGGTTATATCCGTCGATTCGCGGTAATGATTGCACTACAACTCCCTACATTATCACAAATAATGTCCTTGGAACACTTCTGTCCGGAAGTTATTACAACATTCCGTCTTTCAGGTGCTTGTGTGTAATATGTCCGCAGACGGGTAATACATCTCCCCGTCCTTGTGCAAACATCGGCCCTAGTTTAACCATCAGGGATATGACTCTTCACGCCAGTAATTAATGCGTCACTGTTAAGTCATGCTTCTGAGGGGGAGTTAAGTGTTAGGGATTATTATGTACGGGGCTGTTTTTTGTTAGTAAGCACGTTTAAAGTCATGAGATAGATTTTTTATTTGGGTACGTTGTGTACGATTATTTTGGAACATAGCTCAACTGAGTCTGTGTTAGTTAAAAAAAAATAAAGAAACTGTTCTAATGTTCTTAGTAGTAGGGGGAAGAGACGGATGAGCTGAGCTCACATGTCAAGCAGTTAGTTCGCGCATGAGCGACTTTACTGAGTTGTACCGAGAAACTATAATCTCAGTCATTAAGTATTTGGCAGGGCTTCGAGATGGTTGTTTGTCTCGCTAGTGTGACCAGAGTATGTTATTGAAGGGAAGAGTTTTTTCAAGATTGTATTCAAATGCCATGGATTACATCGGCTCACATTATTCATGACGAATTGCTATGTATGCAATCCTTTTTCCTTTGATGGATGTTTTTTCTATGGATATTTGCTGTACTGAGAGTTGCTGTGTATGCAACCAATTTATGGATATTTGTTGTACTTACCAATGACGAATTGCTATGTAAGCAATCCTTTTTCATTTGATGGATGTTTTGTCTATGGATATTTGCTGTACCGTGAGTTGCTGTGTATGGAACCAATTTATGGATATTTGCTGTACTTATTCATGACGAATTGCTATGTTTGCAATACTTTTTCCTTTGATGGAGGTTTTTTCTATGGATATTTGCTGTACCGTGAGTTGCTGTGTATGCAACTAATTTATGGATATTTGCTGTACTGAGAAGTGCTGTGTATGCAACCAATTTCTGGATATTTGCTATGTTCTGCAACCTATTTGCCATGGATTTTGTACGCTGTAGTAACCTGTGACAATGTACTACCTGTGATGTCTATGTTACTGTGATAAATAAACTGTGTATGAGTTGGATACGAACTCGTCTTACCCGTTGGTCTATTCCTGACCTACGTTACTGTTGTGTGGGTGGTACCAGAGACATACGAACTTATCGAACCCACGACATTCATCCAATATATTTTACATGCCTGTCGGCCACTAACAGTAAGCCCGACCTTGCTGACGTCAACATTGTTAGCTGTGCTAGACATTGCACTATCTTTCCATACAACACCCACCACAAACATTAAACAGTAACAGAAGTACTAACAGAACAACTTGTAACTGAAATACACAATAACAGAAGTGGTGTCTCCAGTGATATGGGGTACGAACAGAAATAGAAGTAATTGGACAGTTTCGCCCTATAATCATTGTTACGACAGGTTTTATGATGTTAGCTACTTTTATAGTGAGCTCTTTTAAAGTTACGCATTAAAGTGTTTGAAATGCTATTACAGTTGACATTCAAAAATCCGGCCATCGATAATCCGGTTTCTTCAGATTTCCGGCATGGATTTCGGAGCGCATTTTTAAATTTACCGCGTTGGCGCGCCACTGTTTTCTGCAGCAGTTTATGTTTTGATGCAGCTGTTGGGTCTTGCTTGCGCGTGTTAACAGGCATTCCTGCTCATTCCTTCTCATTTTATCATTTATTTGCTGCTGTTTAGCCCCATTATGGATTCAGCAAATAAAAGAAGTGGTGTAAAACGTAAACATCGTGCATTGTCAATCGCAGATAAAGTGTACAGGTAGTCATTTTCTGTTAAATATATACAGAATATATAACCATAAAAAATCCGGCATTTTCAAAAATCCGGCACTCCTCAGGTCCGGAGGTTGCCGGATTTTTGAATGTCTACTGTAATATATATTATGTTTCGCGCTTCACGGTAATTGAACGCGACTTGGTAGAGTTGCTTAGATTTATGACGACGTGTTGCGTTGGTATGCTATCACGTGACAACATTATAATTGTACCCGTTGTATTCTATATTCCGTCCTAGTCAGACGTGATTTTGCAACGCTCCCGTTGATGATAGTAATTGTGTAGAGGTTTTTCTATTATATGGCACCAGGGTCTGTCGACTTGATATGGATACAAATAGCGTCTCATTTTGATGGATGAATCATTCTTCACTTCAAGAATAGTTGCAGGGAGTATATTATTAATAAGTATCCAAATTATAAATATCGACCAGCTTTGGTTTTTCATTACCGGATTACCGACATACGGAATCGCGAGTAAATAGCCAGACGTTGTGACGATTAATGAAGTAAATTCAGGAGACGCTTTTATATTTTGCATGAACATTATGTATACTTGATTACTATGATGTCTTGTGGATTGCATACCGTCAATTAAAATGTATCATGTGGACTCGTACCAGCTATGGACTTGTCAACTATCTATCGTTATTGAAGTTTGATCAATTCTACCCCACATTCGTCAATTTTAAATATCAGCACGATTCTCTCCAACGAAACAAGTCAAAAATGATAAAGAGAAAACAAATAACGACATGGCTGTTAAACTCTGTGTAGTTGTTAACTCATACTGGCTACTAGTTGTTGAATCACGCTTTATTTGTTAAATGACGTGAATGTCCACCAGTTGATAAATGTAGATGTTGGGACTGGTGTAGTAAAGTGTAACGATTGTCAACTCATTAAACCCAGCACAGTTTTGGTCATACAGGTCATCTTGTCCTGGAACGTGATGAGGCTCCGACAAGAATGTGAGTGTAGACAATGAGTGTGTATCTGAATGTCAGTACGCGAATGGTAGAATGATTCGATAGAGTTGACAGGTTGGTAGTACATCACTCATACTCATACTGTTCGAATTCAAGAAGTACTGGAACTACGGTGGTCTTTTTATAACATTTAATGAGACGCACACTTGGACAGTACGTGTATGGTTACAGGAACAAATGTCGACATAGACAGCATAATGTTGATCACAGGAATATCATCTTAAGTTAGCATTCATGCTTGGCAAATATCATAATGGAGCATTCGTAAATAAGCATTCAGAGTTCCATCATGTAAATCATCTGGCTTTACTGACTGGGCACGTCAGACCATAACCAATATATAGGAAGGCTCCTACACTTAACCTCGTCTAGCGAATATCCCTTCACGTAAAGTTCAATATATATATTTTCCATAAAGATATAGGAATCCCAGACATGGGTTCTCACATGTAGCAGTGATCTCTTGGTTCATCGAGCGATAGTACAGGCATCCCTTTTTCTCACTCGATAAATACAAAGTATATGAATTTCAACATGGCTGTGCTTCTCTCGTGAGCTCCACTCACTATTGGATACAGACCAAAATTGGTCATTCGTTAAATGTCCTCATTTCTTCATAGCTTCTCTCATAGAGGTAATTGAATAATATCATACAATCTAGTGTTGATACATAGGAATGTCATCTTCCTTTGAATAAATATTCTTTTCAAAAGTACCACTGTGCATCTGCTTATCGACAACGATGGCGAAGCCCAAGTTCATAATAAATTGTGGTTTTACCTTTCTATGCGAAATATAACTTTGCCATTCCTTGGCAAAAGAGAATAAACACTGGGGTAAAGTACATACAACATGTCTAAATGACTATCACTTTTCCCCATCTACTTATAGATCACTTTTCGGCGATAAGCCGGCTACAACAAAACTCGACATCTCGACAGCATGACAGCCATGAATCACACCCCCTTGCTAGCGATACTTCCGCTGCATAGCCTTTGACCTTTTCTAGCGACAACCAACATAGTTCGACTTAGAAATGTAAAGATATCCATATATAAGACAGACTCGTCCTACTCATACAAACACTACGTATAAATTCAGGCCATAGATATACTGAAGCAAGAACAATCTATTCCTACCCAGCCAAAGAATAAATCGCAGTAGGCCTAGATCCGTCCGCGGAGTCCGATCGAAGATGACGGAACTACTTCAAGGGAAGTAACTCAAAAATGACTTCTCCTTAAGCACTTAAAAAGGAAATACTTTGTTTACAAAATATTTGCGAACATAATAAGTATATAAATGTATTATATTGCAAGATAGTAAAAATTGCCCTTTACAGTCTTACCACACCTCCCGGGAAAAAAATAAAATAAAATTTTTTTTTAAAAATACATCTAGGAGCAACGTACAATAGGCTCACAACGCAAGAATACTGCGCAGATGAAAATATCAGGAATAACTATAATTCCTAATATGACCGGTGAGAATATATCTCAAAATCTGAGAGAAATTGTTTCTCTACGAATAAATGTTTCCAGGAAGGTGTGATGTACGTATAATACAATTCTGGTAATTATACAATGCATACCAAAAATTCACACTATAATCTTAAATTTATGATTTATGAAGAAACAATCATCAAAGAACAGCGGTGAATAAACATCAATAAACCGCTAAGTAGCGATACCATCATTCTATTATTAAATTACAAATGTGTATCTTAGTAAAGAAACCAAAAAATAACTGTTGTAAAGTTATACATATTTAAAAAAATCCAATATTTAACAGTTAAGTGGCATCATGTGGGCATCTGGACAGAATGTCCGCCATCACATTTTCTGAACCACGGATAGCTCGTACCGAGAAATGAAAAGGTTGAAGAGCGATTGCGTATCGAGTTGATCTCGAGCTCTTCAAGTTCTTACTTTGGATAGCCGTAAGAGCTTTTTGGTCAGTTTCCACCACGAAATGCGCGCCCAGAAGGAATCTTTGGAGTTTGAGAATTGACCAAACCATTGCCAATAATTCACGGTCTAAAACCGAGTAATTCCTTTCTGCCGCATTAAGTTTTCTGGATATATACATTACAGGATGCAGAGTTCCAGAGTACTCTTGCATTAGTGCCGCTCCAATCCCAGTGGATGAAGCGTCACTACGAAGAACAAATGTCTTATCTGTTGTAGGTAACACTAAAATAGGTGGTGATGAAAACATAGTTTTGATCTTCTCTAGTGAAGATTGGCATTCATGAGACCAGTGAACCATGTTAGGCGACCCTTTCTTTAATAGTGTAGAGAGAGGTGCCATGATAGAGGACAGATTCGGAATGAAACGTCCATAAAATTGTATGAGACCTAAAAGACTTCGCACTTGCTTTTTAGTCCTAGGGATAGAGATGTTAAGTATCTTAGTGATATTATGGTCTTCTGTCTTCAAGAAACCGTGACCTACTCGATGGCCTAAGAAAGCAATTTCGCTAAAGCCAATACAAGCTTTAGATGGTTTTGCTGTCAGGTTATACTCACGCAGAGTTGATAATAATTCAACTAACCCTGAATAGTGATCTTCCCAAGTATCGCTGAAAAGACAGATGTCGTCTAGATAAGCAATGACATCTGACCGATACGATAGGATTCGACGCATCATGCGTACAAATGTAGCTGGTGCGTTCATAAGGCCGAAAGGCATAAAATTCCATTGGAAGAGGCCTCTGGGAGTAGAGAAAGCGGTAAGAGGTTTGGCGCGTTCGGATAATGGAACTTGCCAATATCCTTTAGACAAATCAAGTTTACTGAAAAAATGCGATTTAGAAAGACGAGTAAGTAGCTCTTCTAGTAAAGGCATAGGTTCAGCATCGAACTTCGTAACTTGATTCAATTTGCGATAGTCAACGCAAAGACGTATGTTATTGTCTTTTTTTCGAACAATAACCATCGGCGAAGAATATGCAGAAGTGGATGGTTCGATTATTTGTAAATCTATCATTTCATCTAACTCCTTTTCAACCTGTGTTTGGAAATGTATAGGGATAGGATAAGGTCTAACCCTAATTGGAGTATGTTCAGTTAGAACAATGTCATGCTCAATGACATGAGTTTGTCCAGGGATGTCAGTGAGGACATCCTGAAATGTTTGTAACATAGACGAAACTTGTCGCCGTTCTCCTAGAGACAAATCAGGAGAAACAGTAACGTCTTTCCATGATTCACTAGAATGAAGTGGGATCATTGGAAGCGGAAGATTAACATCCAAAAAACTTGTTTCCTCATCCTGTATTACAGACAGTGATGAGTAATGACCATGTTTGACATGAGAATCGTCCGTTGCCTGGAAAATAGGCTGTAGATAGTCAGGACGTTCATGGAACTCCGTAAGCATATTGATGTGGAAGGTTTTATGCTTCCCGTTAATATCGACGATGTAGTCAACATCTGAAATTTTCGATATTATATCGTACGGACCTTTCCAACTAATAAGGAGTCTATTTTCACGACAAGGTAGCAAAACAAATGCTTTGTCACCAGGACAAAGTTGTCGTAAAGTTCTCTTCTTATTAGCAAATTGTCTTGCCTTCTGCTTAGCAAATTCAGAAGAGGACGTTGCCAATTTGCATGCTTCTATAATCTTCTGTCTCAGCGCGATGACATACTCGTAAGAAGATTTTGTGTCATCGTCAATATTGTCAGCTGTTATAAGATCATGCAGCAAAGACATTGGGCCGCGCGGTCGCGCGCCAAAGACAAGTTCAAAGGGCGAAAACCCTGTATGTTCATTGGGGACCTCTCTGTACGCGAAGAGGGCCGCGGGTAAAACCCTATCCCAATCTTGAGGATGATCCTCAGTTATCTTCCCTAATAAGTTCTTAAGTGTTCTATTTAGTCGCTCGACCATCCCATTGGACATAGGATGATAGATGCTACTCAAAGATCTCTCTATCTGTAGAGTAGACATTACTTGAGACATGGTATCCGATATCAGTTGGGTGCCATGATCTGATAATATTTCTCCGGGGAATCCCAGCCGAGAAAATATAAGCCAAAGAGCATCTGCAATGTCAGCGGTAGTAATGCTCTTTAGAGGGATAGCCTCTGGCCAACGTGTGCACATGTCTACACACGTTAAGATAAACTGATGTCCTCTAGCAGATTTGATCTTGAATGGACCAATGATGTCTATCGCCATTTTCTGGAATGGACGAATAGGAATATCTGCAGCCTGAATAGGCGCAGCATGACGAGGACCTTTGGATTTGACTTCTTGACATACTTTACAGGATCGACAATAGATCCGTATGTCCTTGTTCACAAAAGGCCAAAAGAAAGCCGCAAGAACTCTTGACTTTGTACGGGAAAAAACCCATGTGACCAGCACACTGAGAGTCGTGTGCATGTTGTAAGATCTTAACTCTCAAATTCTTGGGTACAAGAATCTGAGAATGACTTGACTTAGTGGAGTCTTGCACCATACGTACAAGTACGCCATTCTTCATTGTAATCCAAGATTTACAATTTGAATCTTTATTCGGATCACCTTCCGTTACAAGAGTGAAGAATTTCTTAAGAGTCGGATCTTCTTCTTGTTGTTTTATAAACGAGTCACGAGAAATTACCAAGGGATCATCTTGGTTATGCACTTCATTATCTTCAACAGATGAAGTTTCAGGCATATTGAGAGCTTGAGCTCTAGTGACTACCGCATTAGCAGATTGCATATTTTGATTTTCCCAAACGGAAATTTGCTCCGGAGTGCATTCTTTGACTCCGTGAATGCGACCGATGATAAGATCAGCGATCGGATCCGGCAAAAGACATGCGTGTACATCTCCTGTGAAGAAAGGAGTAGCAATCCTAATGATAGCGGTAGAGTATTTCTCTATGGTGCCGCCAAATGTTACGCATTTGACTACTTTGCCTGTAGAATGAGAAGGATCTATGAGTGACTGCCTAACCCCAATAGTTGTGCATCCAGAATCAAAAAGTACTGAGACTGGATTGTCATTTACTAAACCTTTGTGTAAGACAAGAGAACCTCTCCCATCATGCGCGATTGACGCAGGAAGAGCGGGAAGAGGATGCCCACAGCTTAAAGTAGACACTGTGGTTGGCTCAAATAATGTTTTGCATTGGGGGCACTGAGATGCTCTCCCAAAATCAAAAGCGGCACATGCCATATTATTAGAGTCATCATTATCTTTATTTTGTTTATAGGCTTCGTGGGACTCTTGCTGTGCAGAGTTCGCCTGGTAATGAGCTTTATGTTTTTTGAATTGTGCTCTACCTCTGTTATTATTGCCTCTGTACTTATCATTGTTTCCACTATTATAACCCCTACTCGGGTTTGAATCATAGCTCCTTTGGTTACTATCATCATATTCATTATAATGAGTATCTCGGTAATTATGATCTTGTTGTCTCCATGAAGGAAAACTTGGATAGTTTCTAGAATGACTTCCTTTGCGAAAGTTCCTGTAATTATGACCACCCCTGAATCGAGGGCTGTCAGCTCTTCTCCAGGTATTCGAAGAAGAACCCTGAAATGATTGGTTACCTTTGTTCTGATAACTGTAATAGTTACCTTTTTTATTAAACCTATTTTGAGGTCCTTGGAATTTGTGAGAATGATTAGGGTTGTATGGGGTTTCAGAAGCAACTGGCATACCTTCTTTAACCTTATTGTTGCTAATAGCTACGTCCGGATGTGCAGTGACGTATTGGGTACAATACTGTTCCATTTCTTTTAGAGACTTAGGTTTACGCTCATGTAAGAATTCGAGGAAAGGTTTATTTATACTTGACATAATCTTGTCTCTGAGTATCAAGTCCATAAGGGCTTCATAAGTCTTTTCTGTTTTGGATAGCTCAATCCAACGATCAAATGTAAGACGTGTCCTTGCAATGAATTCTGAGAATTCTACACCTGCCTCAGGCACCATTGTCTTAAACAACTTCCGATAACCCTCTTCAGACAACTGATACTTCTTTAATAAGGCTGCCCTAATAACATCATAGTTATCTTTGTCAGCCTCTTCAACCAAACTTAAACTAGTCAGAGAATCACCTTTCAGATTTTCTGATAACTGGTTAGCATATTGTGATTTGTCCACATTATGGGCTCGACACGAGCGTTCAAATCTATTTAGCCAGAATGTTATGTCATCACTGGAAGGGTTGAACGCTGGTACCTTGACCTTGTAAGTAAAGGGTTTACCATTACCACCAGATGCTTGATTACCATCACTTATGTTTGTTAACTTTAACTTTTCTAACTCAAATGCTAAAAGTTCTTTTTGGTGTTCATGTTCTCTTATTGCTTTTTTCTCTTGAGCTTCAGCTTGTAATTTTCTCTCTTCTGCAGCAGCTTCATCCTTTCTTTTCTCTTTTTCCATTTCCATCTGGAATCTTTTTTCATCATTCTGTATCTGCAATTTCTTTTGTTCATCCTCTCTTTGTAATTTTTTTTCCTCAGCTGCTAATTTCTTTTCTTCAATCAATGCTTTTCTTTCTTCAGCAGCAGCAGCAAGTTTTCTCTCTTCTGCAGCTAATGCTTTGTCATATTGAGCAACTGCCCATTCTTCTAATTGCTGACCATTCTTATCAAGAGCCTTGCCTTGTGTGATAAAATAATCTAATGTAGACATCTTGTCTAATAAGATCAGTAATTTGCAAAAGTAAATAAATTCACTTTCTTAGTCTTAATCAAAGACCTTGTATGATAACTTTGTAACCTGTGGAAAATAGTACTTAACTATCCCAATCACTGTGGGAAACAAGCCTTACAAAGGTCTTGTATAAATCCTTATATAATAACAGCTATAAGTTGCTGGTTCACTCTATAATATAAGTGCAGTGCACCAGAAATAGTGTTTTATATCATCAACTGTGTACCTTTAGTAATAGCAATTAACTATCAGTTGATTCTTGTACATCAATTTATATGATCAACTATATTTAAAATAGTGTATGCCGATCAGGCACAAAACAAAACAGTTATACAGGAGAACATGAAAACATTTGCGGAGATGAAATAAATCAAATGGGAAAAACAATAAAAGATAAACCGCAAGAGGATAACAAATACAAATAACGCCACAGTATATAAATATAAATTGAGAATAGAACTGAAAGATAGAATAGGGTAGACCAACAAATTACAAACAAATCAAAACAAACTAAAGAACAGAGGAATATTACAAAAACAACAATGAGTACAGTCTTCACAGCTAACACTAATAGCAACAGCTGTCGCAGCAAATTTTCAATGAAGAAAATTGCACCTATAGAAACGCACACATCAGACCCTCTATTACGTGGGATACTCTGTTGTGTGACACCGCCCAACCAAAACAACAACCCGCTGGATACAAACAAATATCACATATAAATATTTAAACATAAATACATAAATTCATAAATAGTATGGCAATATGATGTAAATAGAGTGTTGCAGAAAGAATGTGTTGTAAAGAAGGCTCAGTTACACTGCCTAATAGTACAGTACTGTGGTACTTTATTAAACAAATACTTCTGGTCTAATTATTTTAAATTCAACACAGAAATAGAAGCTCCATCGTTGATGTGAATGATAACAATCAATGTAGGACTTCTCAGTTCAATAACATTTCCTTTCGCAAACACTGTCAAATATTCTCCAGTCCTGATGTGTAATGTTCTATGTTTCAACCAAGCTTGCTGTGTAACACTGTCAGTTGTATGGCAAATGTCCAACGAACCAAATGTCAACAAACGCTGACCTAGTTACTGCATACTGTCGACAGGACAGGTCACGCTGACATCACTGTAGAGTTGTACAGCTGATGTATTTGTGTGTCGTAACAGACCACAAGGAACGGTCTGGTATCAGTAGTTTACTTCTCAATATGGTCACTGTGTAGGTTGACCCAGGAAGCTGGCACACCAGTTGTTAAACTCTGTGTAGTTGTTAACTCATACTGGCTACTAGTTGTTGAATCACGCTTTATTTGTTAAATGACGTGAATGTCCACCAGTTGATAAATGTAGATGTTGGGACTGGTGTAGTAAAGTGTAACGATTGTCAACTCATTAAACCCAGCACAGTTTTGGTCATACAGGTCATCTTGTCCTGGAACGTGATGAGGCTCCGACAAGAATGTGAGTGTAGACAATGAGTGTGTATCTGAATGTCAGTACGCGAATGGTAGAATGATTCGATAGAGTTGACAGGTTGGTAGTACATCACTCATACTCATACTGTTCGAATTCAAGAAGTACTGGAACTACGGTGGTCTTTTTATAACATTTAATGAGACGCACACTTGGACAGTACGTGTATGGTTACAGGAACAAATGTCGACATAGACAGCATAATGTTGATCACAGGAATATCATCTTAAGTTAGCATTCATGCTTGGCAAATATCATAATGGAGCATTCGTAAATAAGCATTCAGAGTTCCATCATGTAAATCATCTGGCTTTACTGACTGGGCACGTCAGACCATAACCAATATATAGGAAGGTGTTGCGTGGAGTGATTCGCTCTGAACAATGTTCCATGTGTTATGAATAAAACAATTATAAAATTCTGCCCATTGTTTTTCTTCCTTGATATGTTAGTTTTAGTGCATCGTGCCTTTGATGGAAGATTAAACGAATGCGGGGGTGGAAGATTCCAAACAATACTTGAACTTTGGAATACGATTGATTTGATAAGTCATTTCATCGAGTCCGTACATTTAATTCACATGTACACATTTCAAATAGGGACAGAACATGAGTCATGCATAAATTAATCAATGGCGTAGACTGCTGGTTATGTGTCAATGTCCGTTATGAGGATACAATGCAGTATTGTCGTCAGAACATCACAGCTATATGCACGAGCAGATAGACATGGCTACCTGCCGACAGTGAGACTGCGAGTCTGAAATATATTCATACGAATTTGACGATTATTCTCATCCTTCTGAGGATTCTAGTTAAGTACTAACCTCCATATATTTCCTTCTCATATCGAGTTCTAGGACTGACCCTGGTCCATCAAAAATACACATAAAATGGCTATATCCTGCCATTAAATTGGAAGGTTAGAAAAACGCAGCTATTCAGCTTGGCGGTCAAGTAACAAAGGGTAGCGTTTCTTAGTTACCGACTGTGTCCTAAACAACGCTATACACGTCATAATCGATCGTGTATGAAGCGTTCAGTAATTGAAACATCTATCGCAATATATTAAATGTCTTAACCTTTACAATTGCACGTCTGGTAACCTTTAGCAGACGGCGTTAATATCATATACCGTAACAATTCCCTGTACACCGGGGAAAAAAAAAATCGATAGATTTTTTTTTTCAATATCTATCCGACTTAACAATTTTTCAAAAAAAAATTTAACACAATTGTGACATATGGCCGACGATGTTCTGAGTAGAACCGTGTTGCGGTCGTGTCAACTAACTATTTGTCATAGTCATCTAACATAAGTCACGTTATATATCAATATTATACATATTATTATATCAACTAAATAAATGTCCAATGTTAATAGTGAATGATAAAATTAAATTAAAGTAAGGTCTGTCGTATAGTATGTCATATAGGAATTAATTTGACTAATTAAAATTAAATTAATTAATTAAACTAAGAGTGAAATTATTAAGGTTCTAATGTAACGCGATGTTATGAAAGAAGAAAAAGACAAAATAAGTGAGAAGAAATAGAAAGAAATTCGAATATAAGTTTTAACTTAATTGCGTGTGTTAAGTGTTAGTGAATAATAACTATCTAATTTAACTAACTAAATAATGTATAGGTACATTAAAAAAAATTATTAATCTAATACTTGTGTGAGATTTATTTTCTCTTTTCATAATTTCTTCTTTTAGTATTTCGTTCTCTTTTTTTTGTTCTTTCATTTCATTTTTTTTCTCACATTTCATTTTATTGATAATAATTCAATTAAGAAGTTAAGTTAACTAATTAATTAGTATAGGATATGATGATCCATCCGTAGTCTTGATCCTGATGAATTCTTTTAGGCAAAAATGTTCAAACGTTTACGTTGGAAAGAAATGTCATTTATCCCAGCATCCAAGAATTAAGTATACACAGGAACATCAGTTCGGTTTGTCGTCAGACATTAGTCCATGATTGTTCAAAGAGTATTCATATCTCGTGTATGGACGTTAGACGAAGTTCCAATGTCAATATGTCTTTTAGTTCAATTCTGTGATGCATATAGTGTATATAAAGTTTAAATTGAAGGCAAGGTTAGTTCCCTTATAGTTGATACTTCGTTCAATCCAATGTAGTTCTGATTGATGTAGTTTAAGAGTGTCAATGTTGATTATTCGTCGTCAATAGGATTACGTGACAATGCATCTGCCACACAATTTTCAGTGCCAGGAATATGTTCAATGGAGAACTCGAATGGCTGTAGGATGATTGAATATCTGGCAAGTTTCTGGCTTGTATGATTTGATCGACGCAAGGATGCTACAGCACGTTGGTCCGTCTGTATGGTAAAGGGAGCACCGAGTAGGAATTTTTCAAGCTTCGTTATTGCCCAGATCACAGACAAAAGTTCCTTGTCGACTGTTGAATACTTTGTTTCTGCCGGCTTCAGCTTTCTTGATATGTATAAGGTGGGATGTAGAATGCCATCATGGTTCTGGAGCAGGCATGCACCAATGCCGTAGTTACTAGCATCTGTTCGTAAGAAAAATCTTTTGGAAGCATCGGGAAGTCTTAAAATTGGTTCATGCGAGAACAAATTTATAATTTTGTTGAAAGTTTCATTGCATGTACCAGTCCATGTCACCTTCACCGGCATATCTTTTTTTAACAATGAAGACAATACAGCCGTGATGGATGACAAGTTTGGTATGAATCTACTGTAATATTGAACAAGTCCTAACAAACTCCTGACCTGTTTCTTCGTCTGAGGAACTGCTATGTTTAGAATTTTGGAGACTGTACTAGGTAACGTTCGGATATATCCCGATCCAATGATATGTCCCAAAAAGGTTATCTCATTACACGCGATTTGCACCTTTGTAGGTTTAGCAGTTAGATGATAATTCCTTAGAGTGTCAAAAACATATCTAAGTCCCGAAACATGTTCCTCAAACGACGAACTAAACAAGCATATGTCGTCAATATATGTAATAACGTCTGGTCTACCTGATAAAATTTGTCGCATCAGGCGAATGAAGGTAGCTGGCGCATTAACAAGCCCAAAAGGCATCACATTCCACTGGTATAGACCTTGTGGAGTGGAAAATGCGGTGTAGTACTTAGCCTTTTCGGTCAGTGGTATCTGCCAATAACCTTTAGTTAAGTCTATCTTACTAAATATAGTTGCGTTGGATAGACGTGGCAGTAAGTCGTCGATAAGTGGATGTGGTTCGCTGTCAACTATAGTCTTAGCATTTAATTTTCTATAATCAACACATAGTCTAATGTTATTGTCCTTCTTCCGGACAATCACTAATGGAGAAGAGAATGGCGAATTACTAGTCTCAATGATTCCCAGAGACAACATCTGTTCAAGTTCCTTAGTAGTTTTAGCAAGGAAATGTAAAGGAACAGAATAGGGATGTACACGAATAGGTGTATCATCATTGAGAGTAATGTCATGACTGATAGCCGATGTGCGACCCGGGACGTCGGTCAACACATCTGGATAAGATTGTAATAGATTAGCAATCTGTAGACGCTGTTGCGGTGTAACCGTTGAAGAGATGGTTACATCCCGCCAAGATTCAGTAGGTTGAACTACTGGTACAGGTAACGGTAACTGTACCTCAGGAAAAGAAGATTCTTCTTCCTGGATGACAGATAAGTTAGAATAATGACAAGTGGATACTGTGTTGTCATCTAGTTCATGAAAAATTGACTGTAAGTGTTCAGGACGTGTATGAAATTGCTTGAGCATGTTAATATGAAATATCTTTTTGTGTCCCTTGATATCTAAGACGTAATCAACGTCGGAAATTTTATCAATGACTTTGTAAGGACCATTCCAAGATATCAGTAATTTATTGTTATTGTGAGGAAGTAACACATAAGCCTCGTCGCCTGGGAATAATTGGCGTAATCGTCGAGACCTATTTTGTAGAGATCGAGCCTTAGCTTTTGCAGCCTCAGAAGAAGCTGTTGCCAACTGGCAAGACTCAATAATGTTCTTCCGAAGATTAATCACGTACTCGTAAGATGACTGAGTGTCCTGAGTCATCTCCTCGTCAATTAATAAGTCTTTTATTAGTCCCATAGGACCTCTTGGGGGAGCACCAAAAACTAATTCAAAGGGAGAGAAGCCAGTTTGTTCATGCGGTACCTCCCGATAAGCAAATAGAACAGCTGGGAGTGCTCTGTCCCAGTCATGAGGGTGCTTAGCAGTAACCTTATGTAGTAGTTGTTTAAGTGTACGGTTAAGTCTTTCAACCGCACCATTACTCATCGGATGATAAATACTACTTAAATTCCTATCAATGTCCCAAGTTTTCATGACTTCCTTCATGGTGTCAGATATAAACTGTGACCCATGGTCTGATAAAAGTTTTCTAGGAAACCCTATTCTAGAAAAGATGAGATGTAGTGCATCAGCTACATCTGTGGTAGTGGTGGTCTTTAATGGGATAGCTTCTGGCCATCGTGTGCACAAATCAATGCACGTAAGGACGAATCTATGTCCTCTGGCCGATGGTAGCAATGGACCAATAATGTCTATTGCCATCTTGTCAAAAGGTCTCACTGAGATATCGCAAGCCTGAATAGGCGCCGTGTGAAAAGCTCCACGTGCTTTCACTTCTTGGCATGTAGTACAGGAACGTACATACTGCGAAATATCTCTTGACACCCCTGGCCAAAAGAATGAAGACAGTACTCGAGATCGTGTTCGAGTATATCCCATATGTCCAGCACAATGTGAGTCATGTGCATGTTGAAGAATGTACCGTCTAAAAGTATATGGGACCATAACTTGTTGTTTCATTTGTGATTTGTCATTAAAACATCTAATCAATATGTCATTTTTAATAACAAAACAATGTTTGTTATTATTACATGAGGATAGATTGTCAACTTTATCAACCAACTTAAAAATTTTTTTTTAAAGATTTATCCTCTTTTTGTTTGGTTGCAAATGTTTCCCTGTCAATAGGTGAATTGACTACAAATTCCTCTTGGTTATCTGCATCCATTTTATCATCATCAACCTTCTCCATGAGTTGAGTCTGTGCTCTAGTCGTCACGGCGTTTCCAGTGCATAGGTTACGTTTTCTCCCATTCTATAATCTCATCTGGAGTACAATCTTTACTGCCGTGTATACGACCAACCATCAGATCAGCTATAGGCTTCTTTAGCATACATACTTTTACGTTTCCTGTGAAAAAAGGAGTGTTAACATGAATAATAGCTGTGGGGTAAAACTCTATTGTTCCACCAAAAGTCATGCAACGGACATATTCCCCGTTGCACAGCTAGGATGTACCAGCGACTGTCGTACACCAATCGTTGTGGATCCCGAATCCCTCAACACTGAGACGACGGATCCATTAACTAATCCTCTGTTAAAAATTAGTAGGCCTGTTCCATCGTTGACTGCAAGACCTACCTGTGGTATAATATGTCCGCAGTTAAGCACTGTTTCTTTCGCCTTCTGAAAAATAAGATTGCATTGTTGGCAACTATTTGCCACATTATAATTAATAGCAAAACATGCAGCAGAAGACTGTGTTGTGTTATTTTCAAGTGGGACCTGAGCTATAGGGGTAGTATTATTTGTAACTGCCGCCCCTGTATTATGGTTGTAATGAGATGATCCCCGAGAATGAGATCGATTCCGAGTATAATTGTTAGAATTATCTCGTCGTCCTCTATAGTAACTATTATCTCGATGTCTCGAGCCATGATTATTACCATTCCAGTTATTATTATTATTGGGAGTATGTGATCGATTATAATGAGTGTTATGTTGACCATTGTGGTAGTTTGTTTGAGGTGAATAATTTCTATCTCGTGATCTACCTCTGTTGAACTCATTTTTATTGTTGAAATCATTATTATGTCCCTTCTGAAAGTTAACATTGTGATTTCTTTGGAACCTGCTTCTGTCTACACTGTGATGTCTTTGTTTGTTATTGTGATTGTAGGCCATATTAGACGCCACAGGTAGAGGTTCTCTTAATGAGGAGTTAGAAATGGTTGCATTCGGGTGTGCCGAACAGTAGTTTAAAGAAATTTTTTCTAACTCGTCCATGGTACCTGGTTTACGCTCCTGCAAATATGCAAAAAATGGCTGGCTAACTGAAGATAATACCTTATCCCGCAGTAGTAAATCAACTAATTTGTCGTATGATTTGTTGACTTCTGCCAGTTCAACCCATCTATTAAATGTATTGCGTATGTTCGCAATGAATCCTGCAAAATCCTTTGGAGATTCAGGTAAAATTCCCTTAAATTTTAACCTACAGTGTTCCTCGTCCAGGTGAAACCTTCGTAAAAGCAAGGACTTAATAGCACCGTAGTTATTTGCTATTGATGGGTCAGCATTTTGAGAAGCTGTCAATGGTTCTCCAACCAAGAATTCATTTAACTTGAGTACCCATGACTCTTCAGGCAAATGGTTAGATTTGCAAGTCTGTTCAAACCGTGCCAGGAACGATGAAAGGTCGTCGACGTTCAAGTTGAAAATGGGTAATTTAAAGTTGTAGAGTGTTTAGGTTGGCTGGATGATGATCCATTTTGTGCGTTATTATTCTGATTTGCATCAGCATTTTGTGCTTGTAATCTTGCTGTCTCCAATTTAATACGCGCCAATTCCATTTCTTGTTGTAAAATAATTTCCTCTCGTTTCAATTTATTCTCTTCTTCCTGTTTGGCGATTGTTCTTTGCTCTTCTCTTTCACGTTGAGCAATCTCTCTCAGTCTATTTTCCTTGTCAATTTGCTTCATCTCACGTTCTGCTTCCTCTTTCTTTAATGCAGCCCTTTTCTCTTCTTCCTCTTTCTTTAATGCAGCTTTTTTCTCTTCTTCTTTTCTTTCATATTTTTCCAGTTCTGATTCAGCAAACTGACGAAGTTCTTGAGATTTATAACCATATTCACGACCAATCTTAACGAAATGGTCTATAGTAAGCATTTTGACTTTTATCTGTAAGTAATTATTGATAATTACTGATTAAAATAGTCAATAGTAGCTTCAGAGTAATTATTATACTTACTCAACTTAGAAATATTCAATATAAGTAATCACAATAGTACTGAACTTAATGTCTAAGTTCAACTAATAGACAATATTTTGTAACAATATTGTATCTAAATAATACTATATCATAAATAGTTATGATATCTGTTAAATATAATGTAATTATATCACACAATTAATTTCAATGTCCAATAATGTTGGGTATAATTCCTAGTAATTATATTGTTCAATGTACTAAGTCACTCTCTTAGTACCAGAAAAGTATATTAAATAATATACAATGGGTCTATTACCTCAAAGGTAGCTATAAGATTATTTATTTTGTCAATATATATATTATATTATTATGCCCTAGGCATCTATGATAAATTGTAGTGCTACTTTCTTGGACTATCACTGCATAATTATGCAATGTCCCATATTAACCTTAATTATCAGAAAAAATTAATTAAATTAAATTACAAGTGTATTATTGCATATGATAGCATATTATTAACGTAATATTAATATATATCATGAGGACAAACAACACAATGATGCAACTAAAGGGTACAAACAATGTCAAGACGCAAACAAGACATTTTCACAATTAAAAATGAATTTATGAACTAAATAAAATAAGCGGAAATGTCACAGACCAAATGAAGGGTCAAGGTTTGACCGGAGGTCAACTGAATATTCAAGGTACACACAAAAAAAAAAATGACTGCGAAAAATGATGACGTCACAGGACTCATAACGGACGAAAATTTAACAATCATAAAATAAATGATAGTCAGAAGAGACTGGACGAATAGTAACGAACATGGTACAGAACTCAATAAAATTATTAACTGAGTACGAATAAAATACGCCAGTTATCTACTGAACGGTACAGCTAACACAAATTGTCAAACGGTAGCAAATTTGGACAGGTCGTCCAATGGCAAACCTCAATGGGGCTTCCAAAAGTGCGATCGTTTAACTGCCCTAAGAAACGACCGAAATTAATTCAGGCATCGTGAGAGCCGCAGAATTTAATTTCAGTTCATCCTCCCTACCTCCCACGAATTAACAACACATTAAGACCACAAAAAGTACATTAAACATAGATAAAAACATGCCGATGTAGGCAGAGGACAATGGACTTAGTTAGCACTGTTTGCAATACCAACAGTTAAACACCTAGATTTATCTTTACCGTTGCTTCGATCAGTGCTAGCGGTCGTCAACGGCTAGGCTAAGCCCCTGACTGTCTGCTCCTATAGTCCATATCATGTGTTGGCTTCAAATGGCTTATGTTTCCTTTGGTTAGACTTAGAAACGGCTGGTTTCTTCGACCGATCACCTACACGATTTTCAGTGACGTCACGTTGTTAGGCATATAATGAGTACTGCGTCACGTCAGCCTCGTACTGGTCATGTGATCGAAACTTGATCGTAAACATTTCATTCGAAAGTCATGAAGAAATTTTTTTGTTTTTTTTTTGTTGTTTTTCTTTCGTCCCCAGACACCGGACACCACTGTTGCGTGGAGTGATTCGCTCTGAACAATGTTCCATGTGTTATGAATAAAACAATTATAAAATTCTGCCCATTGTTTTTCTTCCTTGATATGTTAGTTTTAGTGCATCGTGCCTTTGATGGAAGATTAAACGAATGCGGGGGTGGAAGATTCCAAACATTACTTGAACTTTGGAATACGATTGATTTGATAAGTCATTTCATCGAGTCCGTACATTTAATTCACATGTACACATTTCAAATAGGGACAGAACATGAGTCATGCATAAATTAATCAATGGCGTAGACTGCTGGTTATGTGTCAATGTCCGTTATGAGGATACAATGCAGTATTGTCGTCAGAACATCACAGCTATATGCACGAGCAGATAGACATGGCTACCTGCCGACAGTGAGACTGCGAGTCTGAAATATATTCATACGAATTTGACGATTATTCTCATCCTTCTGAGGATTCTAGTTAAGTACTAACCTCCATATATTTCCTTCTCATATCGAGTTCTAGGACTGACCCTGGTCCATCAAAAATACACATAAAATGGCTATATCCTGCCATTAAATTGGAAGGTTAGAAAAACGCAGCTATTCAGCTTGGCGGTCAAGTAACAAAGGGTAGCGTTTCTTAGTTACCGACTGTGTCCTAAACAACGCTATACACGTCATAATCGATCGTGTATGAAGCGTTCAGTAATTGAAACATCTATCGCAATATATTAAATGTCTTAACCTTTACAATTGCACGTCTGGTAACCTTTAGCAGACGGCGTTAATATCATATACCGTAACAGAAGGCTCCTAGACTTAACCTCGTCTAGCGAATATCCCTTCACGTAAAGTTCAATATATATATTTTCCATAAAGATATAGGAATCCCAGACATGGGTTCTCACATGTAGCAGTGATCTCTTGGTTCATCGAGCGATAGTACAGGCATCCCTTTTTCTCACTCGATAAATACAAAGTATATGAATTTCAACATGGCTGTGCTTCTCTCGTGAGCTCCACTCACTATTGGATACAGACCAAAATTGGTCATTCGTTAAATGTCCTCATTTCTTCATAGCTTCTCTCATAGAGGTAATTGAATAATATCATACAATCTAGTGTTGATACATAGGAATGTCATCTTCCTTTGAATAAATATTCTTTTCAAAAGTACCACTGTGCATCTGCTTATCGACAACGATGGCGAAGCCCAAGTTCATAATAAATTGTGGTTTTACCTTTCTATGCGAAATATAACTTTGCCATTCCTTGGCAAAAGAGAATAAACACTGGGGTAAAGTACATACAACATGTCTAAATGACTATCACTTTTCCCCATCTACTTATAGATCACTTTTCGGCGATAAGCCGGCTACAACAAAACTCGACATCTCGACAGCATGACAGCCATGAATCACACCCCCTTGCTAGCGATACTTCCGCTGCATAGCCTTTGACCTTTTCTAGCGACAACCAACATAGTTCGACTTAGAAATGTAAAGATATCCATATATAAGACAGACTCGTCCTACTCATACAAACACTACGTATAAATTCAGGCCATAGATATACTGAAGCAAGAACAATCTATTCCTACCCAGCCAAAGAATAAATCGCAGTAGGCCTAGATCCGTCCGCGGAGTCCGATCGAAGATGACGGAACTACTTCAAGGGAAGTAACTCAAAAATGACTTCTCCTTAAGCACTTAAAAAGGAAATACTTTGTTTACAAAATATTTGCGAACATAATAAGTATATAAATGTATTATATTGCAAGATAGTAAAAATTGCCCTTTACAATGGCCAGAAGTAATGAACCCTTTTTATTAATAAAGGACTATATAAAAATGTCAAGCAGAAAAGACAGACCTCCAAGCCACAAGCACGTGTAACAAAGTGGTTAACAAAGTGGCGGCGCAGCGTGGGGACGAAATTTTTTTCTTCCATTTCAATAGGTTATCAAATTGGATTCATAGCGACAATTTTCATTACTAAGAACTGTTTACAATTGCGATGCGCTCACGTGATTTTATGACACATTGCGCATGATGACTGGAGGTCAAACTGACGTCATTACCTTTTCACTGAAAGTCAAGTTGGCAGCCGTTAGCAGTCTTCATAAATGTCAAATGAAAATACTGCATCAAGTTTATACACAAGGAATGAATCAAGAAGAAGCTCTGTCAAACAATTAATAACAGTTCGCAACACCTGTTTATGCCGTTGATGCATGCCAGCATTGACCGGAGAATATAGTCGAGCCCAAAAAGATAAGTAACCTTTGTCGGTTCATTAAGCAAACAGTGGTCCATTTGCTTTTGTGTAGGCATATCTATCTGCTATTATTTTTTACATGTTACATTTGTTGTCAAATGCATGTATGTTATTGTTATTTGTTTAAGCGGGTCGGTTGGCGGGAATCAGGATTTTTGTTATGTCAGTGGCAATTGACCGCAAAAATCCTGATCGTTCTATCGGGCATATTTGAATATTTTCGATCTGCAAAGCATCCACTGCGAATACTGCGTGGCAGACTGTGTTTGCGCCCAAATTTATTCAAAATTAGATGTTTTTAGCTGTGAAGTTATGTATACTTGTTGTATTTTACTGTCCTAAATTTCAATTTTATTTAGTTTTGTCATTGTTTGTATTCTAAATCGTCTTTCTAATCTTTCTATCATTTATTTCCACATATATATTGTAACGTCTGTTAATTAGTCCATGTGACGTCATCGTTTTTAGTTTAGTGTGATTTTTGACCTATATTTTAGTTGGCATATCTCATCACTTCCGTAATTCTGCTTATTTGATAGAATCATTTTAATGACTGTAAATTGTCAATTGTGGCGTAATATTGTGTTGTAACTCTTTCGTTTACTGTGTCTAATGTATTTTATTCATTCATAATTGATATTATATTGATAATAGAATAAAATAAATATAAGATAATAATAATATAAAACTTATGATTAATTTTGCCTAAAATACTTGATGACTAATATGATGTTATCATTTTGCACTAGTATTCCACGTCACTACTAGTTATTCATCATGAGTATGGCATGATGATATAATATATTGATAAATAATTATAAATTTAGATCTTACATTGAATATGGTAAGCATATTTAGGGGTACTTAGTAGATTGTTCTAGTCATAGTACTACGTTGGCCACTAGGCACATATAATTGATTGATTGAGTTATATTGTTGAGTAAGATTTATAGTTTACTAAATAAATATACTATTAAGTTAAGATGTTGACTTTAGAGCATTTTGTTAAACTTGGAAAAGAATTTTCTTTAAAAGGAGAAGCCCTGCGCGAATATGCAGTGGCAGAACTAGCCAAGGCGAAGGCAGGAGAAGAAGAACGCGAAGCAAAGGAAGAAAGGAAAAAAAGCTGAATTAAAGTGAGAATTAGAAGAACAAAAAGCTATTGCTAAACAAGAAGAGATTGAGAGAGAAGCAAAGGAATATAAAATGAGAAAGGATTAAGAGGCAAAAGATGAAATGAAATGTATTGCTGATGAAAATAAAAGGAAACAAGAAGAAATAATAAGGCAACAAGAAAAAGAATTACAACTTCTTCGTCTAGAAGAATTAAGATTAAGAGCACAAGTTCCTACGGTTAGCAATAATGAAGGGTCACATATTACACCTTCATCAGAGCATAATAAGGGCTATTACATGTTTAGATTACCAATTTACAATCCAAATTCAGACGATTTAACGTCTTATCTTGCTAGATTTGAACAAATATGTCAGGCTGTCGTAGATTTTTGATAGGAGAATTAAGACTAGGTTTGGTCCCTTCTGAATAGGTTTGAATAGGTGATAGACTCAGTGAGAGTTAGTGAAAGGTAATAGAATTTCCACACACGTGAGATGATAGATTTTAATATAGTGGCTGTCTCTGAAAGCGAAAAGAATTCTTCTCTCTCTCACCTATCTTCTACAACAGTTGTTACAGCGTCAGACAGACTACACCAATATACAGATTACGTATATTTCTATCACTCACAGGCATGCACATACACGTGACGACCGGTAAACACACAGACGTGGGAAAACTATAACAATGATATATATATTATCTAGAACGAGCTGACCAAACACGATTATTAAGTTCAAGAGCGATTTTAATATCAGGAAAAATCGGCTCACAACATCAAAGAAAGTACATCAAGGAAAATACATATACACATAGTCATAAAAATTCAAGGAAATGTTGCAAGGATGTTAGCCCCGTTATAGTGTTAACTCTAGGTTTAGCCCGGCCCCGTTAAGAGAACAGATGATGGCGCCCGAGTCACAGATACATAGGGTTTGAGTCTAAGAGTTTTCTATGTTTTATCTCGTAATTATATGCACAGAGTTTGAAAAAAAAATCTGATTTAACCTAAGACAAAAAACACAAGAACTCTAGCCTTAGCAACAAATTATGCAGATTGAAAAAAAAAATTAGGACAGCAACAGGGTGTCAAAGATATAATAGTGAAAATATCACTCAAACCAGCGTACACTCATTCATTCCGCCATGGCCTCTCATACATGTACTCACGACTTTGCTCGCTGCCTCTTGGAACACACTGATTTTAGATTTTCACACAGACTCAAAAAATGCAGTCTTCTGCCAAGAAGTCCCCAGTTCCAAAAGACGTATTTAACTCGGAGTCTCCGGGAACGACTACTTGGGTGTGCAGATTTGTTCAAATGTCTGATTAAGTCACCTAACAATTATTCCAGGCGCGGGAGTTAGCAGAGCACAGTGTCAATAGCGTAGGTTTCTAAAAATGATGAATGTCAGGTCGGTGCCTTCCCTCAGTATAGGATTCACTTTAGTCACACCACAGATTTGTCCACAAAAATATATATATATATATATAGTCGGGAAATGTTAGTTAATACTTGAAGTATTTCGCGCCACCAGGCAGAAAAATTACGTAGAGTTTCTATAAGAAATTGAGATCTGGCTCCAAGGTCCAGTATTTATCATTACAGTCTTTGAAAACCCGTTATTGGGATATAGTATTTCTAGCTAACTCGGGTTGCATATGCACTGTTTAGACCAGTGGTACTTAAGAAACCCACGTGGTTCAAAATAAGGACTGTCTATTTCTTCACAAGTATGGAAACTACTACTAGGTGCTGGTAAAGTTAGGGTCACCCCAAAACTTTCACTGTGTGGAGGAAAAATAACACATATAATATAATAAACAGAATCTGTACTGGTTATAACTTACATTTAAACTTGCAAGCAGAGAGCTTTGCTTATCATTTAAACTTCCCGTGACGTAAGTTATATTTAAAAATCAGCAATCCTCATGAATTAGGAACACGTGCGTATTCCGTCACCATTCATGAGGCTCGATCCGCGCCGGCGCGGCGGCGCGGCGTCTAGAGTTTATACGTTAGTTTAGAAAAATACACTCGACTGAGTATTAGCGGTTAAATTAAATTCATAAATAGCTACAATTGCCGTTATAAGCTAGAGATTTTAATTTTATTCTGCTTTCCACTGAATGCTTCCCTAGAAAATATAATAGCCTACCACTTTATTTCTCTTCTGCGCTAAAGAAATAGATTAAAATGAATTAAGCGATTAAACACTTTAACACTCACAAAATCTATATATCTATCATATTAATTACCTCAACCACAGAATTACAGGTAGTCGCACAACTTAAGAATAAAAATGCTGAAAATATTTCTGGAAGTCTAGAAGTTCGACAAATTGCCGAAACAAACTGAGATCTACGCTAACAGCTATTCTGTTTACGAGCAACCTATCTACTGTGAGTCTATGAGCGAGAAATGAAATTAAAGTTTCAAACTTGGCCAATATCTTTAAAATCGGACACAGGATCCTAATCTTATTTCGCCAAGCGAAATAGTCTCCCCTGTCCGTATAACACCTTCGTCCGCTTATCGCGTGACGTAACAGCCATCAGTGGCCGAGGGCTTGCATGAGTTGCAAATCTCAGACCACCGTCTGCAGTGCGGAGTGGATTTTCACGCTAAGCCGGGTTTTTCCTGACGAAAAACCTCATGCGTTTACTGAAATGCAGACTCTCTGTCTACTTTCCATGTCCCTCGGGTGAATTTTCACGCCCCAGGCCAGAGACCCTCAGACGAATGTCTAGCGAATGCTGTAAATTCACGCCTATCATCCGACCAGCGCGACTGACATGTACGCAATACCACCCAGGTGCGATTCTCAGTTTTAGAGAAAGAGTAAAGTTTGCGGAAAAAAAATTCGCAAAACATGGATGTACAGGAAAAAAAAGTTTGAATTCGGGTGAAAGAATAGAAGATATATGAAAATAATATACGTGACACGCTAACAAAATTGATAAATCTTGTTTGGTTTTAAAACGAATGGATGAAAAATATACAGGAAAAAAAGGAAATTACAGGAGATAAATAAAAGAGAGAATTTTTCGGGTGAGAAGAAATAGGGTTAAAGATGATGTAGGAATTCTTAAAATGAATATCGTGAATTTCTGCAAGAACGAAAACCTTTTATGCTGTTAATTATTGTGTTGCGCATCAAGGGTCGTGTTTTGCAAACACGCAGTTAAGAGAACCATTACCAGTTGCTTCCAATATGTCATATCATGGTTATGACAGATCAAGAGCTCACAACATTGATAGGAATCTTACACATAGAAGATATTACGACAATAATTATCATAGACAAAATAATTACAACAATAATGGTAACAATAATTATTATAAAAATAGAAATGACAATATGAATAACAACTCATCCAGAGGTAGACCACAATTCAGAAACCAAGCACCTCACTTCAGAAACGACAACTTCCAACAAAACAGAACATGGAACCAACCTTACAATGGGACTTCTAATAATAATAATAATATAACTGGAAAAATGGTAATAACAATTACAGACCAAGACATAAGAGTTACAATGGTAGAGGTAATAATAATAATAATTCAGTTACTCAAATTAGACAACGTTCCACCTCAAGAAACCAACATAGGTTTGACCATAATGCAGGGGCAGCATTGACTACCAATGCACCTCCAATTGTTCATAATAATGATATTCCAACGGATTCATCTTCGTCATGTTGTGTTGTTGATAATAATGTAGCAAATAATTGTCCACAATGCAATGCTATTTTTCAGAAACCCTGCCATACATCAATGAAGGTTACACAGCCTATTCCTGCAATTAGCCTCACTGCAAATGATGGAACAGGGACATTGATTTTTAATAGAGGATTAGTCAACGGAGACATAGTTTCAGTTTTGAGGGACTCCGGATCAACCACCATCGGCATCCGTCAATCACTAGTACATCCTCGTTATGCTACTAATGATTTTGTAAGGTGTAGCACTTTCGGTGGGACCATTGAATATTATCCCACGGCTATAATAGACATTAATACTCCATTTTTTTCAGGTAAAGTAAAAGTGTGCCTCCTTCAGAATCCAATTGCTGATTTAACAGTCGGACGTATCCATGGCAGCAAGGACTGCACAGCTGAGGAAATCTCAGAATGGGAAAAACTAAACTTGGCTACAGCCAATGCGGTGGCAACACGAGCTCAAGCTGAGGAATTAAAAAAGGAGGATAATAGAGTTGTCAAAATAGATGATAGTACTGACAACGGGCCTAAGTCAGTAATAGACAGAGAGTCGTTGGCTCTCAAGCAAAGGGAAGATAATTCTTTGAAGAAATTTTTTACCTTGGTAAACAAGTATGATGACATTGCTGTCAACAATAAAATTAAACATTGGTTCTCTATTAAGAACGGTATCCTACTTAGGAATTGTATGGACCAGAATAAAGTAAAACAACAGGTCATAGTACCATTATCATTAAGGCCATACATACTACGACATGCACATGACTCCCAATGCGCGACTCATATGGGCTACACTCGCACACGTTCTCGAGTGTTGTCGTCTTTTTTCTGGCCAGGAATATCACGAGACGTATCTTTGTATGTACGTTCCTGTGTAACTTGCCAGGAAGTCAAGTCTCGTGGAGCGTTCCATAATGCTCCCATTCAGGCCTGCGATATATCAGTTCGTCCTTTCGATAAGATGGCAATGGACATTATTGGTCCTCTTTTGCCAACTGCAAGAGGTCATAGATATATATTAACATGCATTGATTTGTGTACACGATGGCCAGAGGCCATACCTCTTAAGAATATAACTACATCGGACATAGCTGATGCTTTGTTACTAATATTTTCTAGACTTGGATTTCCAAAATAATTACTTTCAGATCATGGGCCCCAATTTGTGTCTGACACGATGAACGAGGTAATGAAGACTCTTAACATAGGAAGGAGCCTAAGTAGTGTATATCATCCCATGAGCAATGGTTCAGTTGAGAATCTCAACCGCACCATTAAACACTTATTACATAAAGTTACTACCAATAATCCTCAAGACTGGGACAGGGCTCTCCCAGCAATCTTGTTCGCTTACAGAGAGGTACCGAATGAACAAACCGGTTTCTCTCCGTTCGAGTTAGTGTTTGGTGCTCCACCAAGAGGTCCTATGGGACTTATAAAAGATTTACTACTCGACTCTGAGATGACTCAGGAAACCAAGTCATCTTATGAATACGTTATTAACTTACGTAAACAAATCATGGATGCTTGCCAAATGGCAACAGCTTCCTCGGAGGCTGCAAAAGACAAAGCAAGACAGTTTCAAAACAAAAATAGATGATTACGCCAGTTATTTCCTGGTGATGAAGCTTTCGTGCTACTCCCACGAAAGGATAATAAACTGTTAATTTCTTGGAACGGTCCATATAAAGTGTTAGACAGAATTTCTGACGTCGACTACATACTGGACATTAAAGGTCAGAAAAACATTTATTATATCAACATGCTAAAAGAGTTCTTTACTCGTCCTCAACATCTACAGTCTATTTTTTATGACTTAGACGATAAATCAATTGGTTCTTGCCAATATTCTAGTCTTTCGGTGATTCATGATGAGGAATCATCATTTTCTGAAATTCACATGTCTTTTCCTATACCTACATTACAATCTTCCGAGTCTTGGAGAGATGTAACTATTTCTCCTTCATTAACATCTCAAGAAAATAATACAATCTGTAAACTGTTAGAGACTTATTCTGATGTTTTGACTGATATACCGGGTCGTACATCAATCATTTCTCATGACATTATACTTAAGGACAACACACCAATAAAACTTCGTCCTTACTCAGTTCCTATTCACTATCAAGAGAAGACATCACAGGAACTTAATTAAATGTTAGCGTTAGGAATCATAGAAAACAGTAACTCTCCGTTTTCCTCACCTTTAGTTATTGTCAGAAAAAAGGACAATAATATACGTCTGTGTGTCGATTACAGAAAACTTAATACTCAAACTGTGGCAGACAGTGAACCTCACCCTCTTATTGACGATTTACTTACTCGTCTATCGTCAGCAACATATTTCACAAAAATTTACTTAACCAAGGGATATTGGCAGATTCCCTTTACAGAACAAGCCAAATATTTTACCGCGTTCTCGACTCCACAAGGTCTCTACCAGTGGAATGTCTTGCATTTCGGGCTCATGAACGCACCTGCAACGTTCATTCGCATGATCCGAAAATTTTTATCTTGCAGACCAGACATTATCACATATATTGATGATAGTTGTCTATTTAGTTCTTCATTTGATGAACATTTTTTAGGATTAAGTTCAGTATTAGACATCTTAAGAGCTAACAACTTAACTGTTAGACCAAGTAAAATGCAATTAGCTTTCCACGAAATAACTTTTCTTGAACATATCATAGGGGCTGGACGTATCCAAACCATTCCCCATAATGTATCGAAAATTTTAAAATTATCAGTTCCACAAACAAAGAAACAAATTAAGAGCTTACTGGGTCTTGTCCAGTATTATAGCAGATTTATACCCAACTTGTCGTCCATCATGGCTGTCTTGTCTTCGTTATTGAGGAAAGATATGCCTACGAAAATTACATGGACAACAGACTGCAACAGAACCTTTAATAAATTTTGACAATCTTTTCGAGGCCCCCTATTTTAAGGTTGCCAGATACTAAAAAAATGTTCATTCTCCGTACAGAAGCAAGCAGTTACGGATTAGGAGGTAGCCTGTTACAAGAACATGACGGCGTACTTCACCCAACTCTCTTCATATCAAGGAAACTCACCGATGCTGAACTCAAATACTCGGTGATAGATAAAGAACTCCTCACAGTCGTGTGGGCAATTCAGAAACTGGAAAAGGTCTTACTTGGCGCCCCGTTTATCATCCAAACCGATCAAAAAGCAGTAGCTTCACTCAGAAGAGCCAATCACAAGAACGCCAAGTTAGCACGATTTTCCATACTTCTCCAACCATTTGATTTTACAATAGAAGCCATTCCGGGACACGAGAATGTGGTGGCAGATTCCCTATGACGACAGCCGTCATCGTCAATCGAAGAAAACTAAGAACTCAATGAACTAAAACTCGTTATGTGCTGGAAGTTATTCAGCCGTATTCAAGAGATGACAAACTTACAACTCATAATGGGCAAAGACATTAAGTTGTTCACAGACTGTGGAACATTTCGTACTAAATTTCGGATTTAAAGGACTTAAGTGATCATGAATCAAATGTATGAAAACAAAACATTATTGATACGTTCAGAAAACAATATTACTTTTCAAATAGTCGCATGACATTATCAAATTCGTTCGAATTTTAATGGACTTTGGTTAGTGTCCATACGTAGCTCAATCGATTTCAAACATTCTTCTAATAAGATACGATTGAAAATAGGATCGAACATACTTATAATACTTTCAAGTACTGTCATTTAAACTCAGGATAATCTATAGCTGCACGAATTATTGTTAATCGAACATTACGCACATGGATGGACTTCGCACAGCTTATTCGTCGGAATTGACACTAGTTATTTCAATATTTTATTGTGATTAAATAAAAGGAAGAGAAAAAGAATTTCAAACCAAACAGTATCACACAATTAATTAATATAAGTACTCTAGTTAAGTAACTAGTGATTATTATATGTATTTTAATAACACTGACAAACAAGATTTTTCTTTCTTATATAAGAATAAGTGTTCTTAGGTCAGTTTCTTGCGCTGATTTCAAATCTGAAATCCGTTTATCTCTATCACATCGGGTTCTTAAGATATTTGTGAATAAATATATTTTTGGGAAACCGTTATTTGCTCCGTTTCATTTTTACTATATAACTTATTAAAAATTAATAAAAAGCAATATAATTCTACTTTTTATACTGCTAAAAGATGCGTGACATATGTTACGCGATTTTTCAAATAGTTACTGTATTTTGAAATAATTCTGAGCAAAATATGGCTTCTAGAAGTTGTAGAAATTCGGCTGATCTGTTCTGTTACGTGTGCAGATATTTTACCGATCGTGTTGACCAGAAAAACTTTACACCATTACTAAAGAAAGCATATGAACTTTATTTCGATTCGAAAGTTGATGATGCAAATAAATCTTGGAAGCCAAATGCAGTTTTTTTTCGATACATTGGCAGGTTGGTTACGAAAATCGCCGAAGCATAAATCAATGCCTTTTGGAGTGCCAGTAATATGGCGTGAACATACAAATCACACTACTGATTGTTACTTCTGCTTGACAAATATCCATGGTTTCACTTTTAAAACTAGAAAGTCTGTGGTTTATCCAAATATTGAATCGGTTTCGAAACCAGTGCCTCATGATCCAATCACGTGTCCGATCCAAGTACCACCAAAACAATATCCGTTGGACGTGAATGAACCATCAGAAAGTGATAGTTTACCTGCTTTAGAAACTAATTCTGACTCAGATTACATACCGGTGAATGATGGTGTTTACTTAATTAACCTTTCAGAACTTTCAGATCTAATACGTGATCTCGCTCTTAGCAAAGGACAAGCGGAATTACTCGGTTCGCGACTCAAAGAATGGAATCTTTTAGCGCCCAATACTCCGATATCTAAATTTCGTCATAGACACAGAGAACTTGTTCAATACTTTGAGATGGATGATGACATTTGCTATTGCAAAGATGTAAACGGTCATGAGCACATAGTCAACAAATGGCGATTTTTCATCGATTCTTCCAAGACTAGTCTAAAAGCCGTGTTATTGCATAACAGAAATTTATTTTCATCAATTCCAGTCGCCTACTCTGTTCAGATGAAAGAAACTTATGACAATATGGCTATACGTTTGGAAAAAATAAAGTACAATGAATACCAATGGCGGATTTGTGGAGACCTAAAGGTCATTGCAATTCTCACGGGCATGCAGACTGTGTATACTAAATTTTGTTGCTTCCGATGTGAATGGGACAGCCGCAACAGACAGGAACATTATGCAAGAAAGGTGTGGCCTATCCGGAATCGTATGCAGCTCGGGCATAAAAATGTAATACACGAGCCATTAGTTAACAAAGACAGCTTCATTTTACCACTGTTACATATAAAGTTGGGGCTCATGAAGAATTTTGTAAAAGCGTTAGACAAAACGAGGAAAGCTTTCACTTATCTTCGAGAAAAGTTTCCGCAAGATAGAGATGCAAAGATAAAGGAAGGTATCTTTGTAGGACCTCAGATTAGGAAAGTTATTGCAGACAAACAATTCGAGAACTTGTTACATGGTAGTGAACTTCGCGCATGGATGGCATTCAAATCGATCGTCGATAACTTTCTGGGAAATCACAAATCTGTCGACTATGTTGCATATTGTTAAGCAGTGCATAGATGCATACAGAATTATGGGCTGTAACATGTCCCTCAAAATCCATTTGCTCGATTCGCATCTTGACTTTTCCCCTGACAACCTTGGCGAAGTCAGCGATGAACATGGAGAACGATTCCATCAAGATATCGCCGTAATGGAGTCACGTTATCAAGGCCGGTGGAGTGTGACCATGCTTGCCGATTATTGTTGGATGCTTCATCGCGATGTACCACATGCCATTCACCGACGAAAGTCGACTGCAAAGAAATTCAAGCCTACATAACTGTTATACTTCTTGTACGAATGATGTTGTAATACTGTATGTGTTGTTAAAAACCTTCAATTGCGTATTTCTAGAGATCCCGACCTGATAGAGAAAAACGGTTTGCAGATTTAAAAACAGCACATTAAAATTGACCAGAAAAACATAGAAATGTTAGAGAAAGAAAAAAAAAGTTTTTTTTTGTTAGCCAGTGTAATTTATGTTTACATAATTAGGATATATAATTATATGTATTACGGTTTATTAGTTGATAGATTAATTGGGTTATATTTACTTAGATAATTTCTTCTGCACACACATATTTTATTCTAATCTATTAATTTCTTATTACTTTCTATTCATGCATTCTTAATTTTTCTTTTCTTTTCTTTACTTTCTTTAACAATGACACAATACGTTATTTTACTTAATTAGATTTTGATTCTATAACATCCTTCACACATTATATTTAGTTAATTCTATATTTAATTAGTTTTAGATTATGATGTTGATTAACACAACACACATTTATTTGTTAAGACATAATTTTAGTTACATACATAATTATTTACTATACTATCTGACAGTTGACATTTCTTTAGTTAACTTAGAATATTTTAATGTATTTTGTGACATGTCCTATATGTTACTACGACCTTAGACAATGTTTTACTGAAAGCATCGTGGGCCGTATGTCGATAATTTTAAATATTTTTTTGAAATTATTATGAGAAAAAAAATCTGTAGATTAGATTTTTTTTTACCCCCGTCGGTCAGGGGAATGTTACGACTGGTTTTATTATGTTAGCTACTTATATAGTGAGCTCTTTTAAAGTTACGCATTAAAGGGTTTTAAATGCTATTAATATATATTATGTTTCGCGCTTCACGGTAATTGAACGCAAATTGGTAGAGTTGCTAAGATTTATGATGACGTGTTGCGTTGGTATGCTAACACGTGACGACATTATAATTGTACCCTTTGTATTCTATATTCCGTCCTAGTCAGACGTGATTTTGCAACGCTCCCGTTGATGATAGTAATTGTGTAGAGGTTTTTCTATTATATGGCACCAGGGTCTGTCGACTTGATATGGATACAAATAACGTCTCATTTTGATGAATGAATCATTCTTCAGTTCAAGAATAGTTGCAGGGAGTATATTATTAATAAGTATCCAAATTATAAATATCGACCAGCTTCGGTTATTCATTACCGGATTACCGACATTCGGAATCGCGAGTAAATAGCCAGACGTTGTGACGATTAATGAAGTAAATTCAGGAGACGCTTTTATATTTTGCATGAACATTATGTATACTTGATTACTATGATGTCTTGTGGATTGCATACCGTCAATTAAAATGTATCATGTGGACTCGTACCACCTATGGACTTGTCAACTATCTATCGTTATTGAAGTTTGATCAATTCTACCTCACATTTGTCAACTTTAAATATCAGCACGATTCTCTCCAACGAAACAAGTCAAAAATGATAAAGAGAAAACAAATAACGACATGGCCAGAAGTAATGAACCATTTTTATTAATAAAGGACTATATAAAAATGTCAAGCAGAAAAGACAGACCTCCAAGCCACAAGCACGCATAACAAAGTGGTTAACAATCATCTATCGAGTTTTTTGTGATGTACAAGTCAAGTTTTACAGTGTTGCCTATGCGAGTTTTTGTGTACAAGTTTTTTGCAACTAGAAGTCAACCAGTACTTGTCAAGGACCTGAGAAGCTTGGAGTTCCAGTACCTGTCGACGTTGGACTGCTACACCGTGTGATACCCAATGCCCATCGTTGTCGTTGTCGCGAAGGCCGGGAGTTCTCTTTTTTTAAGATAAGTGGTATTTTGTATGTGCACTGTGCCACTGTTATATGTTATCGAGCCTTCCTTTTTAACGTGGACTATTTGTTCTATTTAGTGTTCTATGTTCTATGTTCCATGTTTATGCGAGTTTGGTTGGGAGGAGACTTACGATAGGAAACATCCCAGTTCATCCTGGGCCTACGGAAGTGTTCCTTAGGGACACATTTTGCGGATTTCCCGCAGTGGAAATTCCAGCGAATTTTTGCCGAAGTATTTTCAGTCCACTGTGTTTGGTAATCTGTGACACCATTGTTTAGGTGTGACGAACTGTTTTACTGTCGTTATTTTGCTATTTTTTCTCTGTGCCTTAGTTTCTTGATTAATTTGTTTGTGGTTGTCATTCTCAATCTTTCTATCATTTATTTCTATACAAATGTTTTGTTTATACACTGTGCTGTTGCTTGTCTGGTCACTCCTTTCGCAGTGTCATTGCATTCTTTGCAATATTTTTTCTTCAGTTTTGTTTTCTCGTTTATTTGATTCTGCGAACGTTATCATTTGTCTTGGGTATTTCGTCTTGGTTTCTGTCATTTTCCGTACCTTCATCATGTATTTCTTGTTCTAATGTTATACACTTAATGATCGAGTTATAATTATATGATATATTTGTATACAAGTTCTATGAGCAAGGACTTGCCACCGACTAATTAGGGATAAGATTAACTTTTTAGATAATATCTTAGATAAGTTAACTACTTATAAAATCAGACATAATGTTTAGTTTGGACTATTTCATCAAGCAAGGGAAGGCGCTTGGTATGGAGACTGAAGAATTGAAACAATTTGCACTTGTTGAGTATGCAAAAGTACAGGAATCTGAAAAACAGAAACTCGAAATGGAAAAATATAAACTTTAAATGGAAGCTGAAGATAAAAAAATGCAAGCTGTTGAGAACGAAAACCGTAGACTTCACGAGCAAAAGTTGTTCGCTATGGAACTTGAGAAAATGAAGGTAACGAATGAAAATAATACACACAATGCTACGGACACTCAGACAACTTCACATAGGACCAATTCTAATTTTTATAAGATCAGATTGCCTCCTTTTAGACCTATCTCCGATGACGTCTTATTCTATCTGAATAGGTTTGAACTCACATGTGAATCTCATAAGATAGATAAGTCAGAATACTGTACGCGACTTCTGGAACTACTTTCAGGTGAAGCTATGACAGCTGTAAGTATGTTGGAAGGACCTGGTAAGAATAACTACGATACTGTCAGAGCTGTCTTATTAAAAAAATACCAACTCTTTGAAGATGGCTACCGTCTCCGCTTTAAATCTCGATTGCCGGAGACTGGAAAAGATTTTTCTGAATTTATAGCAAATATTCGTCTTACGTTCTCACGTTGGGTTGAGCTCTCAAAGATTGAGCACACATATGAAGCCCTCATGGACTTATTGCTTCGTGACAAAGTCATGTCATCAGTTAACACTTCTTTCCTTTCCTTTCTGCATGAGCGAAAGCCTACAAACTTGAACGATATGGAACAATATTGTTGCCAATACGTAACGGCACACCCATATGTGATTGTGAGCCACTCTCAAGTCAGAGAAGGCTTACCCGTGGCTTCTGCCTTACCATACGGTTCTAATTTTCGCCGTAGATCACAAAGTGGTAATCGCAATTTTGGTAGGGGAGATTATCGTGATTTTAGACAGTACCAAGGGAGTTCATCACGTAGTAATTCTCCTTCTCCAAGAAACTGGAGACAATATAATGGACCTCAACATTTTGGTTCCAACAATTCTGGAAATTATGGTAGGGATAACTACAATAGGGATTATCAACCTTACAGTAATTTTTCTCGAAGGCAACATAATTCATCTAATAGATATTTTGACCCAAGAGGAAATAGTAATCGCAGCAATTCTCACTGGGGTTCAAATCAGAACAATGGCCCCAGTAGAGACAATACTAATGGTCCCAATAGAGTAAATAACAATGGTCCCAATAAAGATAATAGTTGTGATCGATCTCGATATGGCGGTAGATCTCAAAATGATAGATCACATCGCCATGCTAACTCTGCTCAACAGGAGCCTCAGGTTATTGTTAATCAGGGTAACAATAATAATAATGTCTCTAATGCTAATGCTTGTTCTGCTTTCGATTTCAATCGAGCATCTCAGTGCCCTGAGTGCACAACTTTATTCCAGCCTAGAGCGGTGACTACCTTGAGTTGTGGTCATCCTCTACCCACTCTTCCTGCTTTGTCTGCACATGATGGAGGAGGGTCTCTTACCCTATACAAGGGGTTTTTAAATAGTAATCCCGTCTCAGTACTCTTTGATTCCGGATGCACAACTGTTGAGATTAGACAGTCTCTAGTTCATCCACCTTGCGCAACAGGTAATATGATGAAATGTATAACATTCGGTGGGACAGTTGAGACTTTTCCGACTGATATAGTCTACATTGCCACACCATTTTTCACTGGTTATATACACGCATGTATGCTCAGAGCACCAATCACCGACCTTACTGTCGGACAGATACATGGTATAAAGGTGTGTACGCCGGTACAAATTGCTGCTTGGGAACGGCAACATAACCTTACTGCCGCCACCTTAACGACTATGCCAAAACCTTATCACCAGGTACATTCTGCTAACGTGATACATTCTGCTAATTCTTGCAGTATTGATAATACTATTGTTCATCATACCAATTTTGGTGCTACTTTTAGCCAAGTTCTACATAACTCAGTACGCCGTTACTCCAACTTTAATTCTTCTTTAAGTACTATTATAGAAGAAGATCCTTCGGGTTTGTCTGACACACACATTAACTTTATCGCTACGACTGAATCTACATCCAGTCACGTTGATTGCAGCTTCTTTTCTACTATGACTAGTGTTTTCTTTGCCACATGTACGGACTTAGTTGTTAGTACATATCTATACCTTATGAGTTTCTTTACCTTTCTTACTGGGCCGATTAGCTCAGTATCTTCGTATTTTTCGATTTTCTGTTGCACGTTCTGCTTTCCTTTTAAACTTCGACGTAGGTCCCAGTTTACTACTGTCTGTTTTTACACCTTAATGGTATATTTCTTGCTTTCTTCTTTGCCCAGTACACAGGCTATGACTTCAGTCCAGCCTTTGAGAGATACGCCTTTGTCAACTGCATTTCCTTTGTCTTGCGTAAAATCTCATATTGTCAGTCATCACTACACTCTTGGTCATCATAACACTCAAAATTACGTGGGTATCATTTGTATATTCACGACTTTTCTCTACATCATTACACGCTGCTACTTTTCTCAGACACTTTTATCGCCCTATACAATTGATAATTTCAAGTTAGTCTGTGCTACTTTCACTGCTATCCTTTCTCGTTTATCGGAGGAAGCATCGATTAACATCATACAGTGGTCTGAAGTTTGCACAGCCACACCCGGTAGGTTAAATTTAAAGTTGACATTTTTCTCTTATAATATCCTACCGTTACCAAACATAAATTTTCATTTGATTATAAGCAGCAACGGCTTCTCGATGGGAATCGAAGCTGTTTTGTTACATGTTTATGCAGTTACTCAACAACCTGTTCTACGTGTCGCCTTGCGCCAGTTTGACTGTACCACTCAAGCCATTTGGAATTTTGACTCCGCAGTGGATGATTTTTGGTCTCGAAATGCTCACAAGACTTTCCAAGGCCGCTGGAGCTTTGACATTATGTTCTTAGACTTTCATGTGACATGTTATTAGAATATTATTCATACACAACAGTGTGTTGATGAACATTTACCAAGTGTGTGTCTTTTCTTTTTTTTTCTGTTCTCTGACATTGTTATTTATTTTTAATACCTAGCACTTAGTTGTGCACCAGTAGTAACTGCTTATACGCGTTATTAGTTTCGATTTCATAAATAAGCTCATTATTAGTACTGAATAAGTTAATTAACTTGTTTCTCTTGCCTATTATGCTCTATTTAGATTGTAGCTTTCTTTTTGTTTTTTGGTTTATATACCCTTCAAAAAAAGTTAAGGACCAGTAGGTGAAAATGACCCAAAAATTATAAAAATTATATTTCATAAGCAATTAATCTGACATTGATTTTTCTCGAACGACAAACATTCAACACGTGCTGCATGGGCCACCAGCATACCGTGTGGCTAGTGTTCAGCTCAGCAAGCACGCTGAAAAAATGCTGCTGAGACGCTAAAATGTGGGTGTTTTTACTGATGTCTGAGCATTAAAAAAATACCTGCTATTCAAAAAATGCGTGATGCACGTGGGAGATTATAGTGTTGGTCTTGAGCTGTACTTACAAAATTGTCTTTATAAGCAACACAAGTGCTGCATAACCATTGCACAACAATATGCCTCAACGACGAAAGCTGAGTGTTGTGGATAAAGGAAGAGCCATCGCGTGGTTGCAGGAAGGTCTTACTGTCGTAAAATGTCACTCAGAGGCTTGCAGTATCTCATTCAGTTATTGTCAGACTGCAGCAGCGCTTTGCCCAGACTGGAATCGTCGAGGAACGGCAACGCACAGGTCGTCCTAGAGTAACTACACCTCGAGAAGATCGCTTAATTCAGAGGCAAGCACTGCAATGGAGAACTGCAAGTGCGAATGTTATCAGACAGTTCCTCAGAGATGCTACCAGCACTGTAGTCTGTGATCAGACTATTTGGAATCGCCTTCCCAATGCCAACCTTCGTGCTTGTCGTCCAGCCATTCGACCACACTTGACTGCTGCCCACAGAGCAGCTAATTTAGCATGGTGTATATAGCACGTGCAGTGGCGACGTACACAGTGTGCTAACATTATGTTCACGGATGAGTCCCGATTTGTCTTGGTGCCTACAGATGGACGAATCAGAGTACAGAGGCGTCGTGGTGAACGCTTTAGTGATTCTGCAGTCATCGAACGTAACCGATATGGTGCTGGATCAGTGCTTATGTAGGGAGGCATTAGTTTACTCCACATAACCCCCCCCCCTCTATCATGTGATTGGGAATCTGAATGGTGACCGCTACCGTGACGAGGTTCTACAGCCTCTTGCCATCCCAGCCCTGCAAGTTATTGGGCACATCGCAGTCCTTCAAGATGATAATGCAAGACCACGCCGTTCTCTTGCAGTAAATGCTTTCCTGCAAGAAGCGGGTGTCAATAGAATGGATTGGCCTGCAAACAGTCCTGAATTGAATCCCTTAGAACATCTTTGGGACGAGCTTGGGCGACGAGTTAAGCAACATCAGACATCTTCTGCAACACTGCATGAACTGCTTCTGGTACTTCAGCATCAGTGGCAGGCAGTGCCCTAATGCTTCATTCGCAAGCTCATCATTTCCATGCGACAGCGGTGCCTTGAAAGTATCGCCAATAATGGAGGACACACACGCTACTGACAATATTGACCTTTGGTGTTATTCTTATTAATTTTGAAAATAAGGGTTGTATTGATTGCTGTGCTGTCATTTTACACACGCTAATGCAACCATCATGAAAATAGTGTTGAATGTCACTGATAAGCTTGTCATGTTATATTTTGAAGTGCTGTGTTTTTATTTTTCATTTTCATTTCACTTTGCACCCTTAATAAAAATGGTCCTTAACTTCTTTTGAAGGGTATATATATGCATTGCCTTTTTGTTCCACGCTGTTTTGCTATAATTGTATTTTTTTTTACACACAATGCATTGTTTAATTTAAATTGTTACCATGTTGTATCATTGCTTTCTTTCGCTACACACATTTCATTGCTGGTCATTCTTCATTTCATTTCATCTCCTCTTTTCATTTTCCACTTATTGGTTAATAGTTAGTCTATACTTGATATACTTCATCTTTGTTTGAATTTGATTCTCTTTGCATACTTCACCTTCATACTCTACACATACTTCCATCCCTCTATTGTTGGTTTATTGATATGACTTAACATAGTGTAATTCTTTGTTGTAGATATTAGAATTTGATCGACCACACATTGTTGTTCGATGTAATTTTCAAAAAAAAAAGATGATATCATTTTGTTTTCCCCGGAGGTAGGTGTAATCTGTTAAGTCATGATTCTGAGGGGGAGTTAAGTGTTAGGGATTATTATGTACGGGGCTGATTTTTGTTAGTAAGCACGTTTAAAGTCATGAGATAGATTTTTTATTTGCGTACTTTGTGTACGATTATTTTGGAACATAGCTCAACTGAGTCTGTGTTAGTTTTTAAAAAAAATAAAGAAACTGTTCTAATTCTCATAGTAGTAGAGGAAAGAGACGGATGAGCTGAGCTCACATGTCAAGCAGTTAGTTCGCGCATGACCGACTTTACTGAGTTGTACTGAGAAACTATAATCGCAGTCATTAAGTATCTGGCAGGGCTTTGAGATGGTTGTTTGTCTCACTAGTGTGACCAGCGTATGTTATTGAAGGGAAGAGTTTTTTCAAGATTGTATTCAAATGCCATTGATTACATCGGCTCACATTATTCATGACGAATTGCTATGTATGCAATCCTTTTTCCTTTGATTGATGTTTGTTTCGATGGATATTTGCTGTACTGAGAGTTGCTGTGTATGCAACCAATTTATGGATATTTGTTGTACTTACCTATGACGAATTGCTATGTATGCAATCCTTTTTCCTTTGATGGATGTTTTGTCTATGGATATTTGCTGTACCGTGAGTTGCTGTGTATGCAACGAATTTATGGATATTTGCTGTACTTATTCATGACGAATTGCTATGTATGCAATCCTTTTTCCTTTGATGGATGTTTTTTCTATGGATATTTGCTGTACCGTGAGTTGCTGTGTATGCAACTAATTTATTGATATTTGCTGTACTGAGAGTTGCTGTGTATGCAACCAATTTCTGGATATTTGCTATGTTCTGCAACCTATTTGTCATGGATTTTGTACGCTGTAGTAACCTGTGACAATGTATTACCTGTGATGTCTATGTTACTGTGATAAATAAACTGTGTATGAGTTGGATACGAAGTCGTCTTACCCGTTGGTCTATTCCTGACCTACGTTACTGTTGTGTGGGTGGTTCCAGAGACATACACATTTATCGAACCCACGACATTCACCCAATATATTTTACTTGCCTGTCGGCCACTAACAGTAAGCCCGACCTTGCTGACGTCAACATTGTCAGCTGTGCCAGACAGTAGCACTATCTTTCCATACAACACCCACCACAAACATTCAACAGTAACAGAAGTACTAACAGAACAACTTGTAACTGAAATACACAGTAACAGTCACAATAGCCATGTCGGTGCTAAATAAACTTTCTGGGCGTACGTCGAGTTAATCTGGCACGTCCAACGTTTGTTACACAAGAATTTTACCAACATGACTGTCGGTCAATATGGCATCACCTGTCTACTCTCTCAGCATGGATGGTCAGGTAAACAGACAAGACGAATTAATATGGAGAAGAAGTGCTAACAATGATTCTAAAATAACCATACTGCCGGAGAGGAAAAGAGAGCGAATCCAATTATGCGGCACTGCATTTTAACGAAATGTCCAAACCATGTCTCCCCGTTTGATATTTTACAATGATTCCCGTCGAGCGCTCTACTATATTTAAGTCAGTCTGGTGTCTGAATGCTAATTGTTTATGTAGCGCGTTGGTTGTATACACGCCTGCTACTCTTTTCGTACGTCGATCCCTGCTAGTATTACGCTTGATGCAAATTCCAGCAGTCTTAGACTTGCTGATTCATCGATCGCAGTTTTGTTTTCTAATCGGTGCTCGTTAATGAGTGAAGGAAACCGCTCTAACAAATAAACACTCTACTATTTACCCTTATTTATACGCTCAATATCTCTCCATTTTGCCATATCCAGTGTTCACACGTTGGGTGCCCTCAAGGCTAGTCTGTCAGTTCTCTCATTCTCACGCGCCGCTGCGTGACCACGACAGTAGATTTACACGAATTCCTGAAGATTTGAGACCTTTTGTTTTATAGGTAATGTTAATTTAGCGGGCTATTTTCTTCTGAACTTCATTGCCTCCGCTCGTCCACCATCTTGGTCTACTCTGTTCAACCTAATTGTCGGTTATAATTAGGGTATTTGATGTCATATTATGTTTACTTTTGTGTTAAATTCAGATTACTGTTGTCCTTTACAATTGATTGCTATTGAGGTGTCAAATTATATTAGAATTTGTTGTTTTTAAGTCATATTTTTATTATTTCACTTTTTATCCTTACATTATGAGTAATTAGTAGTTTTTTTTAAACATTTTAAATGTATGGTTTCTTTCTTTTTAAATGGTGTTAGTTTTTGTTTATTAATTATTATTGGTTTGATTTGTTTTAATAAAATAATATTACTTTTGTTATTATGATTACTAATATTGTCACTGTTATTACACGTACGTGGAGAGGGCTTTTGGTATCATCAATCAGTTACATGGGATAGGGTGCTCCCGTATAGGAGGATTTCAGGCACCTCGAATCCTGTGTATCTGAGTTGGGGACATCCAGGTGCTGGGATTTATAGGCATCCAGCACCCGACGTGTGACCAAGGAGACAGTTGCTTGTACTGAGTCGTGAACCTTGTGTCAGTCCCTGAGCCCCGCACGGTGTTTGCAATGTTGACCAATTCGGCACTAATTGACTATCATTCGCTTTAATCTTCCATATTTCTACCATTTTCTGGTAATTTATTTTTTCTAAATCATTTGCGTTATTGTGGCAGTCGCTGTGTTATCTGCACATTTGTGCTTACACAGATGCCAAGACCTATATGCCTCTGTTAACCGAACACGCTAGACGCTAAGTTAGGGGCTGTTATCGTATTAGTGTGCGACAGTTGAATGAGCACTTCTCGTCCAATCTAGATGTACGTATAAGTTGACTGTTTATTCAATGATTGAGCAGGTTCCTGACTTGCAATTTGTAACTTCCATGCATTTCTTGTAAGGTCTACATGTAAATTAAATTGACACGAGCTAGTTCTCGCTGAACTAGGGCATGAAGTATTTATAAGCATTTACATGCACAAACATAGTCAGCTGTATGCCATTCCTGTCAGACTCGTGGTCTAGTAGTTAACATCACAGTAACATCGGGACTCCAACTCATAACTGCCGAGTCAATCTCCAAACGTTTTAATACTTCGCTAACCGTTGTACAATAGCACTGGATAGGGTGATGCATATGATATAAATAGTACTTTAGAGAAACCTCTGTCCCTCTAGCACAACTGCTACCATCAGTAACACTGATATTTCAACAACAACATAATATCGCCATCTCACTTTTTCCTTCACTCGGCAACGTCCCTCGTTCAACTGCTTTTCTCCTACCAGTCTCAACACATTCCTCATGTTTTGACATTTACTCACACTCTCTCACATCCCCACTTGATCATCCACGAACAGTTCACTACAACTCATGTAACCATCTTGTGAGATTCAAAAAAATAACTAATTCTTTAACTGTTCGTGACACTTATGTTCAACAATGATATTTGGACATGCGCCCTAATATAACCATGTGCCCGGCACAAAAGATCAATACAGTGGCACTAATGTGTCATTAGATCTTTTGTGTGACAACACAGAGGATCATTGGTGACACTTGTGTGTCATTGGGTCTTTTTGTGTTGGGACATGCGTTTATATTGGGCGTGGACCAATGCGACTCATGCGAGTTAATGCGACCTCATGCGAGGAAAAAATATACGACCTCATGCGAGAAAAAAAAAAAAAAAGGATGGTATGATGAAAGTCTAGTTCAGTCATCGACGTGAAATCAAACGTTCAGATTCAATCTCTTATTAACCTGTCGCAGTCTGATAGTAAACCAATGGCCGTCGCTTGTCATTCATTCGTGTGTATAATTTTCAATGGCTTCAATTTCTATTTTCAGAGATCGACGTGGGAAAAGGGTTCTATGTTTTTCTTGCAGGGTTCTGTCTAATTGATAACTTTAATTTTGTTCCTTCTCACATCGAGAAATATTACTCCCACAAACCACCATGGTCAGTTCCAGTCGGAACAACGACTTCCGATGTCTATACTCTTACCTAATTTAAGTAAGACGTGGTCCCATTTGGGGCAAGACATATACTCACGTTTTTATTCACATAATCAGCGGAGAATGCTACAGCTTAGTCGTTAGATTCGATGACGGTAATCGTGTAGTCTATACCTTGTGTCACAGCAGAGATATTCGCCGAAATATATTTAGTTGGTTACGCTGTAGAGTGGCAACAGCGTAGAACAGAAAACCCGTTTGGCGAGTCGGGCCAGAACGGAAGAGGATGTAGATTTTTTGGCGCGATTGAGTCTAGGAGATGTCAGCGGTCCTGTACGGACGCTTGTGCCCTTTGTCCAGTGATTACAGGAATGCCATTCTTGTTCATTGCTTGCCGATTGCTTCAGGTGTTCAGGATTATTATTAGATTACTAGAAGGGTGATGTGATTTCTGGTGGTTCTTTCCTGGATATTATTTACGGTAGAATCTTGCAATTATGTATTGCCTTGTCTGTGGCCTAATGGATATGAACGCAGTTTCATAATCCAGATATACCAGGTTCGAAACCTGCTGCAGGCGGTTTGGTAGCAGATCGCTTTGTGTGGATTTTTAACAATGGTATAAGCGCCGTACCGTTCAGAAAGCAATGGCAAACTACTGAATGAATAAAATTGCCTAGAAAAATCACAAACAGCCAATAAAAGCTGGGGTTGATTGCCACGTCCTGTAAAGGATAAGCAACTAACTTTGTTTCAGTATTGGACATCGCCTGTGAGCGATAGTCATTCTGTAGTCGCTGGTTAGATTATGTCGGTGACTGTTTTTATATTATGTTGAGCTGGTGATTTTGGCAAGTAGTTTGGCATTTTCATTACATTGTGTATTGCATTTCATGTGTATTGTTAGCCGTGTGTGGCTCATATGTGTGCACCGTACTTATTAAAGGGTTATTACCTGATTTAGGTGTTATTGGATTATTCATGTGTACCATTAGATACATATAACCTAATCTGACACCTTGGCTATCAATTTCTTCTGGTCTAATCGAAGTAAATAAAACAGTTTCAGCAAGGTGTTCTCTTCCTTATGATATTTAAATTTCCCCAAGGTATTGTGACCTCCTGCTTCGTCGACTGCCAATGTACAAGTTGTCCTAGAGACTAAGATCGTCAGTTCTTCTAAACGAACGCGTCATTTTCTTACGTTCATGGCTGTTGCACGCGCGTTTGATGGCAACAGCGGTAGCTATTTGTACACTAACCCCCTTTTCCAGCAAGGTGTTTCGAGACTACCACACAAATTTGCCGATGACGTCATACAGAGCGCTCAATATAATAATACGCTACGACATTATCAATTCTTCTCTTCGTCACTGTGCTCTTTTTTGTCAATTTATTTAACCATCCATGGGATTCTTGAGTGAGTACACAAGCATCGTATTCTTTTATGTATTTTTTTTGCTTTTCATCTTTTGCCACGTACACGTACGTTTTCTTCGCTTTCCTTTTTTACCCATATATTTAGCCATCTGGGGGATGGTAAGATATTTGACCTGCAAAGCTCTGAGACCAACCCCTCTAAGTTTTGCGGAGTTGTATGTTTAGCGTTATATGTTTTCCTTCGTTTACGTATATACTGTTTTAATATCAATTGGGATTCTCTGGGGCATCTATACTTAACGCCCTATCACCTGTAAAATCTATATTGTGATTTCTAATTTACATTTTCAATTCATGCTTCTGTGGCTTGTATTTTTTAACAGTGTATCAGGTAGTGATCTAAGTCATTTTCTTCCTGGCATTCTTGGCAATCTGGTTCCTCTATTATAAAGTATTTTGCACCTAGACGGAGACTCCACAACCCTGGTAGGCCTATTGTTTGAGCCTGTTCTTGTCCCACTGAACGTATTTCTGAATTCCTTGATAGTATTTTCCAGCCTTTAGTCGCCAATCTGCCTTCTTATTTGAAAAACACTACTCATGCTATCACTACTTTTGATTCGATCAGATTCACGCCTGATCTTACTTACCGTCTTTTCCTCCTAGATGTTTGTTCCCTTTATACTTCTATTCCACATGCTGATGGTCTCAAGGCACTCCTATTTTTTCTCGACCAGCGTACTGATCTTACTATAAGTACAGGTCCGCTTCTTCGCCTTGCTGAGTTGGTTCTTATTCTCAACTCTTTTGAGTTTAATGGCCAATTCTTCAACCAAATCAGTGGCGTCGCTATGGGTACTAAGATGGGCCCTAGTTACGCTTGCCTGTTTATGGGCCACTTTGAATATTTGGTCTTTCAAAGTTATGATGGACCAATACCCGAGTTTTACCGCCGCTAAATTGATGATGGTATTGGCATTACAGACATGTCTGAGGTAGACCTCCGTCGATTTATTGACTATGTTGGTAATTTCAATCCTGGAATCAAATTCACTTCTGAAATCTCTACGACCTCAGTGAACTTCCTTGACATCACTGTGACTATTAGCCCTACTTGTCTTAAAACGTCTGTCTATTATAAGGCTACTGAAGCTCATGGTTTCCTTCTTTATACTTCATCGCATCCTCTTAGTTGTAAAAATTCCATTCCCTTTTCTCAACTTCTTCGCTTGCGTCGGTTATGTCACGATGACGATGATTTTCATCAGCGAGCTCAAGAGATGCTTGAGTTCTTTAGCCAACGTCTTTATCCAGAACATGTTTTATCTGATGCCCTTAATCGTATCACACGCGTCACTCGTCAGACGGCACTCACTACTAAACCTTCTGTCCAATCTGACAGACTCAAACTGGTTATAACTTTCCATCCTCACTGTCTGGCGGTAAAGAGAATTCTGTTTCGACATCTGCCTATTCTCAACTCTGATCCTAATACCAAAGAGTTGTTTCGTGATACACCTTTGGTAGCTTATCGTAGGGATAGGAATTTTAGGGATATTCTTGTACATAGTCGCTTGCGACATTCTAGCCCGTCTTACTCTGGTACTAAACCGTGCCAACGCTGGATATGTAAGACCTGTCCGTTTGTACTCCAAACTCAGACAGTCACTTTTCCGAAAGGAAAATTTATCATTAGAGAGTCTTTTACGTGCGAATCCAGAAACCTGATTTATGCTATCATCTGCAAGAGGTGTGGCATGACGTATATTGGTAAAACTGGCAGGCGTTTGGCAGACAGGTTTCGTGAGCACTTGAATGACATCTATCATGACAAACATTTACCGGTGGCCCTTCATTTCAATAGGCCTGACCATTCAGGTAATTTCGATATTCATCTCACTGCCCTCCTTTCATGTGCCAGTAATGACAAGACTCGCTTTTCGTTGGAGAATCGTCTTATTTTTAAAATGGGCGTTTTAGCTCCCGATGGTTTGAATATACAACATCATTTTGCATAAACTCTGGTAGCTTTTCTCTTTTTCATTCTTTATTCGTTGTCTTTTAGATCTATCTTCTTATGTTTTTGTTTTGGTTCGTTTCGTATCTTTTTATATCTTTTGTTTTGTCGCTATCGTACGTCACTTCCTTGCAATTTCTGTGACATATTCTTTTAGATTTTACGATTTTCTTGTATTATTATTGTTCTTTTTTTTCTCTCATCACTGTTTTTGTTTACTTTTTCCATCTGCTTGTATCGCCCATTTGTTGTATATTTCTCATCATCGTATAGTTTTGTAGTACCTATATGTAATTCTTGTCTTTGTCACCTGTTTGTGGCTGACGAAGGGTAAAACCCGAAACGTCCCTTGTTCTTGTGAACCGTTATTTGTAAAACTGATTAAATACCGTTTTATTGGTTTAAATACTTAGACTCCACAACATGTTGTTCAAGGGTACTGTTAGTTCTTCTCTGACCTGGCACGTCCTTGTCGGTTCTCTCAGAAGTTTGAACGAGTGTATGCCTTTACTACTTTCCTTCCATGTTGTCTTCCATTGCTCGTCCATCGTTTGTTTCACTTGACCCCGTAATCTCCGATTGTCAAGCCCTGCTCTTACATTGTCGCAGCCATTCCTTTTGGGCCTTCAAAAACATGAACTGAGATTCCTATATACCATTTTCCCCACTATTGTGCTCTTGAGGCTAGTCTGTCAGCTCTCTCATTGCCGCGTACCCCTGTATGACCAGGACAGTAGATCCACACCAGTTTCTGTAGGTTTAAGACATCTTTGCATGTCCTCCATTCAAGTCATAGCCATCTATGTTGGACCTTCTGAAGCATTGACTGAGAGTCGTAAGCAATAACTGCCTTGGTTAATATTACATTACAGATCATAAGTGTAAATAATGAGGAGTATATGGGGTAGATTTCTTCTAGAAAAAAGAAAATTAAGTTTTTTCTTGACATGTCGGGATATATTTGTCGTTGCTGTTTTTATTTTAACCTTTTTGTTAAAGAGGGGGGTTAGAGGATTCATTCAATGAAAAGCCAATTATCTCAAACTTTGATTGCGTAGTTTAAGTTGTATTTACATTGAGATTTCATTTATATGTTTGCTAAATTTAACATTTAATGATTTTAATACTGACAATTTACGAGAAACTTAACCATTATAACTATTTCCTCAGTGTTTTGTGCATACCTGGAGTTTGGCCACAGACATGCAGTTCTATATTATTAGCCCACTAATGCTTGTTCCATTTTACTAGTGAGTATTACATCATCGTTACCGAGAATGAAAGATAATGTGAACGAGATGAACAAAGAACAGATGTAGATGTGAAAAGAAGGTGAAATAACTGCTGAAAGCATGGAAAAAATATTCTTCAAGTAGCGTCCTTGTAACGTAGGTGGTTAGGTCTCTTCACAACGTCGTATCCATCGAGCAATTTTCCAATGCTAGGGTTGACATTTTGTCTTTATATGATGTTAAAATGTCCAACATTTTCTCATTTTGTTGCCCTTTTATTATTTTCCTTCAGTCTTTCCTGGTTCAGCATTCTTTTCCAGCTTTCTTCTTCTCATAAATTACTCAAAGAAAATGGGTTGCTTCCTTCTAGCGCAAGTTAACAGCTTGCTTTGTGCACTGAGAAATTTCCGAAAATTCTCAATAATTGTAGTAGCTGCCAATTCTATTCTTAACATTCTACTGTAAAATCCCAGCTGTGCATTTCTCGTTCTTTTACTAATCGTCCATGTCTCTCTTCCGTATAATAAGATTCATGGCCAATGGGGTGACCGAGCCAACCAGGCGCGAAATCATTATCAGTGAGGCAACCATTGAAGCAACAAAAAAAGTCTATTCCACTAGGTAAACAATGATACTACAAACCTACTGAAGTAACAATTTGGAAAAAAACTCTACTGGAGTAACAAATTTGGACAAAACTCTACTGGAGTAACAATTTGGACAAAACTAGAATTCGGGGAGGAAGCAATACTCCTTAGCCACTCCAACCCCAAAAAGCTCCAGGAAAAGATGGTATTACAAATGATATGATGAAGAATCTGGGACCTGTAGCCAGGCACATGTTCCTCCTAACGTTCAATCAATGATGGAGTACTTCAAATTTCCAGATCGATGGTGAGAAGCAATCACGCTCCCATCAGACAGAAACAAAATGACAAAATAGGTAAGTCAAGCTACCGACCAAGCAGTCGACTGAACTATCTGGGCAAGGCCAAGGAAATAACTGTGAACTAAAGACTACTGAAACACCATGAAACAAAACGTCATCTGCTTGATAAGGCACAGTCAGCTCTCAGGAAAATCTGCAGCACTCAAGACCAGTTAATATATAGATCAGGAAGTAGAAAATGCTTTTCAAGAGAAGAAAAAATTACTGGCTGTTTTTGTGGACCTGACAAAGGCTTTTGATTAAGTATGGAAAAAAGGACTTCTCTTTATGTTGCTAAACAACTAAATTGAAGGGAGAATGTTCAACAGGTACGGGACTTTCTCCAATACCGTATAGCAAGACTACACAATTAAATAAAGACTAAAACTTGATGGACCATTGAGCCATCGCGTCGCTCTTCAACAACGTGTGCCACAAAGTGGAGATACCTCCATATTCTTCATCTATATACATGATATTCCTGAGAAACTGTCTAGGTATTCTCTCCAGGGCTCTCCATGCTGACGATTTTACTGCCTGGTGTGCAGGAGAGCACTTGCGTACAGTGAAGTACAGGATGCAGGCAGTACTAAATACCATCGGCAAAACGGTATATGTCTTGGTAGTACAGATAAATTAAGTGTTTCTCAAACGGTGTGCCGTGGGAGAGCCTGAGGTATGCCGCCAAATTTTGATATGAAAAAAAAAACGACTGGTAAAGTAAAGGGATTTCTGGCCTCCACGAATAAATAAGATGTGTGCCTCCAAGCAAGCTCACATTTCACGTTGAAAACAAGGTACTTGCATTATAAAATTTACAATCACTCTCAAATTTTTCATTTTTATTATGTCTTACTGTCAGGAACCAATTACTGTGGAGAATACTCCACTGGTTACACCACTGCAATGTGGATTTATAATAATAAATAAAGGCTCGTTCTTCCAAGGGAACAACCACACCACAATGGCTGACATAAGAAATAACACCTTTAACAGGAACTTCCCTTTAATACTTTATACACACGATACGGCCTCACACGGCCAACAAACGCATCAAATACAATAATGAAAAACCACTGTAAACGTGCCTTAGCAGCTTAATCTTTCACCTCCATACATAAAGGTACGAATTTCATCCAAAAGCACTTCTATGAATATCGCTCACCTGAGCGGCAAAACTGAGACAATGACACACTCAAATCATTGACACCTTATTAAACTACGGCTTGAAGACATTACGTCCTAGACCCTACACTGCACTAGAAATACAACGTAATAATCCACCAGAACCGAAATATGGCAAGCAATCAGTTAATAGTCCATCACATTAACTTCACTGCAATCTCGTTGGCAAAAGGGAAATATGCGTCCTACCAGGACAACGGCTAGATTCTCTCCCCAAATTTGCGCCTTATTTGCCGACTTCCGGTAGTCACATGACCCACCGTTCGGCTCACCTCGGCCTCGCCCGGCTGATTTTTCGCCGAACACAATACATAAGATGCACTGCGAAATAGCGCCGTGACATCCACTCCCCCCCCCTAAGAGAGAAAACGTAGTTTTCTTCCATCGGAGGAAGCTTCGCCCGACCCCGGTAGGAGTTTGAACGACCATATGCCATTAACAGCATCTCCTCATCTGATCCGAGAGTGCTAAAGTTCTCCGCTACCATAGTTGTTACTGCATTCTCCAACCAACCAAAAACGCAACATGAGTATGCAGTCGGTTACTCAAGTTTCTGGCAGTCGTGAAAAATGACAACGACTGTCCACACTTGGTCAACCATAACGCAGTGCGCTGTACATTAATAGTAACTCTTACATAGGCACACATTACAGTTGATCTTTTTATAGCACAAACAGTCATTTGTCACAAGGTTTAGACATATATTAAATTCAACCCTGTCGTGTGAAATTCTAATCCACATATATACATTAAAAAGTAAATGTAAAGCCTAACAAATAACTTCAATAAAAGGAAAGAAGAATGGTAAAGAACAGTGCTGTCACAATGACTGTACTCGAAATCCCCCTTGTTTTCTACTTCGTCTGCAAATTGTAACGTTTCACGTTGATAGTAAAAGCCTACTGCATCACTACACGCTTTCTTCAATAAAACGTGTACGGAAATTCTAAGAAAACCTTGAGCTAGGCACCCTGCGTAATGACCTAAATTAATACTTCCATTAATTTCATTTTATACACGGCGTGATGAAAAGACAGATGAACTTAGGATAGAGAGAAGGGAGGGCTGAAAGCAGGAACGTATGCAACACTAAACACGCGTCTCGCGATATACAATTAATGCCACCCACCCCAAGCGAAAGGCCAGAAGCAATACTTTTTTTTTCAGATAGACAGTGATAAAAAACACTACCCATACGAGAGTTAGGTTTAAAAACTAACAAAACGCTTATTGGGAAACATGAAATTATACTGGTTTACGTTTGAAAGCATGACAGTACAGCAGACACCATAAAGTTTGGAAGTGAGGAGGTGGCAACAGCACGACTATCCTAGAAGAAAATACATATTTTGAACGCAGCCACTTCGCTCCCTTAAATTTGTATATTTGGGTTCCTTAGGACTTGCTGACAAATAATATGTTAAGTGTTACGCAAATAGTCTAGGAATTACAAAATTATAGCCAAAAGAAATAGTGAGGGTGTCAGACAACACCAAAATCAGAATCGCTCAGTGGCAGAATTTGACACCACCATTGTACGGGAAATAGGTCCCCATGTTAAATCCTATTTGATTGGCGGAAAGTAAATGTAAGGCTAAACACGATTAGTCGGGCTACAAATACTATCTTTTGTTGTTAGGGGAGACGGAAGGAAGGGTACTTTTTTTCAAACGCTTGTGTAAACATGGCTCGATTGGTTAGACCCGCCAATATAGGCAATTAGGAACGTCAGTTCAGTACCACATTTTCAAATAAACTTTCTAAAGAACCAGTGCGTTGAGCGCCAGTGCATATTTTTCTAAATAAAAGCCTGGGACATCGGCAGATCAAAATTGTGCTATATTCATTGCCAGTCAACGTAACTGTGTATTATTTCCATGAATTGTGGTAAGCTTGATATATTCAATATCTTTTTAATGAAAATTGAATGTAAATTGATAATTTATGTCTATATATGTGTGTGGTTCAGTAGCGAACATGAGGCAAAGCCTATATAGTGCTCCAACCTGAACAGAAGGTGTCGGAGAAAAGTAAAACTGCATGGAATTGCCAAACAGTACACTGAAACCTATCTTATTGACTAGAAGGAACTAATGCTGGAATTGCAGAGGCGTGGTAACCATTAGGGAGGAGTATACTGGTGTAAATTGTTTCAGATGAAAATAGCAGTTGGCCTACCGCTCTGAACTCAGTGTTTGTTATGTATTGTGTTCAGTCTGGAAATAGATTATAAATTAGTTATGAAGTAGGAGGTACAACCTTCTGGTTTCAGGGACTGTGGTCCTAAAGTTATTGAGCAGCACCTAGTCGGAGCTTTGCTGAATCTAGAGGCTGACAGCATACTCCTGGGTCCAGATAGCGACCAGTGAGGTGTCTCCAGAACACAGGGGAGCAATCGAGCAGAGGAGTCTTTTCCTGCCGCCATCACGAAAGTTAAGCCTCTGTGGCCAGAGGAGCTCAACATTATGTGTCCCCTCAAAACTTGACATTATAGTAAAACTCAGGGTCAATACATTGTTTAAATTGATAGGAACGGTGAAGATTCCCCATACTATTTCCAAGATAAACAAACACTTGAAGTCATGATGACAAATAACAACATAGCTTGAAAAAAAACCAGTATTACCTCATAGTACTACTACACAACTGACACACATAGGATAATACTAATAAAATATGTCACTACAAGGTTCATATTTATAAATTATGTATATATAAATTGTGATTACATTTGATTGTGATTCCTGGTTCACTGTGTAGTTGAATCAGGATATATATTAGTGAAAGTAATTACATGTAATACATATATATTTGAACTTTTACCATTGACTCAATTAAGATAGTCTTATAGAGTGTTAAATGTGTGTGAGTGTCACAGTGTTGTCAAGTGTGGTGGAATAAATTAAATTGTTTATCTGTCTGTTGTTGTTGTGACTTACACTTCATCATTTACATAACCCTAGACATTTAACGTAGTCATCACAATATTCAAGAATAATTCTGACTGAGGTATAAATGTGGTAGCAAGTAAGGTTATCTGTAAAACAATACACCTATTAGATACAGATACCTTCACAGCTGATCTCATTCAGTACACTAAGTCCTCTATAAATATTTATAACATCCCACTTTACCACATATATTGGGGTCTCGCTCCCGGGATTTTGAATCTGTCCCTATTAAAAATATTGGGGGTAATTCACTTCAGGGAATAATAAAAAGTTTAAAAGGTATCCTTGGGAGGAATTAAATAAGGTTGAGCTCTCAGTGCCTGTGGTGTCCTTGGATAAGTAATTACAGATTGTATTGTTTAGTTAGACATTACATATATTTACCTGTTAGAAAATGGCCGACTTAGCAAAATTTCGATCTGCTGCTGTGCAGACTGCAAAAGAGTTAGGAATGGACGGGCAAATTATGATTGCTTATGTCACTGCTGAATGTGACAAATATATTGAACGGGAAGAAAGAAGATTAGAAAAAGAGGCCGAAAGAAAGTTAGAGGCTGAAAAAGAAATTAAGAAGTTGCAGATTGAGGCTGAGGCTAAGAAATTGGAAGCAGAAGAAAGAAGATTGACTGCAGAAAGAGAAGAGAAGAAATTGGCTGCAGAAAGAGAGGAAAGAAGATTGGCTGCAGAGAGGGAAGCAGAAAAGGAGGAGAAGAGATTACAAAGGGAACATGAGTTACGACTAAGGGAGTTTGAGTTTCAAGGCCATGCTCCTGAAAATGGTGCCAGTCCCTTTACCTCCGATGCTACTGCTATGAACTTTCATTTAGATCATTTTGTTGAGAAAGACGATGATATTGAGAGCTATCTAAATAGATATGAACTATTAGCTACCACGTATGGGTTAGAGAGAGAAAGGTGGAGCTTAAAGTTATCTCAAGGGCTTCGTGGGGCAGCTTATGAAGTTTTTGCCAAAATGAACAGAGGTGATCAAGAAAATTATGACCTGCTAAAGCAGGCTCTTTTGTTAAGATATGAAAAGAACGCAGAATGTTATAGGAAAAAATTTAGGAATGCGAAACTACTGTCAGGTGAAACCTATCACCAGTTCTCTGCACGGTTAGAGACATACTTGGAGAAATGGACTTCTCTGGGGAAAACCCAAGATCTTAAGGAAATTGTCCTTATAGAACAATTAAGAGAGTCCATGGCTCCAGACCTGAGAAAGTTTCTCATGGAACAAGGTGCAGAGAGGCTGGGTGAGTTGCTAAATGTTGCAGAAAGGTATCAAGCGGCTCAGGCAGAGGTATCAGGTAACAAAAAGAAACAGGTGGAAAATTTTAGGGCACCACAGAACTTTAATAAATTTGATCCTAGAGATCAAAACAAAGGTAAGCACCAGTTTGATAGGCCACGGTATGACAATAAAAATAAAACCCCACAATTCGATGAAAGGAAATATGATGAAAGAAAATCTTACAACCAAGGAAAGAGATGGTGTAAAAATTGTAAGATGAACAATCATGACACTGACCGTTGCAGAAGGAACCCTATAGTTATGGCCACCCTTCAGGTCAGGTCGACCTCAAGAAAGGAGGAGGATATTCTGATAGATACCACCCCAGAAGAGTTGAGGAAGGCACAGTCTGGGGATAAGACCCTCAAGCCTTGTTTCAGGAAATTGTCAACTGGTCATACAACTCCAGGCAAGGGAGATTTTTACATGAAAAACAAGTTGATGTATAGGAAGGCCGGAACTAGATACCATGGTCACGGACAGTTGGTTCTTCCAAAGAGATATAGGGCAGACTTAATAAGGAGCCTACATGTGAAACAAGATGGGGACCATGAGAAAATTGGTACCATCATCCAAAAGGTGGCTCACAATTATTATTGGCCCAAGGCAAGATGGGACATTGAGAATGTTGTAGAAAGATGTAGCATAGCACATGAGGGAACACCCACAAGTGGGAACATTAATCAGGACCTGGACACGCCACGGGGCAACCATAGGCCTGACAATAGAAAGAAAAATAAATTTGATAAAGTGGACCAAATGGAATGGGAAGCCCCTTTTCACGGACAAGCGTCAATTAACTGTTTTACAATGGCCACTATGCAGAGAGTGCAAAAAGATGTCTTACCCCAGGATAAGCCGAAAATCCCTCAATCGGACTTATGCAAACTGGAGGAAGAGGATGTAGAGAGGAAATCTCTCATCAAGAATTTTAAGTGGGGAGAAAGCCCCAAAAGAAAAATTGGTAGCGGTCGTTTTGTGACTGATAATTCTGGGAAGAAAAATCATCACTATAGCGCTTCGAGTGGAAGAGACCATACCGGTGCATGGACAAATAGGTCCACAAAATTTAAAGTCCATATGTAACGCTGTTAAGAACGTGGACTGATGAAAAGGCAGAGGAAAATATTACATCCTCATACCAATATGTGAATGAGCTGACCACTCGTTTAAACACTGGCTGGAAACTTGCCAATGAAAATTTGAAACAAGCCAGGAAGAAACATGCTGCCTATTATAACAGGAAAGCTAAAGACAGAGATTTGGCTGTGGGGGAGAAGGTACTGCTTCTTCTCCCCGGTAGTCAGAATAAGTTACAAATTGGATGGCAAGGTCCATATACAGTTCTAGAGAAGGTGTCTAGAACCAATTATAAGCTGGATAAGAAGGGGAAAGAAAAAAATCTATCATGTGAATCTCCTGAAGAAATATTTGGAAAGAGAAAATCAGGAAGAGACACACTTGTTGACCTTGTCCATTGCCATGGAAATGAAAAAGGAACCACTTTCATCATTTGAATATCCATTACATCCCTGTGAGACAGCGGCACAGGTGAAAATCAGTACACATTTAACGAAAAATCAGAAAGAGAGAGTGCAACAGGTTCTAGATAATCATGCAGAGGTGTTAACAGACCGACCGGGGCATACAAACTTATTGGAATATGATATGAAACTGATAGACCCCACACCTGTCTGTATGAAACCCTATTCGATTCCTTTTGTTAAGAAGAAAGCTTTGAAGGAAGAGATAGACTATTTGTTGAAGGAAGGAATTATTTCACACAGTGAATCCTCGTATAGTTCCAGTGTTGTACTTTTAAGGAAACCCTCTGGAGAACATAGACTTTGTATAGATTACAGGAGACTGAATGCTATTACAGAAGGACAGGTGGATCCATTGCCGGATACAAATCAGTTGTTTGCCAGGCTAAATAAAGCTAAATATTTCTCAAAAGTGGATCTGAGTAAAGGATACTATCAGATTCCAGTAAAGCCTGAGGTTAGACCATACCTAGCGTTTAGTACCTCAGAGGGACACTGTGAGTTTAACAGATTGCCATTTGGATTGAAGAATGCACCTAGTGTCTTCTCTAGAATGATGAGAAAATTATTGGACCCTCTTAATAACCCATGCATCACAAATTTCATGGATGATATCCTTATAGCAACAGAAACATTTGAGGAACACATTGACTCTCTGAACATGCTGTTTAATCGACTTAGAGAAGCGAATTTGACAGCCCGACCAACCAAATGTTGTGTTGGATGTAAAGAATTAGAGTTCTTGGGACACACAGTTCATCAGGGAAACATGACCCCTGACCCCAAGAATTTAGAGAAACTAAAGAAAGCCCCAAGACCACAAACCAAGAAAGACGTGAGATCCTTTGTCTCATTATGTGGTTTCTACCAAAAGTATATCAAAAACTTTAATTCCATATGTGCACCGTTAACTGATTTGACACGTAAAGGACATCCAGATCGAATTACATGGACTCCACAATGCGAATTCGCTTACCAGGAATTGAAGGAAAAGCTCACAAGTAAACTTATTTTGAAATTACCTGACTTAAGTCAAGAATTCATTGTAAGGACTGATGCCAGTAATATTGGGTTAGGTGCGACTCTGCTACAGAAATCAGATGCATTGGATGGGGAATTAAGCCCAGTGGCATATGCTAGCAGAAAGTTGAATAAAGCTGAAACCAATTACTCAACTAGCGAAAAAGAATGTCTTGCAGTAATATGGGCGATAAAGAAATTCAATATTTATCTGTATGGGAAGGCATTTAAGTTGCAAACGGATCACAAACCCTTGTCGTTTCTAGCACAGGCTAGACATGAAAATTCTAGATTACTCCGTTGGTCATTACTGATGCAGCCATATGAGTTTAGCATAGAGTATATAAGTGGAAAAACAAATCTGGGGGCGGATTTTTTAAGCCGCCATCCGTGTGATGAGAATCACCCTAAGCCCCAGGAAGGAAAATAAATTTCTCTATGTGTATATAGAATTATAGACTGACATATAACGTCTGTTTCAAGTGGGGAGAATTTGTCGTGTGAAATTCTAATCCACATATATACATTAAAAAGTAAATGTAAAGCCTAACAAATAACTTCAATAAAAGGAAAGAAGAATGGTAAAGAACAGTGCTGTCACAATGACTGTACTCGAAATCCCCCTTGTTTTCTACTTCGTCTGCAAATTGTAACGTTTCACGTTGATAGTAAAAGCCTACTGCATCACTACACGCTTTCTTCAATAAAACGTGTACGGAAATTCTAAGAAAACCTTGAGCTAGGCACCCTGCGTAATGACCTAAATTAATACTTCCATTAATTTCGTTTTATACACGGCGTGATGAAAAGACAGATGAACTTAGGATAGAGAGAAGGGAGGGCTGAAAGCAGGAACGTATGCAACACTAAACACGCGTCTCGCGATATACAATTAATGCCACCCACCCCAAGCGAAAGGCCAGAAGCAATACTTTTTTTTTTCAGATAGACAGTGATAAAAAACACTACCCATACGAGAGTTAGGTTTAAAAACTAACAAAACGCTTATTGGGAAACATGAAATTATACTGGTTTACGTTTGAAAGCATGACAGTACAGCAGACACCATAAAGTTTGGAAGTGAGGAGGTGGCAACAGCACGACTATCCTAGAAGAAAATACATATTTTGAACGCAGCCACTTCGCTCCCTTAAATTTGTATATTTGGGTTCCTTAGGACTTGCTGACAAATAATATGTTAAGTGTTACGCAAATAGTCTAGGAATTACAAAATTATAGCCAAAAGAAATAGTGAGGGTGTCAGACAACACCAAAATCAGAATCGCTCAGTGGCAGAATTTGACACCACCATTGTACGGGAAATAGGTCCCCATGTTAAATCCTATTTGATTGGCGGAAAGTAAATGTAAGGCTAAACACGATTAGTCGGGCTACAAATACTATCTTTTGTTGTTAGGGGAGACGGAAGGAAGGGTACTTTTTTCAAACGCTTGTGTAAACATGGCTCGATTGGTTAGACCCGCCAATATAGGCAATTAGGAACGTCAGTTCAGTACCACATTTTCAAATAAACTTTCTAAAGAACCAGTGCGTTGAGCGCCAGTGCATATTTTTCTAAATAAAAGCCTGGGACATCGGCAGATCGAAATTGTGCTATATTCATTGCCAGTCAACGTAACTGTGCATTATTTCCATGAATTGTGGTAAGCCTGATATATTCAATATCTTTTTAATGAAAATTGAATGTAAATTGATAATTTATGTCTATATATGTGTGTGGTTCAGTAGCGAACATGAGGCAAAGCCTATATAGTGCTCCAACCTGAACAGAAGGTGTCGGAGAAAAGTAAAACTGCATGGAATTGCCAAACAGTACACTGAAACCTATCTTATTGACTAGAAGGAACTAATGCTGGAATTGCAGAGGCGTGGTAACCATTAGGGAGGAGTATACTGGTGTAAATTGTTTCAGATGAAAATAGCAGTTGGCCTACCGCTCTGAACTCAGTGTTTGTTATGTATTGTGTTCAGTCTGGAAATAGATTATAAATTAGTTATGAAGTAGGAGGTACAACCTTCTGGTTTCAGGGACTGTGGTCCTAAAGTTATTGAGCAGCACCTGGTCGGAGCTTTGCTGAATCTAGAGGCTGACAGCATACTCCTGGGTCCAGATAGCGACCAGTGAGGTGTCTCCAGAACACAGGGGAGCAATCGAGCAGAGGAGTCTTTTCCTGCTGCCATCACGAAAGTTAAGCTTCTGTGGCCAGAGAAGCTCAACATTATGTGTCCCCTCAAAACTTGACATTATAGTAAAACTGAGGGTCAATACATTGTTTAAATTGATAGGAACGGTGAAGATTCCCCATACTATTTCCAAGATAAACAAACACTTGAAGTCATGATGACAAATAACAACATAGCTTGAAAAAAAAACCAGTATTACCTCATAGTACTACTACACAACTGACACACATAGGATAATACTAATAAAATATGTCACTACAAGGTTCATATTTATAAATTATGTATATATAAATTGTGATTACATTTGATTGTGATTCCTGGTTCACTGTGTAGTTGAATCAGGATATATATTAGTGAAAGTAATTAATACATATATATTTGAACTTTTACCATTGACTCAATTAAGATAGTCTTATAGAGTGTTAAATGTGTGTGAGTGTCACAGTGTTGTCAAGTGTGGTGGAATAAATTAAATTGTTTATCTGTCTGTTGTTGTTGTGACTTACACTTCATCATTTACATAACCCTAGACATTTAACGTAGTCATCACAATATTCCAGAATAATTCTAACTGAGGTATAAATGTGGTAGCAAGTAAGGTTATCTGGAAAACACTACACCTATTAGATACAGATACCTTCACAGCTGATCTCAGTCAGTACACTAAGTCCCCTATAAATATTTATAACATCCCACTTTACCACAAACCCTACAGTGAATTGCCTTTATGGCGCCATAATACATACATTCAAAGCATAACATTTTGCACAAACATAGTCTTCAATGTACACGAAAACGCCTCTACCATGGCTGTAATTACTTGCCACCCACTATCACATGTAAACACCTCCCATCGGACGCTCCTGTCCGTACACCAACCTTATAACCTGGACAGAGCGTCCGCTAGTACATTATGTACTCCCTGAATTGGAAGAATAGTAAAGTTAAACTGCTGCAGCAATAATGCCCAGCGTGTCAACTTAGCACTGGTAGATTTAGCTGACTGTAAAAATAGCAATGGTTTATGATCTGTTTCGAGGAAAAAATTCGTCCCCAACAGGTATCTTGCCAGCTTAGAGACAGCCCACACAATTGCAAGGCACTCCCTCTCAATAGTGGAGTACCTACTTTCTGCTGGCAACAACTTCCGCCTGGCGTACAGCACCGGATGGAGTGACCCACCATGGTCCTGCATGAGACAGGTCACAATGCCTACCGATGAAGCATCAGTGTGTAAAATCAATGGTCTGCCTAGATCTGGTAACCTCAAGATAGGTTTCTCGGAAAACCCTTTCTTTATCCTACCCAGTGCGTCTTCACATTCCGGGGACCATTTTACTTTGTTTGGCTGCCCTTTTTTGGTGAGTGCAGTAAGCGGCTCAGCCATAGTCAAAAAATCTGGGATAAACTTATTATAAAAATTAATAAGTCCTAGCAAACTCTTCACCTTCCTCTTCGTCTTCGGCACCTGCAACTGCACGATTTTAGTCACTGTACCATCTTCTGGTTTAATTAAGTTGTGGCCGACAAAGTGACCCAAGAAGTCCAGCTCTGCATAACCGATGGACACTTTGCTCGGGCGAGCAGTGAGGCCATATGTATCGTGAAACATGCAGATATCATCGATGTAAGTAATTACATCGTCTCTGTGACCTAGTAACTTCCTCATCATTCTCACGAAGGTGGCGGGTGCATTGACAAGCCCGAAACACATATAGTTAAATTGGAATAGCCCTCTTGGTGTTGCAAATGCCGTGAAGGGTTTTGCAGCTTCGGATAATGGCATCTGCCAATACCCCCTTGATAGATATAACTTACTGAAAAAACTAGCATGCGAGAGTTTGGTCAGAAGCTCCTCCGAGTTAGGCATAGGCTCTGTGTCGACTACCGTGATATTATTAAGCTTACGAAAATCAATGCATACGTGAAGGGATCCGTTTTTTGTTCTTGACCACAACCAAGGGGAAGGAATATGCGGATTCGGAGGGAGCGATGATGTCCAGCCGAACAATATCGTCAATTTTCTTCTCGATCGCCGCCTTATAATGTAGCGGCAACGGATATGGCTTTACTCTGATCGGCTGGTTGTCGGTCAGAGTTATGTCGTGGACTATCAAGTACATCTCTGAAATCCCTCAGGATTGCCTCTACCTGAGCTTTCTGTCCGTCGGTTAGGTCTGCACAGACCGACACATCCTCCCACGATTCGGAAGGGGCCAGTGGCACGAGAGACAGCTGCAAGTTTCCATCGTCGCAACTGTCTCCGCTATCGTCAACCACCACTGCCGCTGCTACCTCTGAACGTCGTGTCCCGACCGCGTTGACCACCGGGGGTTTCACGTACGGCTTGAGCATGTCCACGTTGAATACCTTCTCTTTGTTCCTAACTCTAATAATATAGTCAACATCTGTTATCTTCTTAAGGACCTGAAATGGTCCTTGCCAGGAGATGCTTAATCTGTCTTCCTTCGCAGGCAGAAGCAACCACACTTCATCTCCTGGCCGAAGTGTTATTAATCTAGTACCCCGGTTCGCGTACCGGCGGTACTGAATACCCGCCTGAGTCAAGTGTTCACGCGCTATCGCACACGACCTAATTATCCGCTCGCGTAAATGTACGACGTAATCATACGCCGACCCTGCAGATTCATCTGTGTGCTTTCCTACCAACCAGTCCTTTAGGACATGCATCGGACCCCTGGGGTTTGCTCCATACAGCAGCGCAAACGGTGAGAAATCCGTACTCTAGTGCGTAGCTTCCCTGTACGCGAACAGTACTGCCGGAAGATATATGTCCCAATTCTGCGGTAAATCGGCACTCACTTTCGCCAACATGTGCTTCACTGCGCCGTTTAGACGTTCGCAAACCACGTTCGCCTGCGGGTGGTAGGGAGAGGTAAACGTCTGGGAGATACCCAACAGCTTCGTGACATCCGACATCTCCCTCGAAATAAACTGAGTTCCCTATCAGTGAGCACACACTATGGGAACCCGATTCGGCTGTATGACAGCTGTAATGCTTCGGCCACTGCCTGTGAGGTAATAGAACGCATGGGCACCACCTCCGGCCACCTCGTGCACAAGTCTATCATCGTGAGGATGAAACGAAATCCTCTATCGGACGCGATAGGCAACGGGCCTATTATGTCTACCGCGACCTTCTGAAATGGGCGCAGAGACAAGTCCACTGTCTGGACCGGAGCCTTAGGCGACCAGCCCCTATGAGCCATCTGTTGGCACACAATACACGATCGGCAATACAACTTGATGTCTGTATTGCATGCTGGTCAATAAAATTGAGAGAGAACCCTGTGTCGAGTCCTAGCCACTCCCATATGACCAGCGAAGGTGGAGTTATAAGATAGCTCCAATACCTTTGCTCTCCACTGGCCTGGTACCACCACCTGCCGCAGGAGCTGCTGTTGTCTCTCAAAGCAACCGGTCAAGATCTGAGTCTTAAATTCAAACCAGTACCGGGATGTTTTGGTATGCTTTGCCTCACTCACATTTGCAAGCTCGAACAGACTCTGCAGCGTCCTATCCGCTCTCTGCCCCTCCGCGAAGTCACCAACTGATACTTCCTGATCGACGAGGACCACATCTACTGCAGACGGCGTGCTTGTGGTTTCTGGAGTCTCCTGCTCCTTCTTTGCCCTTGCTTATGCCCTGGTGAGCACCACATTAGCAACTAGGTGTTTACTCTTTTGCCACTCGTGGATTTCCGCCTGTGCGCAGTCCCGCATCCCTCGGACATTACCGACAATCAAACCTGCCACCGATTCCTCGAGAACACATGCACGCACCCTCCGTGATAGAAAATGGGTGTCAATATCCACTATGGCTATAGGGTAATATTCCACATTACCCCCGAACGTGATGCATCTTACTGTCTTCCCCGTCAAGCAAGACTCATCGATGCAGGAGCGGCGTACCACTTTGGTAGTACACCCCATGTCCCTAAGAACGGAGACTTGCTTCAGCTGCACAAAACCTAAATACAGCTCGAGTGTTCCACACTAGTCTAGAGAAGACAGACAGGGTAGGGTATGTCCACATATCAACATTGGTTTCCCATCTGGAACAAACAATTGCTTGCAGCCCTCGCAATCTTCGTTATTTACTGTGTCTAACACGCACGCCGCGTTAGCATTCGCTGCGTTATTGACGCACCTCCTAGCTATATGGCCTCTGCCACCGCACTCGTTGCAAATAATATCTTTCTTCTCCTTCTTAGGTCTCTGGTTCGGTGATGAGCACGCCTCAGAGTCAGACCATCGACCATTTGACGATCTCCCCCCCCCCCCCCGTGTTTAGATCCTTTACCTTTATAAAACCCTTTACTTTTGTCGTGAGGACCCTGGAAGCGCACCTCTTTCCGTCCTTGGAATCCTTCTCCGTAGCTATCGCTTCCCGACTGTCGGTTATTCCAATTGGGCTGGAAATACTGCTCTGGTCTCAAGTTCTCATAACTGCCCCTGCCTGATTGATAAGGACGGGGCGACCTACCGAATCTCTGTCTGGGTGACCTTTCAGCGCTTCCCACCCGGCGTTGCCACGGTTGGCGCTGTACCTTGCCAACGCCAGCGACTAAAGCGTCTGACTGACCAGACCTCTGAATTGGTTTGCCCAGATGGGCAAGGACATAATGGTGGCCCAACTGTGACATGGAATCAATGTCTTTTGGCTGGCGCTCTTGGAAAAAAGCTACCAACTCAGTAGAACACGACGACAACACTTTGTCCCGTACCATTAAATCAACCAAGCCATTAAAGTCCTTAGTTATTCCTTCCAACTCAATCCATCTATTCAGCAGAAGCTTGATCTTCGGGATGAAGTCCTCGAAGTCATGGTCTGCACTTGGCATAGTATTTCTAAACCGCGTCCGGTACCCGTCAGCCGTCAAACGGAACATCCGAAGCAACCATTTCTTCACCTTGACGTAATCCGCGCGCTCTTCCAGCGGGAGGCTATAAAAAGTCTCCATCGCAGGCCTCACTAGCAGTGAGGATAACAGAGATGGCCACTCGTCTCTGTTAGCCTTCCAGGCCACGCATTCGGCCTCGAACCTCTGAAGGAAAAAATCTAAACTGTCAATTTTGTCATTGAAATTCGGCAGACGCAGCCTAACGGGACGATAAGACTTCCTCGGAGTCAAGTTCTGACCACTCGTACCTGCTTCTATTCTCTTTAATTGTATTTCGTTATCAGCTTCTACCTGCATTTTTTTTCTTCCAGAGCTACTCTCTTTCTCTCCTTTTCTAATTCTAACACTCTATCTTCTTTCATCTTATTTTCTTGTAATTCGAACTCTCTCTGTTTCAAATCATTCTCTTCTTTCATCTTCTTTTCTTCTAATTCGAACTCTCTCTGTTTCAAATCATTGACTTCTTTCATCTTCTTTTCTTGTAACTCTTTATCTTCTTTCATCTTCCTCTCTTTTAATTCGAACTCTTTCTTTGAGCTCTAACTCTTCAACACGAGCCTCTCTTTCCTGCTTCTGCTTCTCAATCTTTTCTTTCTATTCCTGTTTCTGCTTCTCAGTCTTTTCCTTCTCTTCCTGCTTCTGCTTCTCAATGTTCTTCTTCTCCAAACGTTTTTGATTTTCCTCTGACTGGTATTCTACCTTGGCAAAATCCATCAGTTCTTTCTCAGTGTACCCACATTCTTTGCCTATCCGAATGAAACCCTCTAAGTCCATGATGTACAATCACGATATTCAATATTAAATATAACTCTGCTTCTTTGCAACTACTCAATACTATGTACTATACACCACCTCACCTATATCAACACATACCACTCTGCTTACAAAGTATGCAATAATAATATTTACAAAGCAATATCACCCCTCACAGTACAATTACATACATAAATATATATATATCCACTTCACCCCTCAATGTATATATAATCCACTTCACCCCTCAATTCAGTATGGCCGTTCTCTGCCTCTTGGCTAATGTCTCCTTACTCCCTAAGTTTGGTCCTTACGACCACTTAGTCTCTGTGATACAACTGAGAAGACCCTTACTAAAGTCGATAGTTGTATACCACTAGCTGATAATACCTCTTGGTGCTATACCACCTCACAACTGTAAGGGGCACCGACACAAAAATTGAACACTAAGTTAACTTTTACACCACAGTATCTTACTAGTACCCACACTGGTGCTATACTCTGACAGTATTATAGTTCTGCTCAATATGTTTACAAATGGCAACAATGAACACTCCACAGATGAGAAGACACACACTAAACACCACGATAACTCACAGTCACGGTGAATAAGATGACAGACAAGATCAGAGCAGTGATAGACTGATATATACAGTACAATGCGTGACTGACAGCGAACAAAAACAAGGGATACGCGTTAAAGTATTTACAAGATAGGAAGAAGGAACGAGAGATCACACCACTTAAACACAACAATAGAATTACTGAATGTACAAGACAGCGTAAATACTACCTCCACCAGTATGCCTAACAAATACTGAGCTTGGAATGTTAAGTAGGGCAATCGCAGGAAACTCTTCTGCCTGACTCTACTACTAAACATACGCAGCCACACCCTAAAAGAAATCAGTCTAATCCAATCTTTTCCCACAAGTAAGAAAAGGAAGAATTAATCGCCACCCGTCCACCCTTGAACTCACAAATATAATATTACACACAGCAGCCTAGAATAACTACTACACTTAACAATGAAGTACTGAGAGCTATTTCCTGAACTAGTCACTAACTAACTCATACCAATCAAAACAAACTAAATACAATTTAAGCAATCATAACACTATAAAATATTAATTGATTTACCATGCATATAATAATAATGACCCCAAGTGACAGGAAATCAGAATGACAGATCTCACGTAACTAACTAACACCCTATAAAGGCACAGACTAAATTTCTACAAAGAAAGCGAGGAAAAAGACCAAACCAAAAGGAAGGAAAAAACAACAAAAACAAATAAGAATACCTCAGAAACAGACGTTGACTCCGAAAAAGCTTATTGCTTATGCTAACCTAACACGACCCCAACAGAAATGTCCCACTACTCTAGAAGACCAGACTGTACGATAACTTGTACCAGATGGATAGACAGAAAATGAAAAAGGAATTGAAGGGAAAAAAGAAACAAAATAAAAATACAACAAATCATTCACAGATATTCAAACAATAACTTAACTGATGATCCAGCGCTGCACCTCCACGTAGCTCCTCAGACACAGATGATGGTAGATGAAACAGCACGAACTAGTCTCTCAAACTTGAAAACATCGAACCGTACACAAAGTTCTTCACGGTGTTATTTCAGCACTGTCCACGGCAAGAATAACGACCGTATCCACAATAATGTCCAGATAATAAGACTTCTTCATAAGTCTATGTGCCAGATAATAACAATAATGTCCTTTGGCATGGTGATGCGTAAAATATACAAGCACAGTTCACTTCACTACTTCACTTCAAGAACCCAGCAGTCTTCACTCTTCGGCTCAGTTTATTCCAGGACCACTCAGATCAGCAGTCTTCGGTAACCGGCATCCCTTCAAACGGTACTAGGGCCACAAAAGGAGCATGGGTAGGCTCCCACTGGAACGGCACATCGGTAGGGCATGATGTCGACAGAACTTGGAAGGAATGCAGGAATGTAATGTTCCCCAGGTAGGTAGAGCTGTACGAGCGATGACACTACTGCAGGTTGGCTACATGTACAACTATTGTTGCGTTGATCTAGACCATAATCCAAATAAGAGGGGTTGCCCATTACACTGAGATGCCATCAACACTAATGACACTACCAATATCAAGAACTATTTGACGCTCTAATCTCCTCTGCCGACACAACACAGTCAGGCACCAGAGCCCAAATACTACCAACACCACTATTGACACTACCAATATCAACAGCTATTCGACGATCTAATCTCCTCTGCCGACACAACACAGTCAGGTATCAGAGCCCAAACACTGCCACCAACACTATTGACACTACCACAAAAAAACCTTCCTTGCTCCGTCTGGATCACCAACTTCCTAACACTAAGTTACAAAGTACGCCTTGTAATATATCAAACTGTGATACTCGACGCTAGCTGTAAGTTTACTGTACACTTTGGGACACTCATTTTATCCATAACTGGAAAACTAGCACAAAAGTGAACTTTTCACAGCCACCATCGAACACAATAAATGTCAAATATCAGCTTTATTGACAACGCTAACCTTTCACTGTGCCCTATATCCAAATTAGGTAAAATACCGCGACGGGTCACAGCTGAATGAACACAGTTCAGTGCTACTGTCTCACACCAGAAAACAACCACACTGCCGTGAACACTGGAAAACACGATGAAGTGTACACAATGCTTTGCTACACACTTCTCCTATGTGTGTATAAAAACTTCTAGCCTTCTCTATTATAAAATATTGGCTCCACTGCCTCTAAAGAATCGGACAAGAGCACACCAGCTGTCAGGAACCAATTACTGTGGAGAATACTCCACTGGTTACACCACTGCATTGTGAATTTATTATAATAAATAAAGGCTCGTTCTTCCAAGGGTACAACCACACCACAATGGCTGACATAAGAAATAACACCTGTAACAGGAACTTCCCCTTAATACTTTATACACACAATACGGCCTCAAACGGCCAACAAACTCATCAAATACAATAAAAAAAATCCAATTTAAACTTGCCTTAGCAGCTTAATCTTTCACCTCCATACATGAAGGTACGAATTACATCCAAAAGCACTTCTATGAATATCGCTCACCTGAGCGGCAAAACTGAGACAATGACACACTCAAATCATTGACATCTTATTAAACTACGGCCTGAAGACATTACGACCGAGACCCTACACTGCACTAGAATTACAACGTAATAATCCACCAGGACCGAAATATGTCAAGCAATCAGTTAATAGTCCATCACATGAACTTCACAGCAATCTTGCTGGCAAAAGGGAAATATGCGTCCTACCAGGACGACGGCTAGATTCTCACTCCCCAAATTTGCGCCTTATTTGCCGACTTCCGGTAGTCACATGACCCACCGTTCGGCTCACCTCGGCCTCGCCCGGCTGATTTTTCGCCGAACACAATGCATAAGATTCACTGCAAAGAAGCGCGTTGACACTTACCACACAAATATCCGGCGTGATGCTGACCACATCATCCGTAGTGTGCTGATCGTCAAGAGAATATGGGCCTAACACCATATTCCCAATATGCCTCAATGGGCGTATAATGGGATCCCTTTTACTATAAAAGTATATAGTGTTATGGAACTAGAATATGTTCAATGTAGTTTAAGCTGGAAAACACTATAAATTTACGGTTAATTACACGAAGGTCCAGTATTAAGAACACGAGTGTCCCGTGACAGAAATTTGCATTCCCAAATGTAGCACAGTCTGAAAACTGAGAACCTAAGTTGAACCTCTCCAAGAAAGTAGTAACCTGCCTCTCACTGACAAATCTTCAAGGATCGGTCAAGTTGCAAATAAGTGAAAATGAGCTTCTATATGAGGAAAACCTAACACATCTTGGAATAAAGTTGCATAAGAGACTCACCTGGAAGCCACACCTGAAAGCAATAGAACAAAGAGCAAAAAGGAAGCTCTCCCTTATGACGAAACTGGCTGGCACAAGTTTAGGGACAAATAAGAGCATACATAAAAATGTCTGTATAGGCACAGTCAATCCTGTTACTTTAATTTAGTATGACAGCCGGGGCCACGACATCACATATAAACACAAAACGTCTGGCAAAAGTACAAAATGCAGGCATTAGACTAATCACGAAAGTGATGATGACAGCTCAAATCCAGGCTATGGAGAGAAGCACCAACATCCGCCGCGTTAATGACAGATGCCAGGAAGAGGTGCTTGTTCAGAGAAACTACTACGCATGAAAAATCATCCAAGGCATGTCAAACTTCATAGCTCAACAAAAACAGGCTAATAAGATTCAGCTTCTTTCATATCTCAAAACAGTTGCATCAATGTCATGAAGACCACAAAAATATTTATAGAATGTGTGATTCCTATAAAAAAGCACATTGAGATTCTCTCCGGTGCTATGGAGTTCGTGAACTGTCATTAGAATCTCCTTGTGTGATTGGAGGAGATTGGAGCACTGATGGAGATATCTGTGTGCAATGAAAATGGTCCTTAAAACCGAACCAAACCATGAAGACCACCTAAAACAACCTACCTAAATGGAAATGTTCATTGATTATGAGGAACCAAATTACTGCCATGAAAATATATCTATCATCACAGAAGTCCCTGAGATAAGAAAGAAAGGCCACCAGATCCTCACACAACTAACAACTTTGACTCAGGAGATTATTGAAGAAAAGTACAACCCCAAAGAGTGGACATTCGTATACACTGATTTACTCAGAGAAGGGACAGGAAAGATGGGAGGAGGATTCATCTTTATCAGATTCTTAAACGGGAGGGTCATCCGTAAGGCTTTCCCAACCAGATAGATCTTCAATTTCAGGGCAGAATCTACAGCGCTGAGCTTAACATTATCCAAAGGTCCTTAACCTTTGCCCTGCCATAACTAGAAATGAGAGAGCCGATGCACTTTCTAGAAGTGGCAGGACAATGGAATACTTCAGTCATCCATTGCCATATTGAGAAGCTAAATCTATCAGCCACAACAAGTACAAATGCCAATGGAAGAAGGAAGGTGATATATACAATAGATATGACCCAATCCACCAGTTTAATAGACAGCAGAAGAGCATCAGTTTTAGCCTGAGAACTGGCCACTGCTGATTACTAGGCCACCTCTATCGCCTCAGGATACCCCATGCGGATGAATGTCAATGTGGAACCGTGACGTAAAAGTTTTGACTCTGTATAACACCACGCTCAAATTTCCCCGTTCATAAACCCGCTATCATATTTTTAAATCTATAAATAACTATAGTATTTGACATTTGTCTGAGAGCCCAGTCAAATGTACCGCCAAAAATGTATCTAGTGTATTTGAATTTGTCTAGGAACCAAGTCAAAATTTACCGCCCCAAAAAATTATCTAAGAGCATAGTACAAATTTAACAACCAATCAGAGTGCGTATTTTTTTGGGTAAGGATAAGGAAATCTTTTACTTGGTAACAATGCCTCTTTTGTGTTTTTGACCGAAAGAAGATATTTTATTTCTTAACAACTAAAGATAATTAAAATGAAAGGGATATCTCGAATTATAGCGCTGATATTGCTTAACACATAAATATAAATATTCCCTCGTAATAAAATTATATTGACTTAGTAAAATTGATTTTAGTGATATTCTCATACCCGGGTAAGGCAAAATTTAATTACTTAAAAATTACCCAGTGTAGAGAGTAAATCTGATAGAAGGGAAATAATTTTGAAAATGTTTGGTTGTCAGATTAGATTATGGGTTTTCGTTGCTTGAAGACGTGATTGTCTTTAAAGTTAAGTTAAATGGTGATAGGGGAATTTTCTCGTATGTTCGAGAAGTTTCGAAAGTTAGAAAGCGTGTGAACGCTGGTCAGTTCAATTGTGTAGAGGGATGCACTCTGAACTGTTTTGAGCTACGGGTGTTTTAGCTATTTGTGGCTAGCCCGTGCAGGTATGTAGACTGAGCGGGGTTTATGAACAGGGGACATCTCGTGACTGTTTTAGGCGGGAGATGTGTGATCCCGTGGGCAGAGAGTTTTTGGGCATCGACCGAAGTAGTCAGCCCCACTGTGTGTTTTGGATAGTATGCCTGTACAGTGTTGAAGATAAGAGGCCATGATTTGTGTAGGCCATTATTTCCTGAAAGAGGATATTTTTGATATGTGAAGACATGTTTATAGGTGAGATTATTGCAAACTGCCGGGTGAGCAGTATTGTGTGTATATTGTTATATGATCGCGCTAAGATGAGTGAAGGCGAGATTATTGCAGACTGCCGGGTATGGAGTCTTATGAGAAATTGCTAGTAGGACTCATTAGATTATTATAGCGCTGATGTGAAGCGTAGCTTTGAGGAGGCCATATTTATATTGTAGCACGGTGATGATAACCGTTTGCTATGCTAAAGGATCCATTATTATATTATTAGAGCGATGATGTAAAGAGTATTGTTTAGGCCATATGAAGATTATTATAGCTGCCGTGTGAGCAGGCTTTATTGAGTAATGGAGTACTGTTTAGGCCTTATGAAGATTATTATAGCTGCCGTGTGAGCAGGCTTTATTGTGTAATGGAGTATTGTTTAGGCCATATGAAGATTATTATAGCTGCCGTGTGAGCAGGCTTTATTGAGTAATGGTGTACTGTTTAGGCCATATGAAGATTATTATAGCTGCCGTGTGAGCAGGCTTTGTTGAGTAGTGTGGAGATTTATGAAGCTGTTATGAAGCTATTATTAGGCCAGGATGTGGACAGGCCGTATTATGTAGTAATCGTGGTGTGAGGATTTATTATTGTGAACTGTATTTTGACTATGTGTATTCGATGTTAACGTGTTGTAAAGTAATAAACTATCATTAACTGTCACCTGTGGTTTCAACGCTCCATGCCTCTGATGTGCGTATCTGTGGTGTGTGATTGTACCTACACACACTCACTGCAACATTCTAAACTCGGTAAGATAATAGCAGGTGTGACAGTAGTACTCAGATACATAAATAGCCCTGTGTGGGCGTGGCTTAAGTCTTCTCAGACTATATTGTAGAACTGGCGACCTACTTCTATCACTAGCCAGTGCGGTCAGTGTGTACTGCTAAGAATGAAACCTCTGTAAACATTTCTCCTGGTAACTTATTATCTCGGTAACAGTTGGTGATTGAAAAATGACCATTTAACTTTGGGTATCAGTGGCGTATTAACAGCGAGTCTTCAAAGAGGAAATATTAACAGTGGAAGGATAAATTAAAACAGATATTATCGGTGACTGAAAACATTCCATTGTATCACCCAGATTGAAAAGCATAGAGATAACAAAGGGAAAACTATATATAACGATAGAGAGCAATTGGCCGTTTAATTATCACTTTGGATAATTAAAACTTCTACACCTCACGGTAGAAGGGGAACGACTAAGTAAGTAAGTAAGATAATTAAAATCGGTCCAATAATAGCTGTAATATAAAATATTAAAATTTAGTCAGATTATACAGACACGCTCAGATTCGCAGCAGTCACTAGTCTAAAAATATTTTTTGACTGCGTTTCTGATTGGGCGGGTGTATTTCTATAAATAGTAGCAAGGTCGTACGGTCTAAGCCTTTCAATTCAAAAATCTTCGCCGAGCTGACAGTAAAAGACCACGTCTTTGCCTTTTGAACTGAGAGCAGTTCTAAGATCCCTTTGACGGCCAGTTCAGCTTGTGTGTGTGTGAAATTATTTACCTGAGGGTTATATCACGAAATTTCCTCGTGGCTGCATTTACTTGAGAGGAAGTGTGTGGGAGATGAGAGTTCCTTATATATCTGGAGCCAGATCCCATATTCTCAACCAGGAGTCACAAAGTTGGTGATCCTGACGTGTGTTTATGAGCAGCAGCAACATTATAAGCTAAGTCCTTTATAAAGGCCAATATCAGTTTATCAAATTCATTCACCCAAGAGAAATCAAACTAGATGTCAATCCTTTTATGAGGAATAGAGAAGACCTTCCCAAGTAATAAAGAAACTTACAATCTAACGTTAGCAGAAGTTAACCATCAGTTGAACAGAAACTGTGTGTAGATATTACAGTGAACTTTCTACAAAATGGACAGATGTTTCCAATATATTTATTTTAATTTGTAAATATCATTTTCTTGATTTTGAGTATTCCTGACCTAAAAAGATTGAGGTTCAGGACAATTAAATTGTACATAAACATTTCATACAGTCTTGCTTAATAATTTTATTAAAGTTAAAGTTCTGTTTTGAAATTAACTACAAATTAGATTAAATAAATTACCCTAGACGTAGCCACATAAAATAACTCACTTAATCATTTACCAAATTGGGATCTGGAGAGGTAGCAATTAGGGACACAGAGTACATCATCATCATCTTCTCTGAGAACTTACATAGCTTGACCCCACTTTGATGTCTATACACCCTTGCTCTTTTCAGAGAAGGGGGTATTACTTATAAGACCAGTCTCTTATCTGGCACTATCCTGGTATCCTCTGATACACCTATTGGTCCAGGATATTCCATATTTTAGTAACATCAAAACCTCTTATGACAAACCGGAATCCACACCCCTAAACACATTCTCCAAAACTGCCCAGCCCATGATGACACACGACGCCTGGTCTGACCAGAGTGTGCCGAGCTCAGGCAGAAGCTATGGGAAATAGACATTCAAAAAAGCTTATGCCAATTCGTCCTGTCATGTTCCATCAGCTGAAAAATGGTTCACGTCATTCTCATCATTTTGACTTCTGTCTCCAGTTCTCTTCTCCAAATGTCTTTCGATCTACCGCTGCAGACGTCATTTTGGGTATGATTAAAGAAAGGCGTCATGAGAATTTCAGCTAATCTTTTTGAACGGTAACAAATTATTGGAAAGGAACAATAGTCACATACTATTAAAATGTATTAGATAGGCAGATTAAATTGTATATCGTAAACTAAATGGCATGACAAACCGCTGGAAAGCTGCCTGTTACGGTATATGATATTAACGCCGTCTGCTAAAGGTTACCAGACGTGCAATTGTAAAGGTTAAGACATTTAATATATTGCGATAGATGTTTCAATTACTGAACGCTTCATACACGATCGATTATGACGTGTATAGCGTTGTTTAGGACACAGTCGGTAACTAAGAAACGCTACCCTTTGTTACTTGACCGCCAAGCTGAATAGCTGCGTTTTTTCTAACCTTCCAATTTAATGGCAGGATATAGCCATTTATATGTGTATTTATGATGGACCAGGGTCAGTCCTAGAACTCTATCTGAGAGGGAAATTATGGAGGTTAGTATTAACTAGAATTCTCGGAAGGAGAAGAATAATCGTCAAATTCTTATGAATTATTCAGACTCACAGTCTCACTGTCGGCAGGTAGCCATGTCTATCTGCTCGTGCATATAGCTGTGATGTTCTGACGACAATACTGCATTGTATCCTCATAACGGACATTGACACATAACCAGCAGTCTACGTTGTTGATTAATTTATGCATGACTTATATGGACTTACGCTCTACCCCTATTGGAATTGATCATCATGTATGTATCACTGTGAATAAATGTATGGACTCAATGAACCGACTTATCACGTCAATGGAATTACAAGTTCAATATAATTGCAACTTTCAAATGTTTGCCCACACGTTTTTCTACCCCACCCCGCATTCGCGTAAGGCAACACCAACTGACACGATGAAAATCTTGAATGAAACCATATAAGAACTCAACTAACATGGCCAGAATTTATAACCACTTTATTGACATTATATGGAACATTGTTGTCAAATTGAATGTTCCAGAACAACAGAGAAGATCGCATTCAACAGATGGTGTCCATTGATTGGGGATCGAAAAAAAAAAATTCGGAAAATAACAATTGTTTACATTTGAAGGACGATCACATGATGTGCTGAATTATGACCTATGACGCAGTACTCAGTATAATCCCTAACAACCTTACGTCACCAAAGTTCGTGTACATGCCATACAAGTTGACAGCAGCAAGCCTAGTTTCTACGGAGGAAAAAAATAACAAAGTCAACAAATAAACCCTGTATATGCATCAAGAGCAAACAGTCAGACATACTTCTACACCGTTGGTGCATACCGTCATCGACAGGAGTCCGAACTGAGCACAAAAGATAAGTCATTTAAGTGTGACCTTTGTCGGTCGATAAATAACAGTGCTGAGTCCATTTTGCTTTGATCAGGCATGTCTATGTATTTTCATGTATATATGTTAAATTTGTTTTCCATCGTATGTATTTGTTACTAATTGTGGGAGGTAGGGAGGATGAACTGAAATTAAATTCTGCGGCTCTCACGATGCCTGAATTGATTTCGGTCGTTTCTTAGGGCAGTTAAACGATTGCACCTTTGGAAACCCCATTGAGGTTTGACATTGGACTTGTTGTCCAAATCTGCTATCGTTTGACGATTTGCGTTAGCTGTACTGTCCCGTAGATAATTGGTGTATTTTATTCGTACTCAGTTAATAATTTTATTCAGTTCTGTACCATGTTCGTTACTATTCGTCCAGTCTCCTCTGACTATCATTTATTTTATGATTGTTAAATTTTCGTCCGTTATGAGTCCTGTGACGTCATCATTTTTCGCAGTCATTTTTTTTTTGTGTGTGTACTTTGAATATTCAGTTGACCTCGGGTCAGACCTTGACCCTTCATTTGGTCTGTGACATTTCCGCTTGTTTTATTTAGTTCATAAATTCATTTTTAATTGTGAAAATGTCTTGTTTGCGTCTTAACATTGTTTGTACCCCTTAGTTGCATCATTGTTTTGTTTGTCCTCATAATATATATTAATACTACATTAATAATATGATATTATATGCAATAATACACTTGTAATTTAATTTAATTAATTTTTTCTGATAATTAAGGTTAATATGGGACATTGCATAATTATGCAGTGATAGTCCAAGAAAGTAGCACTACAATTTATAATAGATGCCTAGGGCATAATAATATAATATATATATTGACAAAATAAAATAATCTTATAGCTACCTTTGAGGTAATAGACCCATTGTATATTATTTAATATACTTTTCTGGTACTAAGAGAGTGACTTAGTACATTGAACAATATAATTACTAGGAATTATACCCAACATTATTGGATATTGAGATTAATTGTGTGATATAATTACATTATATTTAACAGATATCATAACTATTTATGATATAGTATTATTTAGATACAATATTGTTACAAAATATTGTCTATTAGTTGAACTTAGACATTAAGTTCAGTACTATTGTGATTAATTATATTGAATATTTCTAAGTTGAGTAAGTATAATAATTACTCTGAAGCTACTATTGACTATTTTAATCAGTAATTATCAATAATTACTTACAGATAAAAGTCAAAATGCTTACTATAGACCATTTCGTTAAAATTGGTCGGGAATATGGTTATAAATCTCAAGAACTTCGTCAGTTTGCTGAATCAGAACTGGAAAAAATATGAAAGAAAAGAAGAAGAGAAAAAAACTGCATTAAAGAAAGAGGAAGCAGAACGTGAGATGAAGCAAATTGACAAGGAAAATAGACTGAGAGAGATTGCTCAACGTGAAAGAGAAGAGCAAAGAACAATCGCCAAACAGGAAGAAGAGAATAAATTGAAACGAGAGGAAATTATTTTACAACAAGAAATGGAATTGGCGCGTATTAAATTGGAGACAGCAAGATTACAAGCACAAAATGCTGATGCAAACCAGAATAATAACGCACAAAATGGATCATCATCCAGCCAACCTAAACATTTCTACAACTTTAAATTACCCATTTTCAACTTGAACGTCGACGACCTTTCATCGTTCCTGGCACGTTTTGAACAGACTTGCAAAACAAACCATTTGCCTGAAGAGTCATGGGTACTCAAGTTAAATGAATTCTTGGTTGGAGAACCATTGACAGCTTCTCAAAATGCTGACCCATTAATAGCAAATAACTACGGTGCTATTAAGTCCTTGCTTTTACGAAGGTTTCACCTGGACGAGGAACACTGTAGGTTGAAATTTAAGGGAATTTTACCTGAATCTCCAAAGGATTTTGCAGGATTCATTGCGAACATACGCAATACATTTAATAGATGGGTTGAACTGGCAGAAGTCAACAAATCATACGACAAATTAGTTGATTTACTACTGCGGGATAAGGTATTATCTTCGGTTAGCCAGCCATTTTTTGCATATTTGCAGGAGCGTAAACCAGGTACTATAGACGAGTTAGAAAAAATTTCTTTAAACTACTGTTCGGCACATCCGAATGCAACCATTTCTAACTCCTCATTAAGAGAACCTCTACCTGTGGCGTCTAATATGGCCTACAATCATAATAACAAACAAAGACATCACAGTGTAGACAGAAGCAGGTTCCAAAGAAATCACAATGTTAACTTTCAGAAGGGACATAATAATGATTTCAACAATAAAAATGAGTTCAACAGAGGTAGATCACGAGATAGAAATTATTCACCTCAAACAAACTACCACAATGGTCAACATAACACTCATTATAATCGATCACATACTCCCAATATTAATAATAACTGGAATGGTAATAATCATGGCTCGAGACATCGAGATAATAGTTACTATAGAGGACGACGAGATAATTCTAACAATTATACTCGGAATCGATCTCATTCTCGGGGATCATCTCATTACAACCATAATACAGGGGCGGCAGTTACAAATAATACTACCCCTATAGCTCAGGTCCCACTTGAAAATAACACAACACAGTCTTCTGCTGCATGTTTTGCTATTAATTATAATGTGGCAAATAGTTGCCAACAATGCAATCTTATTTTTCAGAAGGCGAAAGAAACAGTGCTCAACTGCGGACATATTATACCACAGGTAGGTCTTGCAGTCAACGATGGAACAGGCCTATTAATTTTTAACAGAGGATTAGTTAATGGATCCGTCGTCTCAGTGTTGAGGGATTCGGGATCCACAACGATTGGTGTACGACAGTCGCTGGTACATCCTAGCTGTGCAACGGGGGAATATGTCCGTTGCATGACTTTTGGTGGAACAATAGAGTTTTACCCCACAGCTATTATTCATGTTAACACTCCTTTTTTCACAGGGAACGTAAAAGTATGTATGCTAAAAAAGCCTATAGCTGATCTGATGGTCGGTCGTATACACGGCAGTAAAGATTGTACTCCAGATGAGATTATAGAATGGGAGAAACATAACCTATGCACTGGAAACGCCGTGACGACTAGAGCGCAGACTCAACTCATGGAGAAAGTTGATGATAATAAAATGGATGCAGACAACCAAGAGGAATTTGTAGTCAATTCACCTATTGACAGGGAAACATTTGCAACCAAACAAAAAGAGGATAAATCTTTAAAAAAAATTTTTAAGTTGGTTGATAAAGTTGACAATCTATCCTCAGGTAATAATAACAAACATTGTTTTGTTATTAAAAATGACATATTGATTAGATGTTTTAATGACAAATCACAAATGAAACAACAAGTTATGGTCCCATATACTTTTAGACGGTACATTCTTCAACATGCACATGACTCACATTGTGCTGGACATATGGGATATACTCGAACACGATCTCGAGTACTGTCTTCATTCTTTTGGCCAGGGGTGTCAAGAGATATTTCGCAGTATGTACGTTCCTGTACTACATGCCAAGAAGTGAAAGCACGTGGAGCTTTTCACACGGCGCCTATTCAGGCTTGCGATATCTCAGTGAGACCTTTTGACAAGATGGCAATAGACATTATTGGTCCATTGCTACCATCGGCCAGAGGACATAGATTCGTCCTTACGTGCATTGATTTGTGCACACGATGGCCAGAAGCTATCCCATTAAAGACCACCACTACCACAGATGTAGCTGATGCACTACATCTCATCTTTTCTAGAATAGGGTTTCCTAGAAAACTTTTATCAGACCATGGGTCACAGTTTATATCTGACACCATGAAGGAAGTCATGAAAACTTGGGACATTGATAGGAATTTAAGTAGTATTTATCATCCGATGAGTAATGGTGCGGTTGAAAGACTTAACCGTACACTTAAACAACTACTACATAAGGTTACTGCTAAGCACCCTCATGACTGGGACAGAGCACTCCCAGCTGTTCTATTTGCTTATCGGGAGGTACCGCATGAACAAACTGGCTTCTCTCCCTTTGAATTAGTTTTTGGTGCTCCCCCAAGAGGTCCTATGGGACTAATAAAAAAACTTATTAATTGACGAGGAGATGACTCAGGACACTCAGTCATCTTACGAGTACGTAATTAATCTTCGGAAGAACATTATTGAGTCTTGCCAGTTGGCAACAGCTTCTTCTGAGGCTGCAAAAGCTAAGGCTCGATCTCTACAAAATAGGTCTCGACGATTACGCCAATTATTCCCAGGCGACGAAGCTTATGTGTTACTTCCTCACAATAACAATAAATTACTGATATCTTGGAATGGTCCTTACAAAGTCATTGATAAAATTTCCGACGTTGATTACGTCTTAGATATCAAGGGACACAAAAAGATATTTTCATATTAACATGCTCAAGCAATTTCATACACGTCCTGAACACTTACAGTCAATTTTTCATGAACTAGATGACAACACAGTATCCACTTGTCATTATTCTAACTTATCTGTCATCCAGGAAGAAGAATCTTCTTTTCCTGAGGTACAGTTACCGTTACCTGTACCAGTAGTTCAACCTACTGAATCTTGGCGGGATGTAACCATCTCTTCAACGGTTACACCGCAACAGCGTCTACAGATTGCTAATCTATTACAATCTTATCCAGATGTGTTGACCGACGTTCCGGGTCGCACATCGGCTATCAGTCATGACATTACTCTCAATGACGATACACCTATTCGTGTACATCCCTATTCTGTTCCTTTACATTTCCTTGCTAAAACTACTAAGGAACTTGAACAGATGTTGTCTCTGGGAATCATTGAGACTAGTAATTCGCCATTCTCTTCTCCATTAGTGATTGTCCGGAAGAAGGACAATAACATCAGACTATGTGTTGATTATAGAAAATTAAATGCTAAGACTATAGTTGACAGCGAACCACATCCACTTATTGACGACTTACTACCACGTCTATCCAACGCAACTATATTTAGTAAGATAGACTTAACTAAAGGTTATTGGCAGATACCACTGACCGAAAAGGCTAAGTACTACACCGCATTTTCCACTCCACAAGGTCTATACCAGTGGAATGTGATGCCTTTTGGGCTTGTTAATGCGCCAGCTACCTTCATTCGCCTGATGCGACAAATTTTATCAGGTAGACCAGACGTTATTACATATATTGACGACATATGCTTGTTTAGTTCGTCGTTTGAGGAACATGTTTCGGGACTTAGATATGTTTTCGATACTCTAAGGAATTATCATCTAACTGCTAAACCTACAAAGGTGCAAATCGCGTGTAATGAGATAACCTTTTTGGGACATATCATTGGATCGGGATATATCCGAACGTTACCTAGTACAGTCTCCAAAATTCTAAACATAGCAGTTCCTCAGACGAAGAAACAGGTCAGGAGTTTGTTAGGACTTGTTCAATATTACAGTAGATTCATACCAAACTTGTCATCCATCACGGCTGTATTGTCTTCATTGTTAAAAAAAGATATGCCGGTGAAGGTGACATGGACTGGTACATGCAATGAAACTTTCAACAAAATTATAAATTTGTTCTCGCATGAACCAATTTTAAGACTTCCCGATGCTTCCAAAAGATTTTTCTTACGAACAGATGCTAGTAACTACGGCATTGGTGCATGCCTGCTCCAGAACCATGATGGCATTCTACATCCTACCTTATACATATCAAGAAAGCTGAAGCCGGCAGAAACGAAGTATTCAACAGTCGACAAGGAACTTTTATCTGTGATCTGGGCAATAACCAAACTTGAAAAATTCTTGCTCGGTGCTCCCTTCACCATACAGACGGACCAACGTGCTGTAGCATCCTTGCGTCGATCGAATCATAAAAGCCAGAAACTTGCCAGATATTCAATCATCCTACAGCCATTCGAGTTCTCCATTGAACACATACCTGGCACTGAAAATTGTGTGGCAGATGCATTGTCACGTAATCCTATTGACGACGAATAATCAACATTGACACTCTTAAACTATTTCAATCAGCACTACATTGGATTGAACGAAGTATCAACTATAAAGGAACTAACCTTGCCTTCAATTTAAACTTTATACACTATATGCATCACAGAATTGAACTACAAGACAATCAAGGTATATATACGGACATTCGACCTTCGTCTAATGTCCATAAACGATATACGAATATCATTGATCAATCATGGAACAATATCTGACGACAAGTCGAACTTATTATCCTAGGTGCACTTAATTCTTGGATGCTAGGATAAATGACATTTCTTTCCAACGTAAACGTTTGAACATTTTTGCCTAAAAGAATTCATCAGGATCAAGACTACGGATGGATCATCATATCCTATACTAATTAATTAGTTAACTTAACTTCTTAATTGAATTATTATCAATAAAATGAAATGTGAGAAAAAAATGAAATGAAAGAACAAAAAAAAGAGAACGAAATACTAAAAGAAGAAATTATGAAAAGAGAAAATAAATCTCACACAAGTATTAGATTAATAATTTTTTTTAATGTACCTATACATTATTTAGTTAGTTAAATTAGATAGTTATTATTCACTAACACTTAACACACACAATTAAGTTAAAACTTATATTCGAATTTCTTTCTATTTCTTCTCACTTATTTTGTCTTTTTCTTCTCTCATAACATCGCGTTACATTAGAACCTTAATAATTTAACTCTTAATTTAATTAATTAATTTAATTTTAATTAGTCAAATTAATTCCTATATGACATACTAATACGACAGACCTTACTTTAATTTAATTTTATCATTCACTATTAACATTGGACATTTATTTAGTTGATATAATAATATGTATAATATTGATATATAATGTGATTTATGTTAGATGACTATGACAAATAGTTAGTTGACACGACCGCAACACGGTTCTACTCAGAACATCGTCGGCCATATGTCACAATTGTGTTAAATTTTTTTTTTGAAAAATTGTTAAGTCGGATAGATATTGAAAAAAAATCTATCGATTTTTTTTTTCCCCGGTGTACAGGGAATTGTTACGGTATATGATATTAACGCCGTCTGCTAAAGGTTACCAGACGTGCAATTGTAAAGGTTAAGACATTTAATATATTGCGATAGATGTTTCAATTACTGAACGCTTCATACACGATCGATTATGACGTGTATAGCGTTGTTTAGGACACAGTCGGTAACTAAGAAACGCTACCCTTTTGTTACTTGACCGCCAAGCTGAATAGCTGCGTTTTTCTAACCTTCCAATTTAATGGCAGGATATAGCCATTTTATGTGCATTTTTGATGGATCAGGGTCAGTCCTAGAACTCTATCTGAGAGGGAAATTATGGAGGTTAGTATTTAACTAGAATTCTCGGAAGGAGAAGAATAATCGTCAAATTCTTATGAATTATTCAGACTCGCAGTCTCACTGTCGGCAGGTAGCCATGTCTATCTGCTCGTGCATATAGCTGTGATGTTCTGACGACAATACTGCATTGTATCCTCATAACGGACATTGACACATAACCAGCAGTCTACGTTGTTGATTAATTTATGCATGACTTATATGGACTTACGTTCTACCCCTATTGGAATTGATCATCATGTATGTATCACTGTGAATAAATGTATGGACTCAATGAACCGACTTATCACGTCAATGGAATTACAAGTTCAATATAATTGCAACTTTCAAATGTTTGCTCACACGTTTTTCTACCCCACCCCGCATTCGCGTAAAGCAACACCAATTGACACGATGAAAATCTTGAATGAAACCATATAAGAACTCAACTAACATGGCCAGAATTTATAACCACTTTATTGACATTATATGGAACATTGTTGTCAAATTGAATGTTCCAGAACAACAGAGAAGATCGCCTTCAACACTGTCACAGTATATTTCAGTCCAATGTTTGGGTAAACGTTTTATTTATGTTTACGTAATAGTTAATCTCTCATGTATATGTTACGTCCTTTCAGCCACAAATACGCAGGCATTGTGAGTTGTCTTCTCTTTGTCATCGGCCAGTCGATATACACTGGGATGATGTCCTACTATTTAGGAGAAACCATGGACGCAACTAGGTATGTGAGTCTTACTTTACACGTCTTTATGTGCATGGAACTTAGAACTTAGTTGTAGCTCTCTTCTCTGTTTATTTACTTGCAGGACAATAGACGTTAATATACGACACATCCAAGTTATGAAACCCACTTTTGAGTGATAAAAAATCTACAAAAGAAAATTCCTTAACAATTTGAAAATAAAAAACCATGAATGCCAGACACGATGTTGCGGACTGCGTTAATTTTGTCATTGTCTAATGTTTATTACTGACCATGATGACACACCTACAGTTTGCTTTCCCGTGTTCTTGCAAATTCCTTTAGAAGGATGACATTTCTGGCCCTATGCACAACCTCACATTACTAGACTTCTATGATAAGCCTGAGAGAGCAACATTTTTAGATTTTTCCACGTCTCTTTAGAAACCCATGGAACCTGACGGGTACAACGACTTTAAGTAAACTGAATAACAGAATACGCTCATACACCATAACCAAATGATCATTTGAAAGGATAGGATGGTGCACTAAACACGGATGCCATTAGGTGCAAGAGAAGGCACTGTACAGGCTATGAGATAAGCCTGGGTGTAAAGGTCGGTTCTGTGGTCATGATAAATGTAACAGTAATAAGACCCCGGTACGGGTCGACATAGATGTGACAGACTGTTGCTTGATTGGTAGTATAATGTAGAAGCGTAAATGTTGCTGGATGAGTGAACGCAGTTCTTCAACAAGGTGGGAGCTGCTGTACAGTATTTCTTGTAACTCAAACGCCACACAGGCTACCATAAATTTTGTAGGCCCTGATTGGCCTCTATAATGTTGACATTCATGTCTTGAATTCAAAGCGTTGATGTGTTACAGTAGTGGTGCGTGAGTAGACATCAAAGAGTGCGAATGTGTGTGTAAAGGTTCGTGGAAGACAGTCATCTACTGGACAATACACTCTTGCACCACAACGTAGAAAGTCATGGAGCTTGGTAACACCTCTGAGGTTTTCAACACTTTAATGCAGTACGATTAGAATGGACGCCGACATCAAGATATATATAGTCATTTGACAAAACTCAGGACATCGTAAATTGACAACAGTTCACTACAGTTTGCATCAACAGTTCATCAGTAAGCTGTGCATAAATGATGCTGACCTCAATCTATCTCTCTTTCTTCAGCTACAGCCAAAATACCCCGCATTGAGAACGGGTCTTCAAACATATGAGTTTAAACCAACTCTCTTCTGACACCAGCAAGTCAGGTATATTTTCTGGTATACAGCAGGCCGCAAAATATGGCGGGCCCCTAAATACAGTGTCCTCTATGATTCCTTGGACAAACAAGGTATGTCCGACCTTGTCCAAAGTGGTACCGCCGGAATAGCGGGATTCAACGAATATAAAGTTCTTCGGGCATTCACAGACCCGATACATACAATGTCAGCATAATTCGTGAGCTCAGATTCTAGTATTCTCAATAGACTCTTTCCCGCCCAGGGAAAAGTCACTAAGCTGGTAACAAATGTTATTCATAATTCTGGCAATAGAGGAATATGATATGAAGGATAATTTACCTTGACATCTCTTCAGAATAAACACCAAAAACACACTCGCCTCCTAGGCGCATAGAATACAACATGGGGAAATAATCGTTAGACATCTTGGTCACACACAGAGGACTTTCCTTCCCCAGGCATAAAGCCAGATCGAAGACGCCAAAACGTCTTGACCGCTTGAAAACCACGGCTCGAATCCCTTACCAAAAATGTCTTTCTTAACGCGCCACAAAACTAGCGCATGCGTCGTGAGACGCAAGACCCCTGAGCTCGGCTCAGGTGGGCGATCTGAAAACATTCTAGGAAAAGCTGACCATTCAAGCCATATATGGTCAGGTAACAAGACATCGGTTCTAAATTTAGACCGCTTGGTTAAAAGACAAGTGGATTACAACCACTGCTGACTCCAACCCAAGTAAAAAAATGAGTAACTCCCCTTTGATCAAAAATCTAACAAAAAATGTCTCCAAACTTAAACAGGTACATTAAACTCAGCAAAACTGTCCGCATTAGTTTACCGCACCCCCCGGGAAAAAAATGAAACTTATTTTTAAAAAAAATACATCCAAGAGCAAGATACAACAGGCTCATAACGCACGAATGATGCGCAGACGAGAAGTATCACAAATAAATATGACGTCTCGACGCATGGAGCGTCAGGTGAGAATATATCTCAGGTTATTAGAGAAAGCATTTCTCTAAGTATACACATATCCAGGGAGGTGCCACCAACGTACACTAACGTGCTGGCAATGTTACAATGCAAGCAAAAGTTAATTTTATATATCACATCAAGTACCTTATTTCCATGTATAGCAATGATACAAAATCATCAAAAAACCAGCGGTGTCATTATCTTAATGTACTGCAGTATAGTGATACAATCACTTTAACAACAAAAGGTTACATCATTTTAAAATGTAATATATGCTTTAATTCAATGTTATATACTATATTAACTATGTTGATGATCAATGAAGTCCAAGATCATAGTCTAAGCGGGCTCATCTATAGTGTCATCCGAAGGGTAAGTATGGACATCATAATACGTCATGGTTGGCAAAATGTAAAGATTCTCCCAGAACACCAATGATTTGCTGAGAAAATACAAATAACACAATTCTATTTGATAACCGTTAGATTTTCTAATGTACAGTAATCAAACATACATTCTTAACTATTAACTGTGGCCGTGCGAACTTTCAGCCCCTATATTGTGATAACTAAACCTTCCTCCGTTATACCATAAATGGTAACAGAGAAAGAAATCACTTAATTTACAATTCTAAGGTGAAAACAAATGTGCTAATATATTGATATAGTAAAGAACTGTCATACGTCTAGATGTGTATCAGGAAATCTAGGACACAAGAGTTAAGTGGAGTCCTGTGGGCATCTAGACAGTATGTCTGCCATCACATTATCCGAACCACGGATAGCTCGTACCGTGAAATGAAAAGGTTGAAGAGCAATGGCATATCGAGTGGATCTCGAGCTCTTCAAGTTATTACTCTGAATAGCTGTAAGAGCTTTTTGGTCGGTTTCCACAATGAAATGTGCGCCAAGAAGGAATCTTTGTAGCTTAAGGATTGACAAAACCATAGCCAATAATTCACGGTCTAGAACCGAGCAATTCCTTTCTGCCGCATTCTGTTTCCTAGAGATATTCATTACAGGATGCAGAGTTTCTGAATACTCCTGCATTAGTGCCGCCCCGATCCCAGTGGATGAGGCGTCACTACGAAGAACAAAAGTCTTATCAGTAGTAGGTAGCCTTAAGATAGGGGGAGATGAGAATAAAGTTTTAATCTGATCCAATGAAGACTGGAATTCTTGAGACCAGCGCACCATATTAGGAGATCCTTTCTTCAATAAGGTTGAAAGAGGTGCCGTAATAGAAGACAGATTCGGAATGAATCTTCCGTAGAATTGTATTAAACCTAAGAGACTACGTACTTGCTTTTTCGTCTTAGGAATAGAAATGTTTAGTATCTTAGAAGTGTTGTGGTCCTCTGTCTTCAAGAGACCATGACCAACACGGTGACCTAGGAAAGAAATTTCACTAAACCCAACAAGGCTTTAGAGGGTTTTGCAGTCAAATTATGCTCGCGTAGAGTAGACAGTAATTCATATAAACCCAAATCGTGATCTTCCCACGAATCGCTGAAAAGACAGATATCGTCCAAGTATGCAATGGCATCTGAACGATATGAGAGAATTCGACGCATCATGCATACGAAAATAGCGGGGGCGTTCATAAGGCCGAAAGGCATGAAATTCCATTAAAAACAAACCGCTAGGTGTTGAGAAAGCAGTGAGAGGTTTGGCGCGTTCAGTTAGAGGCACTTGCCAATAACCTTTCGACAAGTCGAGTTTGGTAAAGAATCAAGAATTAGAAAGTCTAATAAGTAGATCTTCTAATAAAGGCATAGGTTCAGCATCGAACTTCGTAACTTGGTTTAATTTGCGATAATCGACGCAAAGGCGTACGTTATTGTCTTTCTTTCGAACAATAACCATTGACGAAGAGTATGCTGAAGTTGATGGTTCAATTATTTTCAATTGTATCATTTCATCCAATTCTTTCTCGACCTGTGTTTGAAAATGAATAGGGATAGGATAAGGTCTGACTCTGATAGGATTATGGTCAGTAAGTATTATGTCATGTTCAATGACATGTGTTTGTCCAGGAATGTCGGTAAGGACCTCCTCAAATGTTTGTAACATAGAAGAGACTTGTCGCTGTTCCTCAGTAGATAAATTAGGAGAAACAGTAACGTTTTTCTATGATTCCGTAGAATGAAGTGGAATCACTGGAAGAGGAAGATTAACATATGAGAAAGTGGTTTCCTCATCCTGTATAACCGACAGGGATGAGTAATGACCATGTGGGACTGGAGAATCGTCCGTCGCCTGGAAAATAGGCTGCAAATAGTCTGGTCGTTCATGAAATTCCGTGAGCATGTTTATATGAAAGGTTTTATGCTTTCCGTCAATATCGACAACATAGTTGGCATCGGAAATTCTTGAGACTATTGTATACGGACCTTTCCATGCAATAAGAAGTCTGTTCTCCCTACAAGGGAGCAAAACAAGTGCTTTGTCGCCAGGACAAAGTTGTCGTTGGCATCTATTCTTATTTGCAAATTACCTTGCCTTTTCTTTAGCAAATTCGGATGAGGAGGTTGCTAGTTTGCATGCTTTGATAATCTTCTGCCTTAGAGCAATGACATACTCATATGAAGATTGTGTGTCATCGTTAATATTATCAGCAGTTATAAGATTATGAAGCAAAGACATAAGACCACGCGGTCGCGCGCCAAAGACAAGTTCAAAAGGAGAAAACCCTGTATGTTCGTTGGGGACCTCTCTATATGCAAAGAGAGCCGCGGGTAAAACCCTGTCCCAATCCTGAGGATGATCCTCAGTTATCTTCCCAAGTAAATTCTTGAGTGTTCTATTCAAACGTTCAACTAACCCATTAGACATTGGGTGATAAATACTACTCAGAGACCTTTTAATATGCAGAGTAGACATTACCTGCGACATAGTGTCTGATATAAGTTGGGTGCCATGGTCTGACAATATTTCTCTGCGAAATCCCAAACGAGAGAATATCAGCCAAAGAGCGTCTGCGATATCGGCAGTGGAGATGCTCTTAAGAGGTATAACCTCTGGCCAACGTGTGCACATGTCAACGCATGTTAGGATAAATTGATGTCCTCTGGCCGACTTGATCCTAAAAGGGCCAATAATATCTATTGCCATTTTCTGAAACGGCCGAATAGGAATGTCCGCAGCCTGGATAGGTGCTGCATGTCGTGGACCTCTCGATTTGACCTCTTGACATATTTTGCAAGATCGGCAATAAATGCATATGTATTTATTCACAAATGGCCAAAAGAAAACCGCAAGAACTCTCGACGTAGTACGGGAAAACCCCATATGTCCAGCACACTGAGAGTCGTGAGCATGTTGCAGAATTTGGACTCTCATACTCTTGGGCACAAGAATTTGTGAATGCATAGACGTAGTCAAGTCTTGTACCATACGTACTAGTACGCCATTCTTCATTGTAATCCAAGATTTGCGATTTGTGTTCTGATTTGGATCACCCTTTTTAGCAAGAAGGAAGAATTTTTTTAAAGAAGGATCATCTTGCAGTTTTATAAAAGAATCACGCGAAATCACCAAGTGACCATCTTGGCTATGCACTTCATTACTTTCAGTCGATGAAGTTTGAGGCATATTAAGAGCTTGTGCTCTTGTGACCACTGCATTGGCAGCTTGGATATTTTGTTCTTCCCAAGCAGCAATCTGCTGCGGGGTGCATTCCTTAACTCTGTGAATACGACCGATGATAAGATCCGCAATAGGATTCGGTAGCAGACACGCGTGGACATCTCCCGTAAAGAAGGGAGTAGCAATGTGAATGATAGCAGTTGGATACTTTTCCAGAGTGCCACCAAATGTCACACATTTGACCACCTTTCCCGTCACACAGGAATGATCTATAAGAGATTGCTTAACTCCGATAGTAGTGCATCCAGAATCAAAAAGTACTGAGACTGGATTATTATTCAGTAGACCTTTATGTAAGATAAGAGATCCTCTCCCGTCATGCGCAACTGCAGTAGGAAGAACGGGAAGAGGGTGACCACAACTTAAGGTAGTTACAATAGTCGGTTCGAACAATGTAGTGCATTGGGGGCATTGAGATGCTCTCCCAAAATCAAAAGCAGAACAAGTGATAGCATTAGAGTTTTTATTATCGTTCACTTGATTACAGGCTCCCTGAGACTCTTGCTGTACAGAGTTTGCCTGGTGATATGATCTCTTTTTGTTGTGTTGAGATTTACCGCAATTATTATTTCCTCTGAAATTGTCATTGTTTGCCCTACTGTAACCATTGTTCTGGTTTGAATCCCAGTTTCCATAGTCACCATTGTCATTTTCCCATTGATGAGAATATTCATTAGTTTTGTTTCGTTGTCTCCGTGAAGAATAGCTTGGATAGTTTCTATTATGACTACCCTTACGAAAGTTTCTATAATTGTTGGACCCAAAACAACGAGGACTGTCAGATCGCCTCCAGTTCTTCGAAGAAGAACCATTATGTGATGGATTGCTTTGATTTTGAGCATAATTACGATTACTCTTCCTATTAAAGTTGTGTTGAGCACCTTGGAATTTACGAAGAAAGTTAGAGCCATGCGGTGTTGCAGAAGCAACTGGCAAACCTTCCTTAACTTTAGAGTTGCTAACAGTTACATGAGGGTTCCCAGTGACATACTGGCAACAATATTCTTCCATATCTTTTATGTTCTTAGGTTTACGCTCATGTAGAAAGGCAAGAAAAGACTCATTGACAGATGACATAACTTTGTCTCTAAATAATAAGTCCACAAGGGCTTCATATGTATGTTCTGTTTTAGACAGCTCAATCCATCGTGTGAACGTAAGACGTATTTTTGAGATGAATTCTGAGAATTCTACCCCAGTTTCTGGTAACATAGTCTTGAAGCGAAGACGATAACCGTCTTCGTTAAGTTGATATTTCTTTAATAAGGTCGCTCTGACAACATCATAATTATTCTTGTCAGGCTCCTCTACCATGCTTAACATACTCAGAGCTTCACCTCTAAGTATCTCCGACAACTGATTAATATATTGTGACTTATCTACATTATGAGTTTGACATGACCGTTCAAATCTATCCAGATAGAACGTTATATCGTCACTGGAAGAATTGAAAGCAGGTAGTTTGACCTTGTAAGTAGTAGCATTTGTCTTATTAGAAGTCTACTGATTATTTGGACCATTAGCATTACCCATATTCATCAACTTCAACTTTTCTAACTCCAAAGCTAAGAGTTTTTCTTCGTGTTCCATTTTCTCTTTTCTCTCCTCGGCTTCTATCTTTTTCTGCTCGGCTCCTCTTTCTAACCTTTTATTTTCATTCTCCATTTGTAGTTGGATTTTTTTCTCCTCAGCTTCTCTTTCTAATCTTTTATTTTCATTCTCCATTTGTAGTTGGGTTTTTTTCTCCTCAGCTTCTCTTTCTAATCTTTTATTTTCAGCCTCAGCTTCTCTTTTTTGTTTTCCCATTTCCATCTGGAATTTCATTTCATCTGCCTGCATCTGCAATCTTAAATTCTCAGCTTCTATTTTCTATTGCTCATTTTCCATCTTCTGTCTCTTTTCTTCAGACTTCAGTGCTTTGGCATATTCAGTAGTCGCGAATTCCTCCAATTTCTCACCAACCTTACCAAGGGATTTCCCTTGCTCAATAAAGTACTGTAGTGTAGACATTATGTCTAATAATATGAGATCAGTAACCTGAAATAATAAATTACTTTATTCCAACGTCAATGGGAACAAGTCTTTAATAAAGAACTTGTATAATCACTTCACTTTATCCTAATCTCTGTGGGAGACAAGTCTTTGATAAAGAACTTGTATAATCACCTTTACAATAATAACAGCATCAATCAATTTTATATCCCAAGTACACTATACTACTAATAGTGCATGACTAAATATATTATATATATATATATATATATATATATTTAGATATATATATATATATATATATATATATATTTAGAGCGTATGACAGCAAAGAATAACATAAACAAAGAACAAGCATCAAGGACAATACGATAATATTCGCAGAAATCAAATGAGCATTAAAGCGGAACTAAAGAAAAAATGTTACAAAGGATGTAATGGTAACTGCGAAAAATTAAACAAAACAAGTGACGCAACAGTGTATATACATAAAGGTGTATAAAACTAAACGAAAGGAAGAGGAGACGGACAAATACAAAGAAATCAAATCAAACTAAAGAACAGAAAAAGTATACGAAAACGACACTAATACACTTCGTCACAGCTAAACAAAAAAATAATAATATCGCGAAGCAACAAAAAGTCGCTGATAATTTCCACAATAGGAAATTCGCGATAGGCCCTACAGAACGCTCACAGTAGGCCTTCGGTTAAGTGGGATATCCTACTAAAAGACACCACGCAACCGAAAACCCGCTGAAATATAAACATATAAATAACATGTAAACAAAAGGATATGTAAATGCGGTAGGGTTAGTTCAGACACAATACAAAGGCACAGTTCACAATAACAAACAGGTCACTTATCTTATGACAATCCTATCGTCAATAACAGCAACGATGAAGCACTATAGTCAGCATTCTGAGGATCAGAAGATCCAACGTTGAAGAGTACATCTGAACTTGCTTCTGAACAATAGTAACAATGATGGTACCGGAACTTGACCTTCAAAATAACGGCGACAACGATGGTACCGGAACGTGACCTTCTGAATAACAGGAACAATGATGGTACAGGAACTTGACCTTCTGAACTATTTAGGATCAGGAAGTGTTGCAATGTCAACAATCTACCGGGCAGCGCCGGGTACGTTCAGTTACCACGAAGTTGACGTCAGCACCACAATAGCCCCATCAAGCTGGCTCACCATAAATGTAAAGGTCGGTTCTGTGGTCATCATAAATGTAACAGTAATAAGACCCCGGTACGGGTCGACATAGATGTGACAGACTGTTGCTTGATTGGTAGTATAATGTAGAAGCGTAAATGTTGCTGGATGAGTGAACGCAGTTCATCAACAAGGTGGGAGCTGCTGTACAGTATTTCTTGTAACTCAAACGCCACACAGGCTATCATAAATATTGTAGGCCCTGGTTGGCCGCCATAATGTTGACATTCATGTCTTGAATTCAAAGCGTTGATGTGTTACAGTATTGGTGCGTGAGTAGACATCAAAGAGTGCGAATGTGTGTGTAAAGGTTCGTGGAAGACAGTCATCTACTGGACAATACACTCTTGCACCACAAAGTAGAAAGTCATGGAGCTTGGTAACACCTCTGACGTTTTCAACACTTTAATGCAGTACGATTACAAGGGACGCCGACATCAAGATATATATAGTCATTTGACAAAACTCAGGACACCGTAAATATGACAACAGTTCACTACAGTTTGCATCAACAGTTCATCAGTAAGCTGTGCATAAATGATGCTGACCTCAATCTATCTCTCTTTCTTCAGCTACAGCCAAAATACCCCGCATTGAGAACGGGTCTTCAAACATATGAGTTTAAACCAACTCTCTTCTGACACCAGCAAGTCAGGTATATTTTTTGGTATACAGCAGGTCGCAAAATATGGCGGGCCCCTAAATACAGTGTCCTCTATGATTCCTTGGACAAACAAGGTATGTCCGACCTTGTCCAAAGTGGTACCGCCGGAATAGCGGGATTCAACGAATATAAAGTTCTTCGGGCATTCACAGACCCGATACATACAATGTCAGCATAATTCGTGAGCTCAGAATCTAGTATTCTCAATGGACTCTTTCCCGCCCAGGGAAAAGTCACTAAGCTGGTAACAAATGTTATTCATAATTCTGGCAATAGAGGAATATGAAATGAAGGATAATTTACCTTGACATCTCTTCAGAATAAACACTTAAAACACACTCACCTCCTAGGCGCATAGAATACAACATGGGGAAATAATCTTTAGACATCTTGGTCACACACAGAGGACTTTCCTTCCCCAGGCATAAAGCCAGATCGAAGACGCTAAAACGTCTTGACCGCTTGAAAACCACAGCTCGAATCCCTTACCAAAAATGTCTTTCTTAACGCGCCACAAAACTAGCGCATGCGTCGTGAGACGCAAGACCCCTGAGCTCGGCTCAGGTGGGCGATCTGAAAACATTCTAGGAAAAGCTGACCATTCAAGCCATATATGGTCAGGTAACAAGACATCGGTTCTCAATTTAGACCGCTTGGTTAAAAGACAAGTGGGATAACAACCACCGTTGACTCCAACCCAAGTAAAAAAATGAGTAACTCCCCTTTGATCAAGAATCTAACAAATAATTTCTCCAAACTTAAACAGGTACATTAAACTCAGCAAAACTGTCCGCAACACTGGGTTTCCTTAAAAAACATGCGGGCCATCTGGTAGTGACAACTGTCGCGAACGGGTAGATTATTATAGAAATTATAAGATATCCTGGACACAAAGTTGTATCAGGTGATACCAGGATAGTGCCAGATAAGAAACTGGTCTTGTAAGAAATACCCCCTTTTTCTGAAAAGAATAAGGGTGTATAGACATCAAAGGTAAGATCAAGCTGTATAAGTTTCTAGGTATGATGATATTGTATTTCCTAGATTCCTATGGGCTCTCTCTCAAGATCCTCCTTTGATTATATTATTAGCTCTGCTATGGGAATTAACTAAACTATCTACCAACAAGAACTGTAACTTAACTTAAATAATTCAAGTAAGTCTGCTGGTAAATATTTACAATTTATTTTTACAGGTTTTTCTTTTCTGTTTGAAAAGTTTCAATAAACTCAAAATTCAATTACAACAGCACATAAATAAAACATTTGAAAATTGTTCCAAAGAATTAAAAGTCCCTAAATTTTGTAGAGGGTTCTCTCTTAGTTGAAATCACTCTAGTTGTAGAAGATTTATCTCTTAAGACTCATCTGTTCTCACTTTTAATGAATGTTTGTTTATACTGGCTTTAACCATGCCCAAACAGGTGTTCATCATTTAATATTATTGTCTGTAATCGTGGTGTTACTTGGATACTCTAACCAGTAGCCTTGTTTGGCTACTCATCTGTTATTAAAAAAGCCGGTTCCACTTTTGTCCTGGCAGGAAAGATTAACTGAACTTCCTCCATGCAGTAGGTACGTGATGACTGGTCCTCTGAACTCATAAGGCGCTTGCACCAGTAGTTCCTTCAGTAGTGGCTGACTCTTTTATGTGTATTTGGGTTGACAAGATATAACCTGAAACATATTGGATTAACCACTATATTCTCTATCACTATCCCTTTATTATAGATGTAGGGGACGTGAGACAGTTTTCAGACAATGTGCAAGCAGACGCACAGGGCACAGTAGCAGTAATAACACAATCCAGTTCACTGTGACTATATCTTACTCTAACTCCTTGGTTATAGGTATCTGTCCACGATTCGCCTCCATACATTTGTTTGGTATTGTATAAAATACTAAGTGATATCTCAATCAATACAGTAAAGTAATTCATTTCATTCTTTCCTTTGTTCCTGGTGTGTGTCCCATTCTATCAAGAAATAATTCTTGAAATACTTTTCTAAAACTATAGACACACTTTTGCTACCATTCTCAAACTGTTTGAATATATATTGGCTTTTCTTTTGCCTCCAGAAATTTATACCGTAGTTCAAAACACGTCTACCCACTTCCTAACGCTCACTGTAATTAATCAATAGAAATACACACACATACACACACACACACATATATATATATATATATATATATATATATATATATATATATATATATATATATATATATATATATTCTTTCTTACCCTCAAGCACATACAGTCGAGTTGTTAGTGGTTATAATGGCCTGCTTTTAGATACAGAAGGCAAAGGCACTCTTCATTAACACTGTTAGCGCTCGCTGTGATTTTTGAAATATTATGGCCTCGATTTGCATGATTCAAGTTCTTAAATAGATCACATCCGGCAACAGAGAGGGCAGTGGCTGAAGGGTTGTTTGCGTATCTCAAAATTATGCCCAATGTGTCCAGATGTGCAAATATTGAAAACTAAGATTTTAATTATCTTCCTTATTCCTACAGCAATTTTATTCATCTAAGGCTTAAAATATGACCTGAATTAATCTTCATCCATCTAAATAATTGATTTTATATTACCTTCCTTAGTTTTATTCTATGCGTAGCCTAAACAGCAACATTTTTGACTAACTTGATGTCTTGATGCATTCCATTCGAGTTTTCTCCATTCCTATAATACTATTCGTGGAAGTCTCTACACCTCCCACAAAGTAACATTCCTAATTTTAAATTACTAAACTCTTCCAGGTGGTACTTCTCTCCTAAAGCTGTAGTTAAATTCCAATCTCAACTGGTTTGCACAAAATTGGAGATCGCTATTGTAGGCTAGTACGTTTTAGTAAACAACCGAACGAGGAAGCGTTTCATTGGTTCATCAAGGATATTGTTATGACTGGTTTTGCTCTGGCAGTTGGTTAACCTTTTTACTGTTCTTACACAAATCTGTTCTTAATAAAACAGTGTCCATTCTTTCTGGCCATGTCTTGAGTTTGTTCTTAGATTATTATGACTTGGTTTCTGTCGAGCAGTCGTGCTTAACTAAAGGTTGCGAATGCGGAGTTAAGACTGTCCAAACTTCAATAATGGTAGATATTCGACAAGTCCATAGGTGGTTCGAGTCCACATAAAATACGTTTTATTTGACAGTATTCAATCCACGAGACATGATATGAACTAAGCATACATTAAGTTCAAGCATATATATAAACAGCGTCTCCTGTCCTTATTCCATTAATCGTCACAACGTCTGGATATTTACTCGCGATTCTGTATGTCGGTAATCCGGTAATGAATAACCAAAGTTGATCGATCTTTACAATCTGAATACTAATGTTTATAATAATATACTCCCTGCGACTATTCTGGTACTGAATAATGAGTCATCCATAAAAATGAGACGTTATATGTATCCATATCAATTCGGCAGACCCTAGTGCCATATAATCTTGAAAACCTCTACACCATTACTATTATACACGGGAGCGTTGAAATTCGCGTCTCGCTAGGACGGGATATAAATTACAAAGGGTACACTTATAGTGTCGTCACGTGTTAGCATAACAACGCAACACGTCATCATATAACTAAGCAATTCTATCCGTTCGCGTTCAATTACTGTGAAGCGCAAACGCTAATATTTATTAATAGCATTTCAAACCCTTCAATGCGTAAACGTAAAAAGAGCTCGCTATAAAAGTGGCTAACATCATAACATCTACCGTAACATTCCCCTGACCGACGGGGGTAAAAAAATCTTTTCTATAGTTTTTTTTTCCATTCAAAATTATTTAAAAAATTATTGACATAGGACTCACGATGCTTTCGTTAAGTATTGTCGAAGGTCGTAGTCAAATATAGTATCTGTCATAAAATACATTACAATATAATAAGTCAACTAAAGAAATGTCATATGTCAGCTAACCTACTAAATAATTATGTATGTAACTAAACTTATGTTATAACTAATAAATGTGTGTTGTGTTAATCAACATTATGATCTAAAACTAATTAACTATTAACTAAATGTAATGTGAGAAGAACGTTATAGAATAAAATCTAATTAAATAAATGAAAGTATCGTGTCATTGTTACTAACATTCAAGAAAAGAAAAATGACGAATGTATAAAGAGATAGTGATAAGAAATTAGTATATTAGAATAGAATATGTGTGTGTAAGAGAAATCACATAACTAAATCTAACTAACTTAATCTATCAATTCATAAAGAAGAAAAGCATATTATTATATATCATCATTATGTTAACGTAAGTAATTAATCAATAGTTACTTTACTACAGTAGCTACATTAATTAATTGTGTGATACTGTATGTGTTGAAATTCTTTTCTCTTTCTTTATTCACAATAAATTATTAAAATAGTTAGTGTCAATTTCGATCAATAAGCCGTGCGAAGTCCATCCACGTATGTAATGTTCGTTTACCAATACTTCATGCAGCTATAGATGATCTTGAGTTCAAATGACAGTACTTGAAAGTATGTATAAGTAGGTTCGATCCTATTTTCAATCGTAATTTTGATAGAAGAATGTTTGAATTTCACTTGTATTTTGATAGAAGAATGTTTAAATCTCACTTGTATCTTGATAGAAGAATGTTTGAATTTCACTCGTATCTTGATTGAAGAATGTTTGAATTTCAATCGAGCCATGTATGCGAACGAATTTGATGTCATCATGCGACTATTTGAAAAGTACCATTGTTTTCTGAAAGTTTCAACAGTGATTTGCTTTCATTCGTTTGATTCATGATCAATCACGTAAGTCCAGTAAATCCGACATTCAGTAATGAAATGTTCCACTGCCTGTGAACAACTCAATGTCTTTGCATAATGTAAGTTGTAAGTTTGACATAACTTGTATATTGCTGAATAACTTCTAGTATCAACAGAGTTTCAGTTCTTTGAGTTCTTAATTTTCTTCATTTAACGATGACGGATGTCGAGATAGAGAATCTGCCACAACATTCTCGTGTCCTGGAATGGCTTCTATTGTAAATTGAAACGGTTGGAGGAGTATTGAGAATCTAGCCAACTTGGCATTCTTGTGATTTGCTCTTCTAAGTGAAGCGACCGCCCGCTGATCGGTTTGTATAATAAACGGGGCGCCAGGTAGAAATTTCTCCAACTTCTGGATTGCACAGACAACGGCGAGGAGTTCCTTTTCTATCACCGACTATTTCATTTCAGCATCGGTGAGCTTTCTCGATATGAAAAGAGCTGGGTGAAGTACGGCGTTATGTTCTTGTAATAGGTTACCTCCCAATCCGTAATTACTTGCATCTGTTCGAAGAATGAACATTTTTTAACCATCTGGCAACCTTAAAATAGGTGGCATGGAGAAGATTGTCAAAATGTTATTAAATGTTCTGTCACAGTCTGTTGTCCACGTAATTTTATTTGGTTTGTCTTTTCGCAATAGTGAGGACAAGACAGCAGTGATGGACGACATATTGGGTATAAATCTGCTATAATACTGGACAAGACCCAGTATACTTCTAACTTGTTTCTTATTTTGTGGGACTGCTAATTTTAAAATTTTCGATACATTGTGGGGAATGATTTTGATACATCTAGCCCCTATAATATGTCCAAGAAAAGTTATTTCGTGAAAAGCTATTTGCATCTTACTTGGTCTAGCAGTTAAGTTGTTAGATCTTAAAATGTCTAATATTGAAGTTATACCTAACACATGTTCATCAAATGAAGGACTAAATAGACAAATATCATCAATATATGTGATAATGTCAGATCTGCCAGCTAAAATTTTTCGCATCATGCGAATGAACGTAGCAGGTGCGTTCATTAGCCCAAAAGGCATGACATTCCACTGGTAAAAACCTTGTGGAGTCGAGAATGATGTATAATATTTGGCTTGTTCCGTTAAGGGAATCTGCCAATATCCCTTGGTTAAATCAATTTTTGTGAAATATGTTGCTGTAGATAGACGAGTAAGTAAATCGTCAATAAGAGGGTGAGGTTCACTGTCTGCGACAGTCTGTGCATTAAGTTTTCTGTAATCGACACAAAGACGTATATTATTGTCGGTGAGTTATTTTTTCTAACAATAACTAACGATGTGATGAAAAACGAGTAAGGACGTAGTTTTTATTGTTTTCTTCAGTATGATGTCGTGAGAAATGACCAATAAGCACTGGACATTGTATTAAACACGAATAGTAATAAGATTATCAACAACATTTTTTTAAGAAAATGTGTGTGAGTAGAAATTGAAAATTCTCTAACTACCTGTGTGTATGTCAATCAAGATGACAATAGTATACCTGCGGCCATAGACCACAAATATAAACAGAAGAGTCTATGTATTGGTACATCATAAGATGTACGCACAACCGTGTCAGACTGAGTGACAGTCGATGTGCCTGTAGTGTTAGAGTCACAAACTCTTGGTATATCGGCCTTATTATGTTTAATTAAATAGGTATCATCATCCTCCTCTGTTTCAAAGATGGTACAAAGACCAAAATTGGAAACGGCGGTGCCACATGCATTCAATTTATTGGCACGTAATTGAGCCATAGCAATGACAGTGTCCGTATTGCAATAAGGTTGCAAATATTTTTTTCCCATTCTGAGATCTCCTCAGGTGTGCAGTCCTTGCTGCCGTGGATACGTCCGATTGTGAGATCAGCAATTGGACTCTGAAGTAGGCATACTTTAACTCTACCTGAAAAGAATGGGGTGTTAATGTCAATTATTGCTGTGGGATAATATTCAATGGTCCCACCAAAAGTTATGCAACATACGAACTCATTAGTAGCATAGCGAGGATGTACTAGTGATTGCCGGATGCCGATAGTGGTTGATCCGGAATCCCTCAACACTGAAACTATGTGTCCATGGACCAATCCTTTATTAAAAATCAGTGTCCCTGTTCCATCATTTGCAGTGAGACTAATTGCAGGAACGGTCTGTGTAACTCTCATTGGCATAAGGCTGGGTTTCTGAAAAATAGCATGGCATTGTGGACAAACATTTGCCACATTATTATCAACAACACAACATGACGAAGATGAATGCGTTGGAATATCACTATTATGAACAATTGGAGTTGCATTGTTAGTCAATGCTGCCCCTGCAGTATGGTCAAATCTTTGTTGATTTCTTGAGGTAGAACGTTGTCAGTTATGACCAACTGAATGATTATTATTATTATTACCTCTGCCATTATAACTCTTATTTCTTGGTCTGTAATTGTTATTATTATTATGCCACTTGTTATTATTTTTATTGGCATTACCATTAAATGGTTTATTCCAATTTGATTTGTTTTGATAACTGTTGTTATATCTAAACTGAGGTGACTGGTTTCTAAACTGCTGCCTACCTCGATTGAAATTCCCATTATTGTGATAATTATTTTGTCCTTGATAATCATTGTAATTATATCTTCTATTTGAAAAATTTATGTCAAGGCTCTGAGCTCTTGATCTGTCATAACCATATTGCCATATTGGAGGCAACTGGTAATGGTTCTCTTAGTTGTGAATTGGATATGCCAACATTAGGATGGGCAGTACAGTAATTTATTGCTATCTTTTCGAGTTCCTCAATAGTAGGTAGTTTGCGTTCCTGTAAGAAGGAAAAGAATGGTGGACTTACAGAGGATAGGACCTTATCCCTAAGGAGCAAATCAACCAACTTATCGTAGGATTTATCTACGCCAGCAAGTTTGACCCATCTATTGAATGTATTGCGTATATTTGCAATGAAACCTGTAAAATCTTTGTTTGATTAGGGCAGAAGAGTTTTAAACTTCAGTCTACATCCCTCCTCATCTATATGAAATCGACGTAGTAATAAAGCCTTAATGGCATCATAATCACCAGCTATTGTTGGATCAACATTCTGAGCTGCACTTGCGGGTTCACCGTCTAAAAATTCCATAAGTTTTAGTGCCCATGCAGATTTATCTAATTTATTGACCTTACACACCTGCTCAAAATGTAGCAACCATGCTGCTAAATCATCAAGATTCAATTTGAATGGTGGTAACTTGAAGTGATAATTGCTTTTAGTTTGGTTAGGTGAAGACAAATCTTGAGAATTATCACCATGGCTAGTAGCAGCATTTTGTGCCTGTAATTTTGCTGTTTCAAACTTGATAAGTGCCAATTCTTTTTCTTGTTGCCTTATAATTTCTTCTTGCTTCCTTTTATTTTCCTCTATTTCTCTTATTCTGTTTTCTTTTTCAATCTCTTCCCTTTCCTGTTTTGTTTTTTGTTTTTGTAATTTGGCCTCACGTTCTTCTTCTTTTCTCTTTAATTCGGCCTTACGTTCTGCTTCTTCACGCTTTAATTCTGCTTTTCGTTCTTCTAATTCTGCCTTATATTTCGCAAGTTCCTTTTCTGCATATTCTTGGAGTGCGTCCCCTTTCTTATTAAATTATTTTCTAAGTTTAACAAAATGATCCAAAGTGAACATCTTAGTTCAGTAATATACCTACTTAATCAATCAGCCAATTATATGTACATACAATAAAGGATTGTTATTCAATATAATCAATCAACTACCTATCATGCTCCCTTATAGCTAATTGTAAGTTCAAAATTTTATATTCACTTAATATTTATGGGTATCATCCATCCATAATCATATAATTCAACTTTTTATGCCCAGTGGCTCATGTAGTACCCTGCTTAGACCAAAATTCTAATTATATCTCCATAAAACTGGTCTCAAGTAAGCATCTTTAAATTAATAATCTATTTATTTATTCAGTAATTTGTATAAATCAACAATGTAATGTAATCAATTTCCTATGTGTGCACAGTGGCCAACGTAGTACTATGACTAGAAGAATGTAATAAGTACCCTTCAATATGCTATTATATTCAAGGCAAGATATAAATTTATAGTTATTTATCACGATATTATACAATCATGCCTTAGTCATGATGAACAACCAATAATGAGTTGGACTGCTAGTGCAAATTGTTGCAATCATTCCATCAAGTCCCTTTTTTTCAAAATTAATCAAAATTAATCAAAATATTTATATCATATTATTACCTAATTAATTTACACTTTTATTATTATATTATCAATTCTTAAGTTAATAAATACAAGACAAACAGTCAACTAAAGTTTTGCAAGACACTAGCACATCACAATTGACAAATGCAAACGTAAACATGATTATATGAAACAAGCAGAAAATCGGAAGTAGGGTCAAGGTAAAACCAAATCTAGGTTAAAACACGTACACTGAAAATGGTGACGTCACAATGGACTCATAGACGAACCGTTACAATACATATTCGGAACTAAATGATAGACAGATCAGAATCAACAGGATAGTTTACAAACAAGTTACAAAATGAATAAAATTGAAACTTAGTACACACAAATACACCAGATATTGCATAACTCTACAACTAACAAATAATATTGAATTTATGCAATTACAAGCAGAGTGTGCCCACAGTTAATTTTTTAGGGGATCTCTTGTACAGAAATTGCAACAATTCAATAATCCCTAGGAACGATCAGAACTGTTGTGGTCAGCCGAAGCGACATAACATCAGTTCTGATTCCCGCCATCCAAACCCGCTTACATAAATAACATATTAGTTTTATGAACCGACAAAGGTTTCAAAGGTTACTTATATTTTTGTGCCCAGTGATATTCTTCGATTAATGCTAGTATGCACCAACGGCCAAATAGGTACGGTGAGCTGAAATTTATAGTTTGACGGGGTTTCTTCTTGATGTATTCCTTGCATCGAGACTGGTTGCAGGATATTAGGTTCGACATTCATGAGAACTGCTAACGGCTGCCATTGACTTTGACCGGAAGGGTGATGACGTAAATTTGACCTGTAGTCGTCATGCGCAATATGTCATAAAGTCACGTGAGCGCATTGTAATTATAAACAGTCTTGTTGTGATGAAACTTGTCACTCTAGATCTAACCTGATGAAGAAAAAATGTTTTCGTATCCCCAAGCTGCGCCGCCACTTTGTTATGACTGGTTTTGCTCTGGCAGTTGGTTAACCTTTTTACTGTTCTTACACAAATCTGTTCTTAGTAAAACAGTGTCCATTCTTTCTGGCCATGTCTTGAGTTTGTTCTTATATTATTATGACTTGGTTTCTGTCGAGCAATCGTGCTTAACTAAAGGTTGCGAATGCGGAGTTAAGATTGTCCAAACTTCAATAATGGTAGATATTCGACAAGTCCATAGGTGGTTCGAGTTAACATAAAATACGTTTTATTTGACAGTATTCAATCCAGGAGACATGATATGAATTAAGCTTACATTAAGTTCAAGCATATACATAACAGCGTCTCCTGTCCTTATTCCATTAATCGTCACAAGGTCTGGATATTTACTCGCGATTCTGTATGTCGGTAATCCGGTAATGAATAACCAAAGTTGATCGATCTTTACAATCTGGATACTAATGTTTATAATAATATACTCCCTGCGACTATTCTGGTACTGAATAATGAGTCATCCATAAAAATGAGACGTTATATGTATCCATATCAATTCGGCAGACCCTAGTGCCGTATAATCTTGAAAACCTCTACACCATTACTATTATACATGGGAGCGTTGAAATTCGCGTCTCGCTAGGACGGGATATAAATTACAAAGGGTACACTTATAGTGTCGTCACGTGTTAGCATAACAACGCAACACGTCATCATAAAACTAAGCAATTCTATCCGTTCGCGTTCAATTACCGTGAAGCGCGAACCCTAATATTTATTAATAGCATTTCAAACCCTTCAATGCGTAAACTTAATAAGAGCTCACTATAAAAGTGGCTGCGGTAGCATAGTGGTTAGTGCACTGGCTTCCTAGCTCAGTGGTCTATGGTTCGATCCCCAGATGATGTGGGATTTTTTAGGCCGCAAACGGCTCCTGGGTCGACCCAGCCCCAATTGGGTACCAGAGGAACTTCTGGGAAGGTTAAGGCGGCCGGCGTGATGCTGACCACATCACCCTAGTGTGCCGATGGTCAAGAAAATATGGGCCTAACACCATATTCCCAATATGTCTCAATGGGCGTGTAACGGGATCCTTTCCTTTTTTTTTCTATAAAAGTGGCTAACATCATAACACCTACCGTAATAGATATACTGTCCTAAAGTATAGCGCGCCGCTTGGTTAGAATACTGTGTTGTGAATCAGACCACTTCACGACATCTGGTGGAGCCTTCTTGTCTGGATTAACAATCAAGGCATTCTCCCAATAGGAGGTTATTCTTCCTTCCTACTCTCTTGGTTTCCTTCAGGTGGGTGCCTACTCAAGAAATCTGCCCCAACATTCTAAGATCCAGGGATGTTAGATGTTCCTGAAGTGTTTCTGTAGTTATGAGGATATATCTATGAAATAGCTGGCTTTGGTAAGGGATCTAGTAATTTCCTCATCATCCTGGAGAAAACACTCGGAGCATTCTTCAAACCAAAAGGCAACCTATTGAACTCTTAGTGCCCCTCCGAAGTGCTAAAGGCCAGCAATGGTCTGATTTCAGGCTTGACGGGAATATGGTAATACCCTTTACTTAGATCCACTTTAGACTCTGTTATTGCGCGATAATATGATTCAAATGGGGAAATGAAATTTTCCTGCACCAAGAAATCAATTCTCCCGTTAAAGCTGCTATATATTATTTCAGTCCATGTCCGTATCAATGGACGGTGTATGGGCCGGCCAGCTACCAATGTTGCCGGAACCCTTTCTAATGCGAATTTAAATAGCCGTATAATGAAGTTGGCTGTGCACCAGTCAAATGGTTCGCATAGCCTAATCTCCCACTACCTATTTACCTGTGGTTCCCCTCAGTTCCTGTATCAAAGGTTGACGACTAACCACACTTCTATTTTTATCCAGTAACTGGTGTTCCGAACAAAATCTTGTCGGTATGGGATGTGTTGTCTCCCCTCCCTGTACAATACGGAGAGTCGCCGTCGTAACTGGTTGTCTGGTAGACCCTTTGTGAGATCGAGCCATCCTATCAAATATGTCTACCTGTTTATTTTCAGGCCTACGTCCGCCCCAATGCGTTCCTAGGTCCTGTTGATTTTCCCAAAGTGTGGGTTTTTCCTTGCTACATTGTGCACAGGCAGTCACATACCGAGCAATGTCTTCAGCGATGCCTGGCCAATAATAATTCACTGATGTCCTTTGACAAGTGGTACCGATTTTCATATGTCCACCGTCTGGTACAACATATTCAAGTTCCATAACTTTGTCCCTGTAATAATATGGCAGTACTAACTGGTCGAGCCCATTTGGTCCTGTTCCAGCTTACCTGTAAAGTAATCCATCATTTACATAAAACTGTCTTTTCTTTAGGGGTTTATGGCTTTTTGACAATTTGCCAAAGCAAGGTTTTAGCGTGCTATCTTTAGCTTGGTCCTTTTTCATCTTTCTCGGATGATTATTAATTGGACTTCCTTCCTCTTTCTTAGGGCTAGGACTGGTCTGGAGTGTTGCCATGATCACAGGTTTTATTGTGTCACCCAAGAAGACATATCTACTTCCTATTACCAGCAGGTAAATAGGATCACCATTCACTGCTGCTCTAATCACTCATTCCACATAGCGAATCTTGACATTGGTCCTTGCTATGGAAAGTGTCATGGCGGCGGTTCCTTTTAATGCCCCTTATATCTCCACTTTTTCTGTGGTGTCTTGATCAGGGTGCACCAAGGATGCACTCACGACTGAGTCAAATTCCAATCCTGAATTATACAGGCACATTATTTTAGGGCCGTTACTTGTTACTTCTTCACAGGTGGGGGGATAATGGAGATCTGTCTGACTGTCTGTCAGTTCCTTCCTTCCCTTGTCCCCTGTTATCATGCATGCAGCAAAGGGGAGGCAACCCGTGACAATGGTGGAGAGTAACGGGTAAGGAAATGTCGAAATTGTCCTCTTTCCACGCACTTTGCGTAAGCAAAATTCTCCTAATTTTTTGGCCTAATACCATCACCAACCAAGATCTACTTACTTGGAGCAGCCAAGACGACATGCACACTATCATAGCTGGCAGACGCTGGAGTTGGGTTGACCACGTCCATTACATGAACAGCTATGCTATGGACCTCAGAAGGAAAATGAAAGGCAGACCGACAAAAAACAAAACTTGGCGGACAATTGTGGAGACCGAGATGCAAAAAATGAACCAGAGTTGGGTCACTGCACGAAGGATGGCCACCCGACCGAGTAAAGTGGAGACAGTTTGTTGCTGTCCTACAAGACGCCACCAGTCGTGATGACCACTGACTGCTTTATTCAAGTAGAAGAAAGATGTAGGGAACTTAATGTAAGTGAAGAAGACTCCGATGATGAAAATGTTGGTCTTTCATTATCATGTTGTTAATTCTTTCTTCACTTCTTTATCTTGTTTATTTTGATGCGCTGTGAGGAGTAATGATTCATTAGTGAAGTCGACTTTATTTGTATTAAAATTTATCCAGCGCTGGTCAGCTGCTATTGATTTAGTGATTACTTTAACAATTTGTTTAAAATGATAAGCTTGCAAGCTTCATTAATCCATCTTTAACTGCTTTTAACGCATGCTTCCAAAGACGTATCATAACAAATATACAAACACCGCAGTTATTTAAGTTAATGCGAATTAAGAGAATTCAAATCAGGGAATAATAGACGGTACGACAGCTGAATGACGTAAAATGTTCACTGATCACTCAGTCTATGACAAATGACATAATATTTTCACACAGCAAAGATGCACTTTTCCACAAGGATAAAGCTTGTCAGCATATGATATATGCCGTAATATAAAACAATTTGCTACATAAACCACAACGTCTTGAACAGATTAAAAACGCAAACCGAGAGAATTGACTGATAATGCCCTGCCAATAATTACGGCGATTTCATACTTAGTCTATGGAATTTTGCTGTATTTATGATTTCATGAAATATTGCTACTTTCCTTTTTATGCCAGAATCGCCCCTTTTGCTATTGGAATTATAGCAGGATACATAATGTCAATCAATGATGGCCGTGTTAAATTGAAATGGGTAAGCCACAAACGTGATTTTGTTTTATTATGACGGAGAAGGTTATGAAAACTACAGGGAGGTGTTATTTTCTACATTACGTTGTTACGGTCGTCTTGGGTACAATTTTCATCTTTACAATAACATCTGCAATAGCATCTTCTTATTTGTTAATTGCACCACTATCAAAGTGATAATGTCCGTTATTGTATGTAGAATTACTTTCGCACCATCATTCTTGTCGTCAGCGTAGTAATCATTACTATCGTCATCATACTGGACATAATTATCATGATAATTATAGTTAGCCTAATTGTTGTAAGCTGCAAATCAATCACTATATTCTCTTTTATAAGGATAGTCTCCAGCATTTTGTCAATAACTAAGAACCGCATGATGACTAGACGTTGTGTCACACTATCAAATTAAATAGACCATCGTAATGCCTGGCAGTATGTAGCAGCTTATTCAACCTGTTCCACAACAATTTGATTCTGGTGATAACATCACCCAAGTGCTAATTGGTACCAAGGTTGCGATCTTTGAACCTAGTATAATATCTCTCGGTTGTCAATATAATTTATATTTCGGTAAGGGTTACTTTAATTCGCCGTAATTCTACACCTCGGTACTGACAACAAAAAATCTCTCTGTAAGGCAAATCATATAAAACAACTACGAAGTAAGAAGATCAATCACCTTTCTGTGCCTTTCATGAAACAGGACAAACTCTAACCGAACTCTTTGGAAATCCATACGATCAGCAGTCTCGTAAAAGGAAGATAGATGTAATAACTAACATATAACTAACATATAAGTAACACATAACTAACACATAACTAACACATAACTAACACATAACTAACACATAACTAACATATAACTAACACATATATTAACAAATAACTAACACATAACTAACACATAACTAACACATAACTAAACACATAACTAACACATAACTAACACATAACTAATTCTCCAGACCTAAAGGTCTTTTATATTTGGACATGCGCCCTAATATAACCGGCTAGGTTAAACGGGACGCGCCTCGCCAAAACGAGGCAAAATTTTATTTAAAAAAAGGTATAGTTGTAAAGAGACTCGAAAAAATTAAATGCTAGACCATTACGGCCTAGTAGCTGCAGGTCTAACTTGAGAATTACCGAGCAAATATGAATTGTCTCAGTTGTAAAGAGTTTCTCTCAATGTATTTGTGTAAATACTGGTATATTGTGAAGGACTGAACGATTTGTATTTTCCTGTTGTTGAGCTAATGTGTCGCTAGAGCGTGTGCCCCTAAAGCAGTTATACTAGTCTACTGTAAGTTTATTTACTATGTTGCATGTACATAGCTAGCTATGGATTGTTTATTACACACACTACCATCAAATCCCTTCATCATCAAAACCCTGTATGGAAATAAAATGCAACTTAAAAAAAGCACATGTACATTTTATTACTTGGTACAATGGAAAAAAGAGTAAAAATGTGTAACCTATGGGATTGGAAAAATCAAAGTCAAAGCACACACACGCACACGCACACGCACACACACACACACACACAATTGAAAACTAAATACAGCTTAATACATCTAAACATCCAGTAGTTAGTTTTTGAATGTCTGGATCAGGGTCACGTATCACTTACAACAGCTATCCGTCCTTAAGTAGTTAAAGCACTAGCAGCCCGTTTGGGAACAGCTAACAGAGGATACAAAAATTCTCAGCCAAAACGCAAAAGCGTAGGGGTCAGCGTCGTTATCTGCGTAAAAGTTCTGCTCTTTCAAACACATTTTTTGACTTCGACTCTCATAAACCACATTACAAATTAACATAATGTATAATATCTCTTGTGATGCAGATGTTCCAGCAATCAAGATATACTCTGAATGAGTACATGATTTGAGATTAGTCAGTAAGGACATTTAGACTTTCGAATATTTCGACACTTGCAACTGTTCTATAAGAAAATACATTGCTACTGCATTTAGGGCTTCGTTAAATTTCTTTTAAAAACTTTAAATAATGCAGAAAATTAAATTACAAATTGAAAATACTGAGTTAGTGCCATAGACACATTAAGCATATGCCACGGAAGGTGTAACAATAAGAATGGCATTGGAAAACGTTTTCATTTCAAAGAAAACGAAACATTAAAATATGCTATGCTTTAAAAACACCACATCGAGTCCAAATGTTCTTATTAAACAAAATCCAATCCACCTAACATCATCTTGCGAGAATGGCACGTGATCCCATGAGACCTATCCGAAACAGATATATTTATTAATGTATGTGAGTAAAGTTGTCACGTGATCTCATTTGACCAATCGAAAAGAAGATATTTGTCCATATTTATGAGTACAATTTTGAATTTTAATGTGTACCCTGAAGTTACAAAGCCAATGACAAGAAAAGTTAATCGTAAACAAACTAAATACAGAAAAGGTAGAAATTAGGCCGCCATTTAACAGGAGAGGATTGCAAATGCAAAAGATCTAGATGTTTTCAAGCGATAAGAGACGAAGAAAGACAGAAGGTTCAACTTAGATAAGCAAAATCTGATCTCCGAGCGTGACTCTGAAATCTTCCACATGTTATCATTGAAAGGCAATTACAAAAGCTATGACAAATAAAACAGCCAAGATAGATTTTGACTTTCAAAAGAACTTACAATTGGCACACAAAAATCACGAGTGAAGTATACTATCGGCGGCAGATAAAGTTCATAACTTTTAATATTATTGTTAAACTGATTCTGTTACTTGTAAACTTTTGATGAGACCAGGAAAAAAGGGGAGAAATGATGAATGATCAATACCTCACCACTGCATTAATAATTTCTTGCCTGAGTCAGTGACAAACATTCACTTTTTATTGTGTCGGCTGCGCCAGCGCAGACGTACCAGATGACTTGCGTAAAAGAGAACGCAAGAAAATTCATCACTTCTTTACGTTATCAACAGGACTCAGGGAATCATTTTTGCTTTTTCTGATTATCTAAATATATTTAAAGAATGTGTGATTCCTATATACAAAATTGGAATTTTTGCGGTGATACGGAGCTCGTGCACTGTGTGGAGATCCTCCTTGTGGGATCTAATGGAGGAGATCGGAGCACTGATGGAGTTGTCCCTGTGCAATGAAGATAGTCTTAAAAATCAAACCAAACCACACTGATTATGTAAATGGAGACCATCTGTCCTATTTAGACAAGGCCATTAAGAGTGTTGGAGATTCGGGAAGCTAACCCTCAGCTACTCCTTCACGGCAGGCCATGGATTGGTGCTGTAGACTCATCCATTGTCACAGGACGTGAAAGGAAAAGAAGTTATGTCCTTGCCAACTCTACAATTATAGAGCATTTCTACGGCCCTTGCCAATCACAGCTGCCAAATATGAAGATTTGCAAGTGCTGAAACATTTCTGCAGTCCTGCAAGTCAAGCCTACTTTGATAGAATGTCCCATATTTAAGCGCTGCTGGGTTTAACATAAGATGAGAGACTGATGAAAGAAAAGACAAATTTAAAAAGAACAAACAAACAAACAAACAAAACTTTTTCTAAAAATAACTGCTGTTGCTTGTAAAATTATTAATGATGTCACAGTTACGTCTTTCTACTGTTTCATGTGGGTATCGCATTTTATCTCCAGCTCACAGATGGAAGTTGAGGCATAATTTTATTATTTATTGGAAAATAGACGATTTATTCGCTCATCTTGTTGTTACGTAATATCGGATTCGGTATATTTAATTCTGATTGATGATCCTTTCAGACCTGTTGTGGGTATTAAAGTTAAAAGACATACATTGATTGCCTGGAGTTATTTTCTTAACCTCTGACTACAGCTAACACATACATCAGCACAACAAAGTGCTGATTTGATCTATATTATATCAATCGCTTGAACATACCTCTAAATTATATATTTTTACATTATCTAGATGTGTATCATGCTTTTAGGTCACAACATGACTGTTATGAGTATAATTCATAACAAGTCTGTCGATGTTATTAAATGTTTGACAAGGATTCATGTTTGTTTATTATCGGTAATCAATGGTAACAGGAAGTTACGTCATTGCCTCAAGGTGCAGTTCGCAGTAGTTAAAGTTGGGATCAGCAAAAGTAAGAGATCGTCTGCTAGGTTCTTCTGTGTGTTTCATTGTGGCAGGTGGACGTATGTCTCTGAGCTCCTGAGACTTATATTATTTTCGTGACATATTCCTATGATGTTCCATCACTAGATCATCCATATACCTCCATGAGATGATGCTAGTATTTTTGTAAAAGGAATCCTAATTTCTGTGAAGAACGTGAGTCTGAATTAAATAAAAATGTGTAAAGCTTTCGAGGTCAGTTTTCTAGCTACAGACGGTACAGAGCTATACTTATGACTGTATATGTGATGCTATTAGATATAATGGCTTTTCAGATTATACCTGTGGAGCAGCGTTTATCGTATTAAACAGTGTTTGTAGATTGTCCACTGTGCCTTTGTGGTGACATTAATATTTCGAGTTGAATTGCTGTGTGCGTGGTCTACCAGTTCTACCCTTATATGATTTTGGCCAGAGTAACAAGGCGTTTACTCAGACTATACAAATAATAATATAAAGACACGCAACAGAAAAATGGATGCCTCAATCCGGGATCCTGACAAATGTAGAATGCTGATGTCAGGAGAAATCTTTCCAGTCGTTGGACTTCGTTTTCTGTAAAAATCAGAAATTTTCAAAATGGCTGTGTGTGTCGTCTGCTGACCTGTGTGAGGATGAAAGAACATTAATTGCTGTCCTTATTTTCAAGTATCTACTTCAGAAGGGGAAGTTGTTGAAGGAAAAAGACTTTCCTATAAAATGTACGGTTATAACATGAAGATTTATGCCCGATGATGGCCTACACTCAAGATTTGTTCACCAATTATAACAAGAAGACGACGGACAAAATGGCAGTCCTGTTCAAGTGCGAGGAGTGTGAATTCTAAACCTAACATTGTCTACATGGAGTGTGTATCATCGTTCCTTGGGAAGGAGGCGAAAACCAGGAGGATTTTTGTTACTGGCATTCAAATAAGTACATTTAAAGTTACATACAGCGTGTGATGCTGAGAATCTTGTTTGCCAGAGTTCTTTTTCTATGTTCGATGTATTTTCGTATATATATGTTCTTGTATTAAGTGGGTGGTTGGGGGGACTCATGATTTTTTTCAATACCTCATTGTATGGTCGAGAATTCATGAGCGTTCTTTAGTTTTATGCATCTGTTTGGTTCAAATTAAGGGGCCGGCGAACATAGATGAGTGTTACTGCCTTAATTGAATTAACCAGATCCAATATCTGTCTAGTTGTGAAGGTCGTGTTATTTGGCAAGTTTGTCATTGTTGTAAAGTTGATTGTAATTTTTATTGAGTTTTTCTCCGGTATCGTTTGTGACATTGTTGGCCTATTCTTGCTATCCCTCATTTATTAGATGTCATATATGTTTTGACATTGTGTTTGTCTTGTCATAAGTGTGATAGAGCTAAATTTTTTTTCATTGTTCTATAATTCATACATTTCTGCCTTGTTTCATCAGTAGTATTTTCTTCATTTGGCCCTTGTCACTGTATTCTGTCATCTTGTTTGTATCTATTATTTTGTGCTCCTATTTTATAACATCTAATATTACATGCAGTTGGTTGATTTTGGGTAGTGACATAATTATTGCTAATATTGCTCTCATTCATTATATAATATTTGCATTTATTGTTCAGAAATTTTAAAGGACAACAATAGTGAATTATGGCTACAGTGGAATATTATACTTTGATTGGAAAGGAATTTGGTATGGAGGGGGAGGCTTTGAAAAACCTTTGCTCTGATTGAACATATAAATGAGAAAAATAGGTTAGAATACAGATCTAAGGACATTGAATATGAGAACAAAGTGGACTCTCTAGAATGGGATAACTGTCTACTCCAAGGCTAGAAAATGGAGCTAGAGGATGAGGTGAGCTCATTAAAAATTTACTTGACAAAGAAAAGAGTGAAGGTGGTGAACTTAATAAGCTTAATACAGCTTTAACGAGTGAATGTCATGTACACGTGGCTCAGATTCAGGAGCTGACATCTGAAGTTTCGCCTTTGAGATTAAAGGTTAATATAAAAGAGGTAACAGATCGGGACATTAAATGTTCTTGGAGTCAGTTGGAGAATAAAGTGGCAGCATTTGAACTTGAAAATCAAGAACTCAGATGCCTTCAAAGTCAACAAGAAAATTTGACTCGTAATAAGTTGACTAACTTTGAGGCATTACTCATGGAGGAGAGGAGTAAAAATGTAAACCTTGAGGAGGTAAATAAGAGGCAAAGTGAAGAAATTTCACTCAAAGATTTCGAAATTGCTAAGTTAAGAAAAAGGGTTGATGGTTTGCTGGATGTTGTGTTACACAAGAATATATTGTCACACATTAGTTTTAAAAAACCTAATGTCCAACATGCCCGTGATACTAAATGTGATAAAAACAGGTCAGCACAACCTAGAAGAGTAAAGATATCATGTCGAGGCAGATACAACTTCCCTCGACATCACTCTGATGCCAGAGTTTCCATCCGAAACAATACTGCCTCTTCTGGGAGTAAGTCATGGAGACATGCTCACAGTGCATCTGATATTACAAATACAGATGAGGTTGGCAAAGGTGTTTACAAGTTTATTAATAAGAGTCAAAGTGATACCTATAAGGTTGATGATCAAGATATTAAAAAAATTCCATGGTCAAACTACTACCATTAGCTCTGGAAAAGGATGTTTAACTGTGCCTTATAGGCGGTCGTTTACAACATGCTACAGGCTTGATTGGGGATAGGTATCATACTCAGGTCAAACAGTATGATACATCGAGCGTGACAACGGAGCGTACTTTCGAGATTATTGTGCAATTGATAATTCATTCAGCGGCACACAGATTTTAAAGCGTTCTTGTGCACATTGTTCTTCTATCATCTTATCTATTTCAGGTATCTCCTGGAGGACAAGTTCAGAGACTGTATGTTTGGCTGTTTGTTTTCCTTTTTGCCATTGTCCTTTTAGTATATCCATTTTTCCTTTTCATATTGGATCATCATGGATATTAATATTACATCAGTTTTTGTCTTTCAGATGCTGACATTCCATGATTTCCTGTGGTATGTGCTAGCCACTACATTGGGTAGTTTGGCGGTTTTGACAATACTATTTCTATTTTCAGGTGTTGCAGGTCGTGTTACACCGGTTACAGAACATAATCAATTCATACTTGTTCCTTTGCAGGGACGTGAATGTTTTCTTTCCCCTAATCATGTACAGGAGATTTTGTTTCCCTGTGGTATTTATGATGAGGCTAATAGGGTTGTACATCTTAATGCTCGTGTATGTAGAATGCACAGATCTAGAGACTATACTTTGACTATGTGAAATGCTTCTCAATTTAATGGGATATTTACTGCTACCTTTGTTCGCATGATGCGCAAACGTTTTTCTAACCGTGATGGCTTAATTACGTATATTGATGATATTTGTCTTTTTCATCAATCTTGGGAAGAACATGTTCTTGAAATTCAGTCGTTGTTGAATACCTTGCGTCTTCATAATCTTACGGCTAGACCTTCCAAAACAAGAATAAGATTCACTGAAATTTCTTTTCTTGGTCATAAGGTAGGAAATGGTTTTCTTAAACCTGAAGATTGAACTATCTCTAAAATCTTGAAATTCCTAGAACTAAGAAACAGGTTCGCAGTCTGTTAGGCTTAGTGAGTTTCTATAGAAAATTCTTTCCAAATTTTTCGGAAATTACCTCAGTTCTGTCTTCGTTGTTAAAAAAGAACTCACAAAACAAGATTGTTTGGTCGCATGTGTGTGATGTCTCTTTAAATATATTAAAATCGAATTTTTCGAAATCCCCAATTTTGAGATTACCTGACGCTCGATTTCCTTTTACCCTCAGAGTTGACGCCTCTGGATCAGGAATCAGTGGAACTCTTATGCAAGAATTTGAAGGTTGTATGCAAAGGCTCTGTCCTATCTCAAGACAGCGAGATTCCGAAATGAGAGGGCTGCCAGGGCCTCACTTGCACTTCAGCTTTACGATTATGACATAAGAGCTATCATAGGAAGCCAGAATGTTATGGCTGATGTCCTGTCGCGCTGTATCAGAGACCCTCTGTCAAGAAATGAAGATAGCTTGTGATACTAAAACTAACCTATGAACTGACTTCGTGATATGGTGATCCGTGGAATATTGCAGTTATGATAACTTTTTTGGTCTGACACTACTACATTTGAACAAAAAGTTAAAGGATGGAGGATACCATAACATGCTGTAAGCTACCAATGCTGAAAACTATGTTACATGTTCGCATTTTAAAGAAAAATTTTGCAGAGTCTTATGTGACAGTGCTTATAAGATTAATCGGTTCACACGGCACATGATGTTGATGAATGCTGAAATGATAAAGGTGGTGTAGTATCTCTTTCAACTCATCGCATTACGTACATATATCGTACCTTAATGACAGTGCTCATATTCGATCTACCAGCTAACGCACGCAAATTATGTGGAATGTTGAAAATTCTGTGACTTGAAGATATTTCGTACGGACATGTATTGTCAATTTTAATTGGAATACCGACGTCTACAGATGAAGGGACATAACTCTCGGATGACTCGCATAATCTGGGGAAATAACTAAAAAATTTCCTATCTGATGGTTTTTCAATTTGCAATTTCTTTGGATGTTAACATTTGGATTCGTACGAACATACTATTGCATGGAAGACAATCATTTATTGTGACAATAATTTAGTTGGACATACTTCACGGACTTTGTGTGATATTATATTAATGAGTAGAATACCATTACACTACACATTTAAACTACTGTGTTTAATATTGAGTGTTAATTAATTGTAATTCGCCAGATATAGTTTGGTCTTTGACATAAATCTGTTTCACACTCACACTAGACTTTGCATCAATATATGGCTTATATTCCATACTATTATTTATTCGTATAACACATAGGCATATTATTATCTATTACTCATACAAGTGTGTTTGATACAGGACTACATTTGTTCTCTTAACATCACTATGTTATGTTGATGACATGTACTTTATAGGAACACATACGTTTAATATTATAACGGATAAGGTTGCATTCATTCACTTTCTTAGTTGATTGTCTGCCTCATTTCATCTATTGTTTCTATTACATATGTGTATTAGTTTTCATGCTTTGCATTATGGCTATTGATGAATATGAGATTAACTGACTACTGATACTGGACTTGACAGATAGGTGTTATTGGACGTTGTGCGGTATGTGAGTGCATGTGTTGCTATCATCATTTTTTGTTATGTCCAGTGCTTTTAGTAATGGTCACCTCACAAAGGTGTTAAAACGATTTATGTCATTTGTAATCAATGGCATTAGTATTATTTTCTAATGTCAGAAACAACTTACGCTGTGGATTTATGATAACGACAATACTAATAATTATAGGCTCGCTCCATAGGAGCATGACCACAACTTAATAGCTGACAATAAGAAATAAACACCTTCTGCAGGTACTTCCCTTTATTAATATAAGCACACACAATTAAGCCTCACACGGCCACCAAAACGTATGAAATTCATATAAATAAATGCCAGAGAAACTTGCTTCAAATAATTTATCTAATAGCCACATACATACCAGTAGGACTACACTGTACAAACACTGTACTGACTATCGCTCATCCTAGCGATCCAAAAAATCTATGACAGAGCAAGACTTAAATCGTGAACAACTCGTCATATGCGGTCTGAAGATAATATTCCCTGGACACTACACAAATCCAGAATTACACATAATAACCAACAGACTCAAATATGGCAATCTCCGGCTAGAATTCCGTCCCAAGAACTGCACAGCAACTTGCTGGCGAAAGACAAAGATATCCCCGTCCGCTCGGGACACTGACTAGCAACTCACTAACTTTCGCGCTTAGACTTCTTCCCACTTCCGTCTTGTCACATGACCTCGACGGTAAAGTTATCTCAGTGTTGATAAAAACACAATGTAGCCAGTCTGATATTTCGACGAAATAGCGCCGTGACATCCACCCCCCCCCCCCTTTTAAGAAAGAAAACGTAGTTTTCTTCCATCGGGGGAGGCTTCGCCCGACCCCGTTTTGGAGTTGGGACGACCATATGCCATAAACAGCATCTCCCCGTCTAAACAGAGAGAAAGCCATCGTTTTATCCTGCCATTATCAATACTGCATTCTCCAAGATCCCTAAAACAGACCATAAGTATGAAGTAAGCTATTCCAGGCTCTGGCAGTCATGAAAAATGACAACGACTGTCCTCACCTGGTCTACCACAAACACAGTGCATGGTACATTCATAGTAACTATTATATAGTTATACATACACAATAATTAGTAATTGGTACATCCAGTCCTTTTACAAATTTCAAACATATAGTAAATTCACTTATATAGGTAATTGCCTTTATGGCCTCATAATACATCAATTACAAAGCACAACATAGTATAGTATAACCATGATGCTTTAAAGTTTACAAAACAACTCTCATACTATCACGCTATCACGTTTAACTACCTCCCCAGTTCTCCTCACTACATTATAAAGTTGTACAGAACAACTTAAATTCCATCAGAATAGTACTGGAGGCGTGGGTCAGACTTTAAAGTTCGGTTCGCATTAAACCGACACATCCTGCAGAACGTGAACCCACGATCAATTGCTATTGCTGGACTATCAGCAGGTGTTTATGGAGCAACGACATGTGCTTCCACCTGACTGCATCATGCGCACTCCACCTATTTGCGAAAGTCACTCGTGCAATTTTGGTATTTTCCCACAATGACAATACCTCCACGAATCTAACCGGAGCGACCTCATTCACCACTCGTCTGAGTGTGCGCCAACTAGCACTCGGCGGAACATTGCGAACCCATGCCGTGCGATCGCCAGCTATCGGACCCTCGGATATGCCTCTACTGTTCCTGTTCATGTATCTCGGTACTTGCCGCGAACTTCGTCTCAGATGTACTTTCTTGTCAGGTGGTGATGTGTCGACCACCTGATCGTCCGCCTCGGGACTTAGGTGTTGCTGAGCCTCTGCTCCAGCCCCACCCTAGAAAGGAATCAATCTAATCCAATCTTTTCCCACAAGTGAGAAAAGAAAGCATTAATGTCGCCACCCGTCCACCCTTGAACTCACAACTATAATATTAAACACAGTAGACTAAACAACAACCACACTTAAGAATGAAGTGTTGAGAGCTATATCCTTCACTAGCCACTACCAACTCATAACAATCAAAATAAACTGAATACCATATAATCAATACTAACACTATAACATTTCAAAGATAAATAATGTAAATACCCCAAGAAATGGGAACGTATAGTGAAGGATCCCACCTAACTACTAACACCATATAAAAATACAGACTAAGTTTCTACAAAGAAAGCGAGAAGAAAGAACAAAACACAAGGAAAGAAAACAACAACAAACCAATAAACAAACCTGAAGAGACTGACGTAGAACAGAACAAAGCTTGTTGCTAACCTAACAAGACCCCGACACAACTGTCCCACTACTCTAGAGACCCAGACTGAACGATAAGTAGACTCAGGTGGATAGACAGAAAAGAAAATTTTAAATGAAGAAAAAAGAATTTAGCGGAAAAAACAAGAAAAACATAAATATACAAATCATACAAAGATTTACAAACAAGAAAACTTAACTGATGGTCCAGCGACGCTCGTCTAAATAGCTCCTCAGCACGGATGATGAAGATGAAGACACTACAAACAGTTCTCCACAAACTTGAAAACGTCCAAACGAAAATACCGTTCCAGAAAACCAGACTTCTACGCAAGTCTGTGTGCCAGCTTCTAACAATAGTGTCCTTTGGCACGGTACTGCAACAAATATCCAAACGAATACACTGTTCTGCACGGTGCTTTCATAGCACTGTCCACAATAGAGCTCACTGTATTATGTCAGATATCAAGACTTCACAAGTCTATGTGCCGGAAAAATACGTGTATGTCCCTTGGCACTATGATGCGTAAGGTTATATATGTCCAAACACCGATCACTTGACAGTTTGACACTTGAGAAATCCAGCAGTCTACATCACAGAGTATTCCAGGCCACGCAGATCAGCAGGCTTCAGTCTTCAGCACAGTAAGTTTCCCCGGGTCACGACAGAGGCGTTGGTAGGCACCCACTGGACAGGCACATCAGTGAGGTATGGTCACGACATAACTTCGCAAAACCCCAGGAAGGTAATGTTCCCGGGTCTGTAGAGCAGTACGAGTGATGACCCTGCTGCAGGTAGACTACACGAACAACGTTGTCAGAACCAGTCTACTACAGCTGCGTTCATCTAGACCAATAACCAGATTAAGTAGTTCCATACACCCTGGGATGCCGCCAACACTATTGATACTACCTATATCACCAGTTATAGATGATCTATCTTCCCTCCTGACACCATCTGTCACTCGGGCCACACTATACCAAACTCAACAATCTATCTCCCTCCTGACACCATCTGTCACTCGGGCCAAACTATACCAATCTCAACAATCTATCTCCCTGCTGCTCCAACTAGATCACTACCTTCCTAATACTACACTACAAAGTACAACTTGTAATATCTCAAAATGACATGCCATACGCCAGCTGCGACCTCATTCTATCACTTTAGACCCATCTCCTAACAATCATTGCAACTTTGCACTAACATTATCTTGCAAAAGAGTGTCGAACACAGTAACTGTCAACAATACTCTAAACTGAAAATACCAATCTTCCACTGTGACCTATTTCCAATCTAGGTCACAACCGCTAGCGGGTCAGCACTAGACCGTAACACAGTTCATTACTACTGCCTGACAAACACACTGCCGTGAAACTGGAAAACTAAAATAATTCACTATCGCGAACGCTGATAAAGCTAATGGCGAGAACACAATACTACATAACCTTCTAACACACTGTGTGCATAATAACTTCTAGCCTTATACTGAAAAACTAGGCCCCATGGCCTTCAAAGAATGGGACAGAGCCACCCAGTTGTCAGAACAACTTACGCTGTGGATTTATGATAACGAAAATACTAATAATTATAGGCTCGCTCCATAGGAGCATGACCACAACATAATGGCTGATAATAAGAAATAAACACCTTCTGCAGGTACTTCCCTTTATTAATATAAGCACACACAATTAAGCCTCACACGGCCACCAAAACGTATGAAATACATATGAATAAATGCCAGAGAAACTTGCCTCAAATAATTTATCCAATAGCCACATACATACCAGTAGGACTACACTATACAAACACTGTACTGACTATCGCTCATCCTAGCGATCCAAAAAATCTATAACAGAGCAAGACTTAAATCATGAACAACTCGTCATATGCGTTCTGAAGAAAATATTCCCTGGACACTACACAAATCCAGAATTACACATAATAATCAACAGACTCAAATATGGCAATCTCCAGCTAGAATTCCGTCCCAAGAACTGCACAGAAACTTGCTGGCGAAAGACAAAGATGTCCCCGTCCGCTCGGGACGCTGACTAGCAACTCACTAACTTTCGCGCCTAGACTTCTTCCCACTTCCGTCTTATCACATGTACTGACTATCACTCATCCTAGCGATCCAAAAAATCTATGACAGAGCAAGACTTAAATCATGAACAACTCGTCATATGCGTTCTGAAGATAATATTCCCTGGACATTACACAAATCCAGAATTACACATAATAACCAACAGACTCAAATATGGCAATCTCCAGCTAGAATTCCGTCCCAAGAACTGCACAGCAACTTGCTGGCGAAAGACAAAGATGTCCCCGTCCGCTCGGGACGCTGACTAGCAACTCACTAACTTTCGCGCCTAGACTTCTTCCCACTTCCGTCTTGTCACATGACCTCGACGGTAAAGTTATCTCAGTGTTGCCAAAAACACAATGTAGCCAGTCTGATATTTCGGCGAAATAGCGTCGTGACAGCTAATGTCCACACATTGAGTGTTTAATTGCCTACTCTGTGGCAGAATCCTGGGGCTATGCTAGTTCATACTAACAGTGAAGTAGGATGATGCCATCTTTCACTCTAGTGATGTTATACTCACACCACGGAAATAATGAAAACTTTATTTCCATTATTTTAAGGGGGAGGGAGTAATGTTATGAGTAAAATTCATAACATGTCTCTCGATGTTATTAAATGGTTCGACAAGGATTCATGTTTGTTTATTATCGGTAGTCCTTGGTAACAGGAAGTTACGTCATTGCCTCGAGGTGCAGTTCGCAGACGTTAAAGTAGGGATCAGCAAAAGTAAGAGATCGTCTGCTAGATTCTTCTGTGTGTTTCATTGTGGCAGGTGGACATATGTCTCTGAGCTCCTGAGACTTATATTATTTTCGTGACATATTCCTATGATGTTCCATCACTAGATCATCCATATACCTCCGTGAGATGATGCTAGTATATTTGTAAAAGGAATTAAAATGTGTAAAGCTTTACAGGACAGTGTTCTAGCTACAGACGGCACAGAGCTATACTGATGACTGTATTTGTGATGCCATAAGATATAATGGCTTTCCAGATTATACCTGTGGAGCAGCGTTTATCGTATTAAACAGTGTTTGTAGATTGTCCACTCTTTGTGGTGACATTAATATTTCGAGTTGAATTGCTGTGTGCGTGGTCTACCAGTTCTACCCCTATATGATTTTGGCCAGAGTAACAAGACGTTTACTCAGACTATACAAATAATAATATAAAGACACGCAACAATGACAAAGAAACAAAAGGAGAATAAAGGTTTCCAATTCTAGTGGAAAACGCCACGATATCACAAAAAGTGGGCAAAGCAGTCTAGAGACCCATACACGGTGTCATTTTCAGTTTAAAATTCCATACATTCTAATGGTATAGAAATTATTAAAATAAAATTTGTAATATCCAACATTTATTTCCTTAGATTTAATTTGTTTTTTTTTTCATAGCGTTTCGAAGTTTAAAATTAAATCTTCACGGCTTTAATTTTTGTGTGACTTTATATATATATATATATATATATATATATATATATATATATAGATATGTATATATATATATAATTATATATATATATATATATATATATATATATTTATATATATATATATATGTATATATATATATATATATGTGTGTATATATACATATATATATATATATATATATATAATTTAGATTACATGTTTATTCATCTGGTTTAGTATGTTGTTGCCACTGGTTGGATCGCTTTTCTAACGGCGGTACTTGTATTGACGTTTTATGATTCCCTGACTGAAGATTCTCCCAGACGCTTATTGATGGCTTCTATCTACAATGCTACTAGCAGAGGAATATGGGGAGCTTGTGTCTGCTGGGTCATCGTCGCCTGTATGTCGGGTTACGGAGGTAGTGTATCTGAACAGATATGATTGTTTTGTATCTGGTTATGCATGACTGAATAATATTTCATCCATGACTAACTGTTTGTCAGCATTCCAGTAAATCTCAAGCTCATTGTTGGATCGTGTTTTTTTAGGTAACCCATATTAATTCCATTCTGTGTCCTGCTGTCAGTTATTCCCATTGTCAACATAATTTTTACATCTTGCTTTCTAAATGTGTCATAAATGAATGTTTGCTTATCTGTACATCTATTCATGTAGCAAGTTTTGTTTAATTATATTGTCCTTCAGTATTTTTACTTGGATTTACTGGCGCGCGTGATATGCGTGAAATTCTCACAAGTAATCACATGTGTACAAATTCCATTGGTTTGACTTTTTTGATTATTCGTTATCATATATGGGAAACCACGAGCCTGGGATACAGACCTAAAGGATGACCCAGGGTTTGCTACATTAGGCAATATCTAAAGGATACAGACCTAAAGGATGACTGATAAGGTTGATAAAGTTGATACCGTTGGATTTTTATTCCCGTTAATGATATCCACCAAAAGATAGATATAAGTGGATGGAAGCAGACATCATCATCATCATCAGTTGATAAGATCTCTATGGTGTTGTTTGCTCCACTGTAGTGTATGGAATGTCAACTTGACCTACGCAGTGGTGTGTAGACATGGATTGAGTGTATAATGTGCGAATGATGATAAAGGTTCGTGGTGTTGACAAAAAATGTTCTTTTCTCACACTCATGTATGGCTGGAAGTCATCGACACCAACGACTGTGTACCTTTTCTAAAGTTTAATTGGACGTACACACTCGACAGCACAGATAGTGACAAATCACAGGTTGCCATAATACATCATAGTACAGTGGATAAATGGTCTTGCAATGTTACATGGGCACTCATGTAGAATAAGTGTATAATGGACTGTCAGTAGCCAAGCACTCAGTATCGCCCATACATATATCATCTGACTTCACTGACTGAGCACGTCAGCTTATAAACAATATTTCAGATGGCTTCTAAACCTAATCTCGTCTAGCGACGATTCTTCAACATAATGTTCAGCACATATTTTTCCATATAATAATATTGAACCGCTAGCAATGGGTTCTCATGTGTAGCAGTGATCTCTGGACTGATCAAGCGATAATACGGGCATCCCTTTTCTCTTCTTGAAAGTCACTACATGTTTTGGTTCCAAGATGGCTTCACTCGTGAGCTGTCACTCACGTTTGGATACAGATAATGAATCTGTCCTAAAGTTAGTCATTCATAAAACATTTCATTGCTCTGTAGATTTGATCATGAACAATTGACTGCAATCTACAGGATATAGTGCTGCTAGGAATCGAAGTCGTTTTCATCGAGTCAAATATATTCTCTTAGACATTCAAATCGTAACTATCGAAAATGGTGGCTTCGATCGAGAGTTCATAAGAGTATCTTTGATTACCTTGGTATAGGAAATATGACACTGCCATTCCTTGGCAATACGACTAAACACTGGGGTAAAGCATACACGATAGGTTTAGACGACTATCACCTTCCCCACAAATACTGAGATCACTTTTTCCCCGGCGACAGGCCGACATGGAAAACACAGTCCCTATCAGGACGAAGCCAAATCACACCACACTCTAGCGACACATCCGCCGAATAGCCTTCGACCTCTCTAGAGACAACAGAACATATAGTTCGACTTAGATATGTAAAGATATACAGATATAAGACAGACTCGTCCTACTCAGACAAACAATACACATAAATTCAGGCCATAGCTATTCTGAAGCAAGAACAATCTATTATTACCCAAACAACGAATAAATCGCAGTAAAATGGATTTATCCGCGGAGTTTGATCGAAAGAGCCGACACAACTTTCAAGGGAAGTAACTCAATAATGACTTTCCCTTAAGCACTATTTTGCTTTCAAAATATTTGCGAAGATAACAAGAATACCAATGTATAATATTGTAAGATATCAAAGACTGCACGTAACAGTCTTACCACACCTCCCGGAAAAAAAAAATGGAACATTTTTTTTTCTTTTTGAAATACATCTAGGAGCAACGTACAATAGGCTCACAACGCATGAATAATGCGCAGATGAAAATATCAGGAATACCTATAACGCCTAATATGAGGCTAAGTCGACTTATGGAGCGACTGGTGAGAATGTGTCTCATAAACTGAGAGAAATTATTTCTCTACAAGTATATTTTTTCCAGGAAGGTGTCATCAAAGTATAATACAATTCTGGCAATTACACAATGCCTAAAAAATTCATATCATCATTTCGTATTAGATATCTTAAATTTATGATTTATGAAGAAAAAATCATCAAAGCACAGCGGTGAATAAACATCAATGAACCGCTATGTAGTGATACAATCATTATATTATTAAATTACAAATGTGTATCTATCATGATATAGAAAAGGAACTACTATAGAACTAGACATATCAAGAAGTCTAAGCCCTAATAGTTATGTGGAATCATGTGGGCATCTTGACAGAATGTCTGCCATCACATTATCTGATCCACGAATAGCTCGCACAGAGAAATGAAAAGGTTGAAGAGCAATTGCATATCGAGTAGACCTCGAGCTCTTCAAATTCTTACTCTGTATAGCAGTAAGAGCTTTTTGGTCGGTTTCTACTATGAAATGTGCGCCTAGAAGGAATCTCTGTAGTTTGAGGATCGACCAAACCATAGCTAATAGCTCACGGTCTAAAACCGAATAATTCCTTTCTGCCGCATTAAGTTTTCTGGAAATATACATTACAGGATGCAGAGTTCCAGAGTACTCTTGCATTAGTGCCGCTCCAATCCCAGTGGATGAAGCGTCACTACGAAGAACGAATGTCTTATCTTTAGTAGTAGCACTAAAATAGGTGGTGTTGAAAACAGTGTTTTAATCTTATCCAGAGAGCATTGGCATTCCTGAGACCAGTGGACCACATTAGGCGAACCTTTCTTTAGAAGTGTTGAGAGAGGTGCCATGATAGAGGATAGATTCTGAATGAATCTGCCATAAAATTGAATAAGACCTAACAGACTTCTCACCTGTTTTTTAGTCTTAGGGATTGAGATGTTAAGTATCTTACTAGTATTATGGTCCTCTGTCTTTAGGAAACCATGACCAACTCGGTGGCCTAGGAAAGAAATTTCGCTAAAACCAATATAGGCTTTAGAGGGTTTCGCTGTCAGGTTGTGCTCACGCAAAGTAGACAGCAATTCATCTAACCCTGAATAGTGATCTTCCCAAGTATCGCTGAAAAGACAGATGTCGTCTAGATATGCAATGACATCTGACCGATAAGATAGGATTCGGCGCATCATGCGTACGAACGTAGCTGGTGCGTTCATAAGACCGAAAGGCATAAAATTCCATTGGAACAAACCTCTAGGTGTTGAAAAAGCCGTGAGAGGTTTGGCGCGTTCAGATAAAGGAACTTGCCAATATCCTTTAGACAAATCAAGTTTAGTGAAAAAATGAGATTTGGAGAGTCGAGTAAGTAGCTCTTCCAGTAAAGGCATAGGTTCGGCATCGAACTTAGTTACTTGATTCAATTTTCGATAGTCAACGCAAAGACGTATGTTATTGTCTTTTTTACGCACAATAACCATCGGCGAAGAATATGCAGAGGTGGATGGTTCGATTATTTTCAAATCTATCATCTCATCCAACTCTTTCTCGACCTGTGCTTGAAAATGTATAGGTATAGGATAAGGTCTAACCCTAATAGGAGTATGGTCAGTTAGAACAATGTCATGTTGAATGACATTCGTTTGTCCAGGGATGTCAGTGAGTACATCCTGAAATGTTTGCAACATAGTTGAAACTTGTCGCTGTTCTCCTAGAGACAAATCAGGAGAGACAGTAACGTTCTTCCATGATTCACTGGAATGAAGTGGGATCATTGGAAGAGGAAGATTTACATCTGAAAAACTTGTTTCCTCATCCTGTATCACGGACAGTGATGAGTAATGACCATGTTGTACTGGAGAATTGTCCGTTGCTTGGAAAATGGGTTGCAAATAATCCGGACGTTCATGGAATTCAGTAAGCATATTGATGTGGAAGGTTTTATGCTTCCCATCAATATCGACAATATAGTCGACATCGGAAATTTTCGATATTATATCGTACGGACCTTTCCAAGAAATAAGTAATCTGTTTTCCCTACAAGGTAGTAATACAAATGCTTTGTCACCAGGACAAAGTTGTCGTAAGCATCTCTTCTTATTGGCAAATTGCCTTGCCTTCTGTTTCGCAAATTCAGAAGAAGAAGTTGCTAATTTGCATGCTTCGATAATTTTTTGTCTCAACGCGATGACATATTCGTAGGATGACTTTGTGTCATCGTCAATATTGTCAGATGTTATGAGATCGTGAAGCAACGACATAGGGCCACGCGGACGCGCGCCAAAGACGAGTTCAAAGGGAGAAAATCCCGTATGTTCATTGGGTACCTCTCTGTAAGCGAAGAGGGCCGCAGGTAAAACTCTGTCCCAGTCTTGAGGATGATCCTCAGTTATCTTCCCCAGTAAGTTTTTAAGTGTTCTATTAAGGCGTTCGACCATACCATTAGACATTGGATGGTAGATACTACTTAAAGATCTATCTATCTGCAGAGTAGACATTACTTGAGACATGGTATCTGATATTAGTTGGGTGCCATGGTCTGACAATATCTCTCCGGGGAACCCCAGACGAGAAAATATAAGCCAAAGAGCATCCGCAATATCAGCAGTAGTAATGCTCTTCAGAGGAATAGCCTCTGGCCAACGTGTGCACATATCAACACACGTCAAGATAAACTGATGTCCTCTGGCAGACTTGATCTTAAATGGACCAATAATGTCTATAGCCATTTTTTGAAAACGGCCGAATAGGAATGTCCGCCGCCTGAATGGGTGCAGCATGCCGTGGACCTTTGGATTTAACTTCCTGACATACTTTACAAGATCGACAATAAATCCGTATGTCCTTGTTTACCAATGGCCAAAAGAAAGCCGCAAGGACTCTTGACTTAGTACGGGAAAAACCCATGTGTCCAGCACACTGAGAGTCGTGAGCGTGCTGCAAAATTTTAACTCTCAAATTCTTGGGAACCAGGATTTGAGAATGACTTGACGTAATGGAGTCTTGAACCATACGTACAAGTACGCCATTCTTCTTTGTAATCCACGATTTACGACTTGTGTCTTTATTCGGATCACCTTTAGTTGCAAGAATGAAGAATTTCTTCAGAGTGGGATCATCTTCTTGCTGTTTTATAAACGAGTCACGAGAAATTACCAAGGGATTATCTTGGTTATGCACTTCATTATCTTCAATAGATGAAGTTTGAGGCATATTAAGAGCCTGAGCTCTAGTGACTACAGCGTTAGCAATCTGCATGTTTTGCCTTTCCCACGTGGAAATTTGTTGCGGAGTGCATTCCTTGACTCCATGAATGCGACCGATGATGAGGTCAGCGATCGGATTCGGAAGAAGACATGCGTGTACATCTCCTGTAAAGAAAGGAGTAGCAATCCTAATGATAGCAGTAGAGTATTTCTCTAATGTGCCGCCAAATGTTACACATTTGACTACTTGTCCAGTGGCACGGGAAGGATCTACGGGTGACTGCCTAACACCAATTGTGGTGCATCCAGAATCAAATAGCACAGAGACTGGATTGTTATTCACTAAACCCTTATGTAAGACAAGAGAACCTCTTCCATCATGCGCGACTGATGCTGGAAGAGCAGGAAGAGGATGGCCACAGCTTAAAGTAGACACTGTGGTTGGCTCAAATAACGTTTTGCATTGGGGGCACTGAGATGCTCTCCCAAAATCAAAAGCGGCACATGCCATATTACTAGCATCATTATTATCTTTACTCTGTTTATAGGCTTCATGGGACTCTTGTTGTGCAGAGTTTGCCTGAAAATGTGGTTTATGTCTTTTGTTTTGAGATCTACCTCGGTTATTATCACCTCTGTAGTTATTGTTACCTCTATTGTAACCCCTATTTGGGTTTGAGTCATAGTTCCCTTGGTTACCATTATCATATTCATTATAATGAGTATCTCTGTAATTATGATCTTGTTGACTCCAAGACGGATAACCCTGATAGTTTCTATAATTACTTCCTCTACGGAAATTCCTATAATTATGACCACCCCTGTGTCGAGAGCTATCAGGTCGTCTCCAGTTCTTTGAAGAAGAACCCTGAAATGATTGGTTACCTTGGTTTTGATAACTATTATGGTTACCTTTTTTATCAAATCTGTTTTGAGGTCCCTGAAATCTGTGTGAATAATTGGGATTGTATGGTGTTGCTGAAGCAACTGGCATACTCTCCTTAATCTTAGTGTTGCCAAAAGTCACGTCGGGGTGTGCAGTGACATATTGGGAACAATATTCTTCCATTTCTTTTAGAGATTTGGGTTTACGCTCATGTATAAATTCAAGGAAAGGTTTGTTCACACATGACATAATCTTATCTCTGAGCAACAAATCCATAAGTCCTTCATACGTTTTTTCTGTTTTGGAAAGCTCAATCCAACGATCAACTGTGAGACGTGCCTTTGCAGTGAATTCTGAGAATTCTACACCCGTCTCAGGTACCATCGTTTTAAATAAAAGGCGATAGCCTTCCTCACTTAGCTGATATTTTTTTATCAAAGCCGCCCTAATGACATCATAATTATCCTTATCTGCTTCTCCTACAAGGCATAATCTAGTCAAAGATTCACCTTTCAAGTTTTCTGATAATTGATTAGCGTATTGTGATTTATCCACATTATGTGTACGACAAGAACGTTCAAATCTATCCAGCCAGAATGTAATATCGTCACTGGACTGATTGAACGGTGGAACCTTAACCTTGTAAGTAGAAGGTTTATCATTACCACTAGATGCCTGATTAACATTACTCATACTTGTCAATCTTAATTTCTCCAACTCAAATTCATGTTCTCTTATTGCTTTTTTTTCTTCAGCCTCTCTGTCTAATCTTTTTTGTTCAGCTTCCCTGTCTAATCTTTTTTGTTCAGCTTCCCTGTCTAATCTTTTTTGTTCAGCTTCACTGTCTAATCTTTTTTGTTCAGCTTCACTGTCTAATCTTTTTTGTTCAGCCGCAGCTTCTCTTTCCAATTTTTTTTTGTTCAGCTTCAAATCTCCTTTCCTCTACCTGCATCTGCAATTTCTTTTGTTCAGCAGCAGCCTCAGCTTCTCTTTCTAATCTTTTCTCTTCCGCCATAGCTTTTCTTTCTTCTGCAGCTAATCTTTTCTCTTCTGCCATAGCTCTTCTCTCTTCTGCAGCTAATGCTTTGTCATATTGAGCAACTGCCCATTGTTCTAATTGTTGACCAGTCTTATCAAGGGCTTTCCCTTGTGTAATGAAGTATTCTAATGTAGCCATGATGTCTAACAATAATACTAATCACCTGAATCAATAATAATACCACAAGTTCTCAATGACTTGATTAATCAGTATACTATCCCAATATCTGTGGGTCACAAGCCTTTAATAAGGTCTTGTATAATAGTAATAATAATCAGGTACTGGTTTATACCATAATCCAAGTGCAGTGCACAGGCAATTGTGTCTTATGAAATATACCTATATAAAACATATGTCAACCAACAGAATACATAAAGTACAAATAGGACTGACAATACAAGAACGTTTGCAGAAATCAAAATAAATCAAATAGGGAAATCAATGAAAATAATCACTGAATCTGCAAAGAATAACAACACAAATGACGTCACAATATATGAATATAAATTGTGAATAGAACTGAAAGATAGAAAAGGTTAGACCAACAAATTACAAACAAATCAAAACAAAACTAAAGAACAAAGAAATATTACAAAAATAACAATAATTACAGACTTCACAGCTAACACAAAAGCAACAGTTGTCGCAGCAAATTTTCAATCAAGAAAATTGCACCTATAGAAAACGCCCACAACGGACCCTCTATGACGTGGGATATTCTGTTGTGAGGACGCCGCCCAACCTTAAACACAACCCGCTGACATAGAAACTAACATACTATACAAACAAATAACATGTAAACATAAATATATATAAATTATGTGTATGATAGTATGTGTTGCAAAATAGGCTCAGTCTTACAGTAATGGCAAAGTTATTTTTATGAAAACAAACAAACTGCCACTTTATTCAATTAAACATTCTGGCCTTAAATATTAAAGTTCATATATGGAAAACAAGAAGATCCATCGATGAAAATAGGACTTCTTAGTTCACTCATACTGTCTTCCTGTTAACATTGACAAGAATTGATCCAACTGTTCTGTGAAACTCTATAATGTCTAATGTAAAAAATGTCAACAACGCTGACCTACATACTGCATTCACCTGACAGGTCACGTGACGAAGTGTTGACAAAGAGCAAACCAATACTGCAAGTGTGTCGTATCAGCCACAGGAAACGGTCTGGTATCGGTAATCTGTTGACTTCTGAACTTCTGCGAGGTCAAACCCAGAAAGCTGGTCCACCAGTTGATAAAGTTGATAACGTTGGATTTTTATTCCCGTTAATGATATCCACCAAAAGATAGATATAAGTGGATGGAAGCAGACATCATCATCATCATCAGTTGATAAGATCTCTATGGTGTTGTTTGCTCCACTGTAGTGTATGGAATGTCAACTTGACCTACGCAGTGGTGTGTAGACATGGATTGAGTGTATAATGTGCGAATGATGATAAAGGTTCGTGGTGTTGACAAAAAATGTTCTTTTCTCACACTCATGTATGGCTGGAAGTCATCGACACCAACGACTGTGTACCTTTTCTAAAGTTTAATTGGACGTACACACTCGACAGCACAGATAGTGACAAATCACAGGTTGCCATAATACATCATAGTACAGTGGATAAATGGTCTTGCAATGTTACATGGGCACTCATGTAGAATAAGTGTATAATGGACTGTCAGTAGCCAAGCACTCAGTATCGCCCATACATATATCATCTGACTTCACTGACTGAGCACGTCAGCTTATAAACAATATTTCAGATGGCTTCTAAACCTAATCTCGTCTAGCGACGATTCTTCAACATAATGTTCAGCACATATTTTTCCATATAATAATATTGAACCGCTAGCAATGGGTTCTCATGTGTAGCAGTGATCTCTGGACTGATCAAGCGATAATACGGGCATCCCTTTTCTCTTCTTGAAAGTCACTACATGTTTTGGTTCCAAGATGGCTTCACTCGTGAGCTGTCACTCACGTTTGGATACAGATAATGAATCTGTCCTAAAGTTAGTCATTCATAAAACATTTCATTGCTCTGTAGATTTGATCATGAACAATTGACTGCAATCTACAGGATATATAGTGCTGCTAGGAATCGAAGTCGTTTTCATCGAGTCAAATATATTCTCTTAGACATTCAAATCGTAACTATCGAAAATGGTGGCTTCGATCGAGAGTTCATAAGAGTATCTTTGATTACCTTGGTATAGGAAATATGAAACTGCCATTCCTTGGCAATACGACTAAACACTGGGGTAAAGCATACACGATAGGTTTAGACGACTATCACCTTCCCCACAAATACTGAGATCACTTTTTCCCCGGCGACAGGCCGACATGGAAAAACACAGTCCCTATCAGGACGAAGCCAAAAATCACACCACACTCTAGCGACACATCCGCCGAATAGCCTTCGACCTCTCTAGAGACAACAGAACATATAGTTCGACTTAGATATGTAAAGATATACAGATATAAGACAGACTCGTCCTACTCAGACAAACAATACACATAAATTCAGGCCATAGATATTCTGAAGCAAGAACAATCTATTATTACCCAAACAACGAATAAATCGCAGTAAAATGGATTTATCCGCGGAGTTTGATCGAAAGAGCCGACACAACTTTCAAGGGAAGTAACTCAATAATGACTTTCCCTTAAGCACTATTTTGCTTTCAAAATATTTGCGAAGATAACAAGAATACCAATGTATAATATTGTAAGATATCAAAGACTGCACGTAACAGTCTTACCACACCTCCCGGGAAAAAAAAAAATGGAACATTTTTTTTTCTTTTTGAAATACATCTAGGAGCAACGTACAATAGGCTCACAACGCATGAATAATGCGCAGATGAAAATATCAGGAATACCTATAACGCCTAATATGAGGCTAAGTCGACTTATGGAGCGACTGGTGAGAATGTGTCTCATAAACTGAGAGAAATTATTTCTCTACAAGTATATTTTTCCAGGAAGGTGTCATCAAAGTATAATACAATTCTGGCAATTACACAATGCCTAAAAAATTCATATCATCATTTCGTATTAGATATCTTAAATTTATGATTTATGAAGAAAAAATCATCAAAGCACAGCGGTGAATAAACATCAATGAACCGCTATGTAGTGATACAATCATTATATTATTAAATTACAAATGTGTATCTATCATGATATAGAAAAGGAACTACTATAGAACTAGACATATCAAGAAGTCTAAGCCCTAATAGTTATGTGGAATCATGTGGGCATCTTGACAGAATGTCTGCCATCACATTATCTGATCCACGAATAGCTCGCACAGAGAAATGAAAAGGTTGAAGAGCAATTGCATATCGAGTAGACCTCGAGCTCTTCAAATTCTTACTCTGTATAGCAGTAAGAGCTTTTTGGTCGGTTTCTACTATGAAATGTGCGCCTAGAAGGAATCTCTGTAGTTTGAGGATCGACCAAACCATAGCTAATAGCTCACGGTCTAAAACCGAATAATTCCTTTCTGCCGCATTAAGTTTTCTGGAAATATACATTACAGGATGCAGAGTTCCAGAGTACTCTTGCATTAGTGCCGCTCCAATCCCAGTGGATGAAGCGTCACTACGAAGAACGAATGTCTTATCTTTAGTGGGTAGCACTAAAATAGGTGGTGTTGAAAACAGTGTTTTAATCTTATCCAGAGAGCATTGGCATTCCTGAGACCAGTGGACCACATTAGGCGAACCTTTCTTTAGAAGTGTTGAGAGAGGTGCCATGATAGAGGATAGATTCTGAATGAATCTGCCATAAAATTGAATAAGACCTAACAGACTTCTCACCTGTTTTTTAGTCTTAGGGATTGAGATGTTAAGTATCTTACTAGTATTATGGTCCTCTGTCTTTAGGAAACCATGACCAACTCGGTGGCCTAGGAAAGAAATTTCGCTAAAACCAATATAGGCTTTAGAGGGTTTCGCTGTCAGGTTGTGCTCACGCAAAGTAGACAGCAATTCATCTAACCCTGAATAGTGATCTTCCCAAGTATCGCTGAAAAGACAGATGTCGTCTAGATATGCAATGACATCTGACCGATAAGATAGGATTCGGCGCATCATGCGTACGAACGTAGCTGGTGCGTTCATAAGACCGAAAGGCATAAAATTCCATTGGAACAAACCTCTAGGTGTTGAAAAAGCCGTGAGAGGTTTGGCGCGTTCAGATAAAGGAACTTGCCAATATCCTTTAGACAAATCAAGTTTAGTGAAAAAATGAGATTTGGAGAGTCGAGTAAGTAGCTCTTCCAGTAAAGGCATAGGTTCGGCATCGAACTTAGTTACTTGATTCAATTTTCGATAGTCAACGCAAAGACGTATGTTATTGTCTTTTTTACGCACAATAACCATCGGCGAAGAATATGCAGAGGTGGATGGTTCGATTATTTTCAAATCTATCATCTCATCCAACTCTTTCTCGACCTGTGCTTGAAAATGTATAGGTATAGGATAAGGTCTAACCCTAATAGGAGTATGGTCAGTTAGAACAATGTCATGTTGAATGACATTCGTTTGTCCAGGGATGTCAGTGAGTACATCCTGAAATGTTTGCAACATAGTTGAAACTTGTCGCTGTTCTCCTAGAGACAAATCAGGAGAGACAGTAACGTTCTTCCATGATTCACTGGAATGAAGTGGGATCATTGGAAGAGGAAGATTTACATCTGAAAAACTTGTTTCCTCATCCTGTATCACGGACAGTGATGAGTAATGACCATGTTGTACTGGAGAATTGTCCGTTGCTTGGAAAATGGGTTGCAAATAATCCGGACGTTCATGGAATTCAGTAAGCATATTGATGTGGAAGGTTTTATGCTTCCCATCAATATCGACAATATAGTCGACATCGGAAATTTTCGATATTATATCGTACGGACCTTTCCAAGAAATAAGTAATCTGTTTTCCCTACAAGGTAGTAATACAAATGCTTTGTCACCAGGACAAAGTTGTCGTAAGCATCTCTTCTTATTGGCAAATTGCCTTGCCTTCTGTTTCGCAAATTCAGAAGAAGAAGTTGCTAATTTGCATGCTTCGATAATTTTTTTGTCTCAACGCGATGACATATTCGTAGGATGACTTTGTGTCATCGTCAATATTGTCAGATGTTATGAGATCGTGAAGCAACGACATAGGGCCACGCGGACGCGCGCCAAAGACGAGTTCAAAGGGAGAAAATCCCGTATGTTCATTGGGTACCTCTCTGTAAGCGAAGAGGGCCGCAGGTAAAACTCTGTCCCAGTCTTGAGGATGATCCTCAGTTATCTTCCCCAGTAAGTTTTTAAGTGTTCTATTAAGGCGTTCGACCATACCATTAGACATTGGATGGTAGATACTACTTAAAGATCTATCTATCTGCAGAGTAGACATTACTTGAGACATGGTATCTGATATTAGTTGGGTGCCATGGTCTGACAATATCTCTCCGGGGAACCCCAGACGAGAAAATATAAGCCAAAGAGCATCTGCAATATCAGCAGTAGTAATGCTCTTCAGAGGAATAGCCTCTGGCCAACGTGTGCACATATCAACACACGTCAAGATAAACTGATGTCCTCTGGCAGACTTGATCTTAAATGGACCAATAATGTCTATAGCCATTTTTTGGAACGGCCGAATAGGAATGTCCGCCGCCTGAATGGGTGCAGCATGCCGTGGACCTTTGGATTTAACTTCCTGACATACTTTACAAGATCGACAATAAATCCGTATGTCCTTGTTTACCAATGGCCAAAAGAAAGCCGCAAGGACTCTTGACTTAGTACGGGAAAAACCCATGTGTCCAGCACACTGAGAGTCGTGAGCGTGCTGCAAAATTTTAACTCTCAAATTCTTGGGAACCAGGATTTGAGAATGACTTGACGTAATGGAGTCTTGAACCATACGTACAAGTACGCCATTCTTCTTTGTAATCCACGATTTACGACTTGTGTCTTTATTCGGATCACCTTTAGTTGCAAGAATGAAGAATTTCTTCAGAGTGGGATCATCTTCTTGCTGTTTTATAAACGAGTCACGAGAAATTACCAAGGGATTATCTTGGTTATGCACTTCATTATCTTCAATAGATGAAGTTTGAGGCATATTAAGAGCCTGAGCTCTAGTGACTACAGCGTTAGCAATCTGCATGTTTTGCCTTTCCCACGTGGAAATTTGTTGCGGAGTGCATTCCTTGACTCCATGAATGCGACCGATGATGAGGTCAGCGATCGGATTCGGAAGAAGACATGCGTGTACATCTCCTGTAAAGAAAGGAGTAGCAATCCTAATGATAGCAGTAGAGTATTTCTCTAATGTGCCGCCAAATGTTACACATTTGACTACTTGTCCAGTGGCACGGGAAGGATCTACGAGTGACTGCCTAACACCAATTGTGGTGCATCCAGAATCAAATAGCACAGAGACTGGATTGTTATTCACTAAACCCTTATGTAAGACAAGAGAACCTCTTCCATCATGCGCGACTGATGCTGGAAGAGCAGGAAGAGGATGGCCACAGCTTAAAGTAGACACTGTGGTTGGCTCAAATAACGTTTTGCATTGGGGGCACTGAGATGCTCTCCCAAAATCAAAAGCGGCACATGCCATATTACTAGCATCATTATTATCTTTACTCTGTTTATAGGCTTCATGGGACTCTTGTTGTGCAGAGTTTGCCTGAAAATGTGGTTTATGTCTTTTGTTTTGAGATCTACCTCGGTTATTATCACCTCTGTAGTTATTGTTACCTCTATTGTAACCCCTATTTGGGTTTGAGTCATAGTTCCCTTGGTTACCATTATCATATTCATTATAATGAGTATCTCTGTAATTATGATCTTGTTGACTCCAAGACGGATAACCCTGATAGTTTCTATAATTACTTCCTCTACGGAAATTCCTATAATTATGACCACCCCTGTGTCGAGAGCTATCAGGTCGTCTCCAGTTCTTTGAAGAAGAACCCTGAAATGATTGGTTACCTTGGTTTTGATAACTATTATGGTTACCTATTTTATCAAATCTGTTTTGAGGTCCCTGAAATCTGTGTGAATAATTGGGATTGTATGGTGTTGCTGAAGCAACTGGCATACTCTCCTTAATCTTAGTGTTGCCAAAAGTCACGTCGGGGTGTGCAGTGACATATTGGGAACAATATTCTTCCATTTCTTTTAGAGATTTGGGTTTACGCTCATGTATAAATTCAAGGAAAGGTTTGTTCACACATGACATAATCTTATCTCTGAGCAACAAATCCATAAGTCCTTCATACGTTTTTTTCTGTTTTGGAAAGCTCAATCCAACGATCAACTGTGAGACGTGCCTTTGCAGTGAATTCTGAGAATTCTACACCCGTCTCAGGTACCATCGTTTTAAATAAAAGGCGATAGCCTTCCTCACTTAGCTGATATTTTTTTATCAAAGCCGCCCTAATGACATCATAATTATCCTTATCTGCTTCTCCTACAAGGCATAATCTAGTCAAAGATTCACCTTTCAAGTTTTCTGATAATTGATTAGCGCATTGTGATTTATCCACATTATGTGTACGACAAGAACGTTCAAATCTATCCAGCCAGAATGTAATATCGTCACTGGACTGATTGAACGGTGGAACCTTAACCTTGTAAGTAGAAGGTTTATCATTACCACTAGATGCCTGATTAACATTACTCATACTTGTCAATCTTAATTTCTCCAACTCAAATTCATGTTCTCTTATTGCTTTTTTTTCTTCAGCCTCTCTGTCTAATCTTTTTTGTTCAGCTTCCCTGTCTAATCTTTTTTGTTCAGCTTCCCTGTCTAATCTTTTTTGTTCAGCTTCACTGTCTAATCTTTTTTGTTCAGCCGCAGCTTCTCTTTCCAATTTTTTTTGTTCAGCTTCAAATCTCCTTTCCTCTACCTGCATCTGCAATTTCTTTTGTTCAGCAGCAGCCTCAGCTTCTCTTTCTAATCTTTTCTCTTCCGCCATAGCTTTTCTTTCTTCTGCAGCTAATCTTTTCTCTTCTGCAGCTAATGCTTTGTCATATTGAGCAACTGCCCATTGTTCTAATTGTTGACCAGTCTTATCAAGGGCTTTCCCTTGTGTAATGAAGTATTCTAATGTAGCCATGATGTCTAACAATAATACTAATCACCTGAATCAATAATAATACCACACGTTCTCAATGACTTGATTAATCAGTATACCATCCCAATATCTGTGGGTCACAAGCCTTTAATAAGGTCTTGTATAATAGTAATAATAATCAGGTACTGGTTTATACCATAATCCAAGTGCAGTGCACAGGCAATTGTGTCTTATGAAATATACCTATATAAAACATATGTCAACCAACAGAATACATAAAGTACAAATAGGACTGACAATACAAGAACGTTTGCAGAAATCAAAATAAATCAAATAGGGAAATCAATGAAAATAATCACTGAATCTGCAAAGAATAACAACACAAATGACGTCACAATATATGAATATAAATTGTGAATAGAACTGAAAGATAGAAAAGGTTAGACCAACAAATTACAAACAAATCAAAACAAAACTAAAGAACAAAGAAATATTACAAAAATAACAATAATTACAGACTTCACAGCTAACACAAAAGCAACAGTTGTCGCAGCAAATTTTCAATCAAGAAAATTGCACCTATAGAAAACGCCCACAACGGACCCTCTATGACGTGGGATATTCTGTTGTGAGGACGCCGCCCAACCTTAAACACAACCCGCTGACATAGAAACTAACATACTATACAAACAAATAACATGTAAACATAAATATATATAAATTATGTGTATGATAGTATGTGTTGCAAAATAGGCTCAGTCTTACAGTAATGGCAAAGTTATTTTTATGAAAACAAACAAACTGCCACTTTATTCAATTAAACATTCTGGCCTTAAATATTAAAGTTCATATATGGAAAACAAGAAGATCCATCGATGAAAATAGGACTTCTTAGTTCACTCATACTGTCTTCCTGTTAACATTGACAAGAATTGATCCAACTGTTCTGTGAAACTCTATAATGTCTAATGTCAAAAAATGTCAACAACGCTGACCTACATACTGCATTCACCTGACAGGTCACGTGACGAAGTGTTGACAAAGAGCAAACCAATACTGCAAGTGTGTCGTATCAGCCACAGGAAACGGTCTGGTATCGGTAATCTGTTGACTTCTGAACTTCTGCGAGGTCAAACCCAGAAAGCTGGTCCACCAGTTGATAAAGTTTGATAACGTTGGATTTTTATTCCCGTTAATGATATCCACCAAAAGATAGATATAAGTGGATGGAAGCAGACATCATCATCATCATCAGTTGATAAGATCTCTATGGTGTTGTTTGCTCCACTGTAGTGTATGGAATGTCAACTTGACCTACGCAGTGGTGTGTAGACATGGATTGAGTGTATAATGTGCGAATGATGATAAAGGTTCGTGGTGTTGACAAAAAATGTTCTTTTCTCACACTCATGTATGGCTGGAAGTCATCGACACCAACGACTGTGTACCTTTTCTAAAGTTTAATTGGACGTACACACTCGACAGCACAGATAGTGACAAATCACAGGTTGCCATAATACATCATAGTACAGTGGATAAATGGTCTTGCAATGTTACATGGGCACTCATGTAGAATAAGTGTATAATGGACTGTCAGTAGCCAAGCACTCAGTATCGCCCATACATATATCATCTGACTTCACTGACTGAGCACGTCAGCTTATAAACAATATTTCAGATGGCTTCTAAACCTAATCTCGTCTAGCGACGATTCTTCAACATAATGTTCAGCACATATTTTTCCATATAATAATATTGAACCGCTAGCAATGGGTTCTCATGTGTAGCAGTGATCTCTGGACTGATCAAGCGATAATACGGGCATCCCTTTTCTCTTCTTGAAAGTCACTACATGTTTTGGTTCCAAGATGGCTTCACTCGTGAGCTGTCACTCACGTTTGGATACAGATAATGAATCTGTCCTAAAGTTAGTCATTCATAAAACATTTCATTGCTCTGTAGATTTGATCATGAACAATTGACTGCAATCTACAGGATATAGTGCTGCTAGGAATCGAAGTCGTTTTCATCGAGTCAAATATATTCTCTTAGACATTCAAATCGTAACTATCGAAAATGGTGGCTTCGATCGAGAGTTCATAAGAGTATCTTTGATTACCTTGGTATAGGAAATATGACACTGCCATTCCTTGGCAATACGACTAAACACTGGGGTAAAGCATACACGATAGGTTTAGACGACTATCACCTTCCCCACAAATACTGAGATCACTTTTTCCCCGGCGACAGGCCGACATGGAAAACACAGTCCCTATCAGGACGAAGCCAAATCACACCACACTCTAGCGACACATCCGCCGAATAGCCTTCGACCTCTCTAGAGACAACAGAACATATAGTTCGACTTAGATATGTAAAGATATACAGATATAAGACAGACTCGTCCTACTCAGACAAACAATACACATAAATTCAGGCCATAGATATTCTGAAGCAAGAACAATCTATTACCCAGAGTTTGCTACATTAGGCAATATCTGAAGCATCGAGCACAGATTGGAACCAGGCCCGCAAGAAAACAGCCAATAGGTAGTATGGCGCTCTCTCTGGCAAACCTCTACACCAAAGGGTAGAAGAAGAACGAATTAGTAAGTAAGTAAGTAAGTAAGGTTATTCATTAGCAACACTCATATTTAAAGAATAAATACGATTTTTTAGAGAAGCAGCAAATGGCCGAGAGAAGTAGATTTCTCATTAAATAAATCTTTTCATGGGGAGAGAGGAAATGGCAAGTTCTAGAAAAAAAATGGCAGAGAACAGGAGAGAAACAATAAATCATAATGAATTGCGCCCCACAGTAGCTTTTAAAAACTCGTTTGCATTTTACAGGATTATAGTAAATTTTGGCAACTATGTTGCCGGCGATCTGACACTTCTGTCCCATAGCCGTAATAAGATGTTAATTAGTTGCTTATCCTTTACAGGACGTGGCAATCAACCCCAGCTTTTATTGGCTGTTTGTGATTTTTCTAGGCAATTTTTTCATTCAGTAGTTTGCCATTGCTTTCTGAACGGTACGGCGCTTATACCATTGTTAAAAATCCACACAAAGCGATCTGCTACAAAACCGCCTGCAGCAGGTTTCGAACCTGGTATATCTGGATTATGAAACTGCGTTCATATCCATTAGACCACAAACGCCGATAATAAGATACATAAGAAAATTAAAATATTTGATGAGAGATCACTGACAAGTGTTGCAGAAAATACACAAGTAGTCAACTAAAGATAATGAGAATAAATGCAGGAAATGATAACAAGATTGTACTGGAAGAAACACCACGACAAGATGTATAATCATATATATATAGAGAGATAGGTAGATAAGCTTGGGAGCTATAGAGCAAAAGGTCAACAAGTTCATAAGGAAATGGCTAGGAGTGTCACCAGGTATGTCAGACGTAGCACTGTACTGCAAGATGGCAAAGCTTGTGCTTCCTTTCAAGTCAGTTGTTGAAGAATACAAAGTGGGAAAGGCAGGGCTCGCAATGATGCTGTGCGAGTCAGCAGATGACGTAGTTAAGTCCATTCAGCCCACACTGAAAACTGGAAGGAAGTGGAAAGTGGATGAATGTTGGTGCTGCCCAAGAGTTGCTCAGGGAAGGTAATCTGATAGACACAGACGAATAGACAGGGATTTAGCATGGTGACATCCGCTGGTGGTCCAAGGAATCAAACAGGGAACGCAGAGATATGATAATTCAGGAGATACGAGGAGCTGAGAATGATAAGACGATGCTAAAAGCGGTGCAGCAGGCCCAACAAGGCCAATGGACTACATGGGAAGGAGCCTTGCAAAGGTCCTTGACATGAAATGATATATGGCATATGGCTCGCCCCCTTTAGAGTGTAAAGGAGATTAAGGGGCCGAAGTCGTGATCGACGGGGGGACAACTTCTGATGATCAGATTGCCTCCGGTTGTATCGCTCTGTATAGAGTTCCGTATCATATATATCTTTGCAGCAGTATAGTAACTGTTAGAAGGACAGGCAATGATATCAAAATAAGAATTCTATCAAGTCTAACAAACAAAAAAACAACAGAATTATCGATTCAAAAGTCAAGTCAGTCCTATTGTATGGCTGTGAAACATGGAGGATAATACAAACAATAACCAATAAACTACAGACGTTCATAAATGGGTTCTTGCTTAGACTTGACGGATTGAAATGGTATGACAAGATCACTAATGTGGAACTAATGACAAGATCACTAATGTGGAACTAATGACAAGACCACTAATGGGGAACTAATGACAAGATCACTAATGTGGAACTAATGACAAGATCACTAATGTGGAACTAATGACAAGACCACTAATGTGGAACTAATGACAAGATCACTAATGTGGAACTAATGACAAGATCACTAACGTGGAACTAATGACAAGACCACTAATGTGGAACTGATGACAAGACCACTAATGTGGAACTAATGACAAGACCACTAATGTGGAACTAATGACAAGACCACTAATGTGGAACTGATGACAAGATCACTAATGTGGAACTAATGACAAGATCACTAATGTGGAACTAATGACAAGAACCAGACAAGTGCCAGCTGAACAAGACATGAGAAGATGGTGTTGGAGATGGATAGGACACACGTTGAGGAAATCTGTTGATAGCATTATCAGGCAGTCCTTGTTCTGATATCCCCAAGGGTAAAAGAAGCAGAGTGCGACCAAAGACATGGAGAAGAGAACTGGTAACAAACATGAAGGGCATGAATAACACATGGAGAAGAGAACTGGTGACAGACATAAAGGCGATGAACAAGACATGGAGAAGAGAGCTGGTAACAGACATGAAGGCGATGAACAAGACATGGAGAAGAGAACTGGTAACAGACATGAAGGCGATAAACAAGACATGGAGAAGAGAACTGGTAACAGATATGAAGGACCACGTTGAGGAAATCTGGAGAAGAGAACTGGTATCAGGCAGTCCTTGAGGGGATGAACATCCCCATGGAGTAGAAAGAAGCAGAGTGGGCATGAACAAGACATGGAGAAGAGAACTGGTAACAGACATGAAGGGCATAAACAAGACATGGAGAAGAGAACTGGTGACAGACATAAAGGCGATGAACAAGACATGGAGAAGAGAGCTGGTAACAGACATGAAGGCGATGAACAAGACATGGAGAAGAGAACTGGTAACAGACATGAAGGCGATAAACAAGACATGGAGAAGAGAACTGGTAACAGATATGAAGGCCATGAACAAGACACGGAGAAGAGAACTGGTAACAGACATCGAGGGGATGAACAAGACATGGAGAAGAGAACTGGTAACAGACATTAAGGGCATGAACAAGACATGGAGAAGAGAACTGGTAACAGACATGAAGGGCATAAACAAGACATGGAGAAAAGAACTGGTAACAGACATGAAGGGCATGAAAAAGACACGGAGAAGAGAACTCGTAACAACAGACATGAAGGGCATAAACAAGACATGGAGAAAAGAACTGGTAACAGACATGAAGGGCATGAACAAGACATGGAGAAGAGAACTGGTAAAAACAGACATGAAGGCCATGAACAAGACACGGAGAAGAGAACTGGTAACAACAGACATGAAGGGCATGAACAAGACATGGAGAAGAGAACTGGTAACAGACATGAAGGGCATAAACAAGACATGGAGAAAAGAACTGGTAACAGACATGAAGGGCATGAACAAGACATGGAGAAGAGAACTGGTAACAACAGACATGAAGGGCATGAACAAGACATGGAGAAGAGAACTGGTAACAGACATGAAGGGCATGAACAAGACGTGGAGAAGAGAACTGGTAACAACAGACATGAAGGGCATGAACAAGACATGGAGAAGTAAACTGGTAACAGACATGAAGGGGATAAACAAGACATGGAGAAGAGAACTAGTAACAGACGTAAAGGGCATGAACAAGACATGGAGAAGAGAACTGGTAACAGACGTGAAGGGGATTAACAAGACACGGAGAAGAGAACTGGTAACAGACATGAAGGTGATGAACAAGAAATGGAGAAGAGAACTGGTAACAGACATGAAAGGCATGAACAAGACATGGAGAAGAGAACTGGTAACAGACATAAAGGGCATGAACAAGACATGGAGAAGAGAACTGGTAACAACAGACATGAAGTGGATGAACAAGACATGGAGAAGAGAACTGGTAACAGACATGAAGGGCATTAACAAGACATGGAGAAGAGAACTGGTAACAGACATGAAGTGCGTGAACAAGACATGGAGAAGAGAACTGGTAACAGACATGAAGGGCATGAACAAGACATGGAGAAGAGAACTGGTAACAGACATGAAAGGCATGAACAAGACATGGAGAAGAGAACTGGTAACAGACATGACGGTCATGAACAAGACATGGAGAAGAGAACTGGTAACAGACATGAAGGTGATGAACAAGACACTGAGATGAGAACTGGTAACAGACATGAAGGGCATGAACAAGACACGGAGAAGAGAACTGGTAACAGACATGACGGTCATGAACAAGACATGGAGAAGAGAACTGGTAACAGACATGAAGGCGATGAACAAGACATGGAGAAGAGAACTGGTAACAGACATGAAGGGCATGAACAAGACATGGAGAAGAGAACTGGTAACAGACATGAAGAGCATAAACAAGACGTGGAGAAGAGAACTGGTAACAGACATGAAGGCGATGAACAAGACATGGAGAAGAGAACTGGTAACAGACGTGAAGGTGATGAACAAGACATGGAGAAGAGAACTGGTAACAGATATGAAGGTGATGAACAAGACATGGAGAAGAGAACTGGTAACAGACATGAAGGGCATGAACAAAAAATGGAGAAGAGAACTGGTAACAGACGTGAAGGTGGTGAACAAGACATGGAGAAGAGAACTGGTAACAGACATGAAGGTGATGAACAAGACACGGAGAAGAGAACTGGTAACAGACATGAAGGGCATGAACAAGACAGGGAGAAGAGAACTGGTAACAGACATGAAGGTGATGAACAAGATATGGAGAAGAGAACTGGTAACAGACATGAAGGGCATGAACAAGACACGGAGAAGAGAACTGGTAACAGACATGAAGGTGATGAACAAGACATGGAGAAGAGAACTGGTAACAGACATGAAGGGCATGAACAAGACATGGAGAAGAGAACTGGTAACAGACATGAAGGGGATGAACAAGACATGGAGAAGAGAACTGGTAACAGACATGAAGGGGATGAACAAGACATGGAGAAGAGAACTGGTAACAGACATGAAGGGCATACACAAGACATGGAGAAGAGAACTGGTAACAGACATGAAGGGTGTAGTGGGTTTGATGGTACTGTATGGTTGTGATATTACCTAGTGTGATGCATGAGGTCAGCTGTGAAGGCTCCTGAGATAAATGTAGCTGTGAATTTACAGAAGGCCCTTCTTGCTACCACTTACGACCTCACACATATCTTTTTTACTAATGAATGTGGCTACGTTAAAAATCTAGGGTACTGATATGTAATGTGTTGTGGTAGATTACATACACACACGCACACAGATATTTAATAAGTCTAATAATATTAATAAAAATTTATAACACACTGAACTAACTCAAGCTGTGTAAAATTTTGATAGTAAATTTTCTTTAAGTTTATTTGTTCTGAATCAAGGTTTTATTTTGGTCAGAACATATGAAAGGTTTTGAAATTATGAATGAAATGCATGAATATATGGCATAATAAATGAAAGGTGTGTACATATGTATTTTACAAGACTAGTTAATATTACTACTGTTTATATTTTGTAATTTATGTGGGAGAACGATTAATGGATGTGCTGTTGGGGTGACTTCATCACTAACAGTCTATGACTACCCAACACTGTCCATTTACTGATGGGAGGAATACAAGTTTATTTCCCAACATGGTATGTTCTAGTTGATGGGATTATAGTTAATGTGTTAATTATAAAATAAGTTGGTGAATGTCCAGCAGGCCAGACGCTCACGTATCTTGACTGAGTAGTTCTGGTGCTGGAATCTGGTGGCCCCACCTCTCCGTGCTTGGGGGCAATTTAAGGCTGCTCTGCCAAAATACCAGACTGCACGGGTCCACACTTGTATTTTTCAACATAGCATTTGATACCACTTTGGTGCCAAATAAAAACTCACAGTTCTGAAATAAAAGTATTGGGTCATGTGTCAGAACTCTACCTCCTGAGCCACTTCTACACACAACACTACACAACAACACCACATAGACGGGGTCAGATCTCTCTGACCATACAGCACATCTTACCAAGTTGGTTTCACATAGTATAAGTTCTCCAAGACTACATATTCTGAAATATGTTCATTAGCTTCCTGCCATTGAATAGGATAGGTGATACGTTCCACTGATCTCAACACTTGATCCGCCCTTCATAATCCTTGCTGGCGTGTATGTATTTTGTTTGTCTCTAGACCCTGAACTGTGGCTGGGGATCTAGAGCGAATCCTTACTTGTTGTAAGGGATAGATTTTGATATGGCAGTATCAAATCACTCGAAACATTAAACAATATTAAAATATACAAAGAAATACTTTCAGTCTTACCAGAATTATGAATAGAGAACACAGTTATATGCTAGCAAAACTCAGCTGAGCTGCTGGCTCTAGTATGGCGTCCCTCTAAATATGGCAATTAGCTTTTGGGAAATACACCACTGAAGAATTACTGTGTCTACTACTGGACAATTTATGTTGAATGGCAAAAATGCGCGTCTGAGCGCCGATAATATGATTATCTGTGGCCAATCACCGCCTTTCCCCCTTTTCAAATTCAAACCTCCTACCAAAAGTCAATTCAGTCATACCTCAGTCAAGTATGTATTATTGTCTGTTGGTCCGTCTGTCTCTACTTGCGTTTTTTACAAAAACACAATTGTTTATACATGCATTTCCTACACGAATCTGCCTCTAGAGTTATTTTTAGCCACAACCTTCCACTAATTCCCCCTCTCTTTCATTCATCTAGACTTTAGCACTTGAGTCTCAAGGCCGCAATTTTTTGAAAATTAGTGACATTTTTTTGTTTCAATGCAGTCGCTCGCTGATATGAACAACACAGTCTTTTGTCAATATCTTCATTATTATCTATCCGTCTGTATAAATGAAAGCATATTATTTCTCTGCTCAAGATGGGCCATCAGGCCAGCTAGGTTTTATATTCCTAACATTATTATTAAGAAAAAGTTACTTTTCAAGGTTAGTTGTTTTTTTTTTGAAATATGTTCGAGCATCTTCTGTAAAGCGTTTGCCGCTGAATTCAAATAAAGGACTAAGTATCGCAAAAGCGTCCAAGAAATGACTGTTGCGTATAATAGCTAAAGTCCCTTTTGTCCATTTCTTTACCTTGTGTCAACTTGGGGACGTGAATTTTTTTCCTTTCCCCACCAATTGCGTCTTTTTAGCCTTGCTAGTTTCAAGCACGTGTTCAGTCATATTTTTCTTTTTGATCTCCGTTCTCATCCCGTCTACAAGGGTAAACGTTTTGCCTTCACGTCTAACAAGTTAGTTTCCATGGCGGGTAGTGACCCGCGGCATGGACGATCATGTCTTCTAGTAGCTTACGCATTATTTTTATCCCTACATTTTATCTTTGGAGATATTTTAACGTTGTATAACGGTTAATTTTATCACACATCTCCCCACTTGAAAACATGCCTACGGCAAGTTCCAAAACCAGTGATACACATAGATAAAATTACTCCTCACGCCTACCACTACTCTAATTTTGATCACAGGGGTGCCGACTGAGGAAATCTGCACCGACATTCAATTTGCCTGGGATATATTGGATACGAAACTGATAAGGTTGAAGCAATAAAGACCACCTCAGCAATCTTGTGTTTTCATGCTTAGCCTGAGATAAGAATACGAGGGGCTGATGATCCGTCTGGACCACAAAAGTCCTACCATATAGATAGATTTGAAACTTCTTTATTGCCCAGATTAACGCTAAACATTCTTTTTCGCTTGTGGAATATCCTTGTTCCGCCTTATTCAATTTGCGGCTTGCATAAGCGACTGGGTTCAGTTCCCCATCAGGTGAAGACTATCTTTGCAACAAAGCCGCCCCGAGTCCCACATTACTTGCATCTGTTCTTACGACAAAGTCCTATGTCAAAACAGGCAGTCTGAGAATAGGCTTGCTAGTGAGTTTTTCCTTTAAGTCTTGGAACGCTAATTCACTTTGCGCAGTCCAAATAATTTTATCTGGAAGTCCCTTGCGAGTCAGATCAGTCAGAGGAGCACAAATAGAGTTAAAATCCTTGATGTATTTTTGATAAAATCCGCATAACGACACGAATGATCGCACGTCCTTTTTTGTTTGTGGTCTAGGTGCTCTCTGCAGTTTTTCCAAGTTCTTGGGATCAGGGGTCATGTTACCCTGATATACAGTGTGTCCCAAGAATTCCAACTCTTTGCATCCAATACAACATTTTGTTGGCCTAGCAGTTAAGTTCGCCTCCCTAAGCCTATTAAATAACATTTTTAGAGCGTCAATGTGTTCTTCAAATGTCTCTGTGGCGACGAGAATATCATCCATGAAATTCGTGATACATGGGTTATTCAGGGGATCCAACAATTTGCGCATCATCCTTGAAAATACACTTGGAGCATTTTTCAGTCCGAATGGTAGCATGTTGAATTCATAATGTCCCTCCGAAGTGCTAAAAGCCAAAAAAGGTCTCACTTCAGGCTTCACTGGAATCTGGTAATAGCCTTTACTAAGATCCACCTTTGAAAAGTATTTTGCCTTGTTTAATCTGGCAAATAACTGTTTTGTGTCTGGTAATGGATCCACTTGTCCTTCTGTGACAGCATTCAGTTTCCTGTAATCTATGCACAGTCGGTGTTCCCCAGACGGTTTTCTCAACAAAACGACACTGGAGCTAAAAGATGATTCACTGTGTGAAATAATCCCCTCCTTCAACAAATAATCTATTTCTTCCTTCAATGCCTTCTCCTTCGCGAACGGAATAGAATAGGCTCTCATACAGATTGGGTTTGAGTCTACCAGTTTCATGTCATACTGTAGCAAATTTGTATGTCCTGGTTTATCTGTTAATACTTCTGTATGTTCCTCCAGAACCTGTTGAACTCTCTCCCTCTGGTTTTTAGTCAGGTGCTTACTGACTTTTACCTGTGCTGCTGTTTCACAAGGATGTAATGGGTATTCATGTGAGGTGAGTGGTTCCTTTTGCATTTCAGTTGCGATAGCCAAGGTCAGTAAGGGGGTGCTTTCCTGGAGTGGTCTGTCCAGATACTTCTTTAACAGGTTTACATGATAAACTTTCTCCTTCCCTTTTTTGTCAATTTTATAGTTTGTTCTAGACACCTTCTCTAGAACCGTATATGGACCTTGCCATCCAATTTGTAATTTATTCTGGCTGCCGGGTAGTAGAAGCAGCACCTTCTCTCCCACAGCTAGTTCTCTGTCCTTTGCCTTCCTATTAAAATATGCTGCATGTTTCTTCCTGGCTTGTTTCAAATTATCATTTGCCAGTTTCCATCCAGCTTTCAAACGAGTGGTCAGTTCGTTCACGTATTGACAAGATGAGGTAACAGTCTCTTCCGCCTTCTCATCTGTCCAGGTCCTTAATAAAGCTTCTAATGGACCTTTTATTGGCCTCCCAAATAGCAGAGTTGCGGGAGCCATCCCGGTTGAACTATGTGGTACCTCCCGATACGCAAACAACGCGGCGGGCAGGAATTGATCCCACAGATCCGGTTTTTCGTGTGCCAGCTTCCTCAGGATAGAAATGAGAGTCCCGTTGAACCTCTCTACCTGGCCGTTCCCTTGCGGATGATACGGACTACAATGAAAGTGTCTGGCTTGAAATAGCTTAAAAACTTCTTCCGTTAGTTTCCCCTTGAACTGAGAGCCATTATCAGTCAAGATTTGATGCGGGAATCCTAATCGGGTGAATATTGTAAGTAGTGCCTCTGCTACATGTTTTGAATCAATTGATGGCAGGGCTACCGCCTCTCCCCACATAGAAAAAGTGTCCACCAGAGTAAGGATGTAACTGTTCCTCCTCTTGGTCCGAGTGAGAGGTCCCACAATATCCACTGCAACCCTCTCAAAAGGTGTTCCCACTATGGGCATTTCCCCTAGAGTTGCAGGAGCAGTCCAATGCTTTGGAGCTACCCTTTGACATTCTGGGCAGGATTTGACATATCTTTTTATATCCTCCGTTATCCCTGGCCAGAAGTAATGACAAGCTATACGCTGTCCTGTGGCGCTGATCCCCATGTGACCACTGAAGGGAATCGCATGCCCGAGTTACATCACTTTATCCCTATATGAAGTGGGAAGAACCAGCTGGTTGTGACCATTTGTTCCAGTTCCGGCCTTCCTGTATAATAGTTTGTTCTTCATAAAATATTCCCCCTTGCTCGGAGGTGTGTGGCATTTGGGCAATTTTTTAAAACATGGCTTGAGTGTCCTATCCTCAGCCTGCGCCTTCCTCATCTCATCTGGATGAGCATTTATAGGTTCACCTTCTTCCTCCTTCTTCTGTGACCTGGTCTGCACTGTCGCCATGATCACAGGTCTCTCGGGATTCCCCAAGAAGACGTATCTACACCCCAGTATCAGAGGGTAGATTGGTTCATCTATCACTGCTGCTCTGATTTCTCCTTCCACATAGCGAGTTTTCACCGTTATCCTTGCGATGGGAAGTGTCATGAGTGGTATGTCCTTAGTCGCCCCTTGTATTTCCACTGTTTCTGTGGAATACTGACTTGGGTCCACTAGGCTAGACTTCACAACTGAATCATAATCCAAACCTGTATCATAAAGGCACCTTATGGTGACCCCATTACAAATAACATCCTCACAAACTGGGGGGTGATAAGGTTCCTGCTGTCCATTAGGATTAACCTTTAATCTTTGAGTCCCCGACTTCATAGCAGCAATGTTTGAAGGTTTCCTTCTACAAAATTCGGTGTTATGGTTATCTTTCTTGCACCATTTACACCATCTTTTTCCTTGGTTAAACGGTTTTCTTTCATTGGATTTTTGGTCATTGAACTGTGAGTTTCTGTCTCGATAGTCATTTCTTGGCCGTTCAAAGTTTGTCCTGCCCTTATTACCCTGTTCTCTATTTTCAAATTTATTAAATGGCTGTGGAGCTTTAAAAGTTTCTATGTGCTTCTTTTTAGAGCCACTTACCTCTGCCTGGGCTGCCTGATACCTCTCAGCGACATTTAAAACCTCCCACAACTTCTCTGCACCTTGTTCCATGAGAAATTTTCTCATGTCTGGAGCCATGGACTCTCTCAATTGCTCTATCATTATCATCTCCTTAAGATCTTGGGTCTTCACCAGAGCAGTCCATTTCTCCAAATAGGTTTCCAGTCTGGCAGAGAATTGGTGGTATGTCTCCCCAGACAACAGTTTGGCATTTCTAAATTTCTTACGATAAAATTCACCATTTTTTTCGTACCTTAATAACAAAGCCTGCTTTAACATGTCATAATTGTCTTGGTCTTCTCTGTTCATTTTTGCGAAGACTTCATAAGAAGTACCTCTCAGTCCCTGTGATAACTTTAAACTCCACATCTCTCTCTCTAACCCATATGTAGTAGCTAATAATTCAAAACGTCCGAGGTATTCCTCGATGTCATCGTCTTTTTCAACAAAATGGTCTAAATGAAACCCCATAGCTGATGTTGAGGCTCCCAGACTGGGCGTAGCATCTGAGGCAAAAGGGCTGGCACCATTTTCAGGAGCCTGGCCTTGTAGCTCCAGCTCCCTTAGTCGTAATTCGTGCTCCCTTTGCAACCTTCTATCTTCTGCCTCCCTTTCGGCCTTTTTATCTTCTGCCTCCCTTTCGGCCTTTTTATCTTCTGCCTCCCTTTGCTGTCGTTTTTCTTCTGCCTCAATCTGCAGCCTCTTAGTCTCAGCCTCAATTTGTAGCCTCTTCTCTTCAGCTAATCTTTCAGACTCTAATTTTCTTTCAGCCTCTTTTTCTAATCTTCTTTCTTCCCGTTCAATATACTTATCACATTCAGCCGTTACATATTGAATTAAAACCTGACCATCCATTCCCATATCCTTTGCCGTTAGCACAGCAGCTGATCTGAACTTTGCCAGCTCCGCCATACTTTTTAGACAATTTAGCAATGAGCAAGATAAATCTCTAACCACTAAAGTAATTCTAATTACTATAGTCTAAAGTAATTCTAATTAGCCAGTTAACTAATTAATTACCACTGGCTGTGAAGATTCACCAACTTTTAATTTCACTTTTAATTTTAAGGGACACTTTTAATTTTCACAATTTGTTCCCCTAATTTAATTCTTCCACCAGGAGATCCTAATATTACTGTTAAGCTAATTATCCCTGGACAAGACCCCAATATATGTAGTGGGTTTGATGGTACTGTATGGTTGTGATATTACCTAGTGTGATGCATGAGGTCAGCTGTGAAGGCTCCTGAGATAAATGTAGCTGTGAATTTACAGAAGGCCCTTCTTGCTACCACTTACGACCTCACACATATCTTTTTTACTAATGAATGTGGCTACGTTAAAAATCTAGGGTACTGATATGTAATGTGTTGTGGTAGATTACATACACACACACACACACACAGATATTTAATAAGTCTAATAATATTAATAAAAATTTATAACACACTGAACTAACTCAAGCTGTGTAAAATTTTGATAGTAAATTTTCTTTTAGTTTATTTGTTCTGAACCAAGGTTTTATTTTGGTCAGAACATATGAAAGGTTTTGAAATTATGAATGAAATGCATGAATCTATGGCATAATAAATGAAAGGTGTGTACATATGTATTTTACAAGACTAGTTAATATTACTACTGTTTATATTTTGTAATTTATGTGGGAGAACGATTAATGGATGTGCTGTTGGGGTGACTTCATCACTCCCAGTCTATGACTACCCAACACTGTCCATTTACTGATGGGAGGAATACAGGTTTATTTCCCAACATGGTATGTTCTAGTTGATGGGATTATAGTTGGTGTGTTAGTTAAAAAATAAGTTGGTGAATGTCCAGCAGGCCAGACGCTCACGTATCTTGACTGAGTAGTTCTGGTGCTGGAATCTGGTGGCCCCACCTCTCCGTGCTTGGGGGCAATTTAAGGCTGCTCTGCCAAAATACCAGACTGCACGGGTCCACACTTGTATTTTTCAACATAGCATTTGACACCACTTTGGTGCCAAATAAAAACTCACAGTTCTGAAATAAAAGTATTGGGTCATGTGTCAGAACTCTACCTCCTGAGCCACTTCTACACACAACACTACACAACAACACCACATAGACGGGGTCAGATCTCTCTGACCATACAGCACATCTTACCAAGTTGGTTTCACATAGTATAAGTTCCCCAAGACTACATATTCTGAAATATGTTCATTAGCTTCCTGCCATTGAATAGGATAGGTGATATGTTCCACTGATCTCAACACTTGATCCGCCCTTCATAATCCTTGCTGGCGTTTATGTATTTTGTTTGTCTCTAGACCCTGATCTGGGGCTGGGGATCTAGAGCGAATCCTTACTTGTTGTAAAGGATAGATTTTGATATGGCAGTATCAAATCACTCGAAACATTAAACAATATTAAAATATACAAAGAAATACTTTCAGTCTTACCAGAATTATGAATAGAGAACACAGTTATATGCTAGCAAAACTCAGCTGAGCTGCTGGCTCTAGTATGGCGTCCCTCTAAATATGGCAATTAGCTTTTGGGAAATACACCACTGAAGAATTACTGTGTCTACTACTGGACAATTTATGTTGAATGGCAAAAATGTGCGTCTGAGCGCCGATAATATGATTATCTGTGGCCAATCACCGCCTTTCCCCCTTTTCAAATTCAAACCTCCTACCAAAAGTCAATTCAGTCATACCTCAGTCAAGTATGTATTATTGTCTGTTGGTCCGTCTGTCTCTACTTGCGTTTTTTACAAAAACACACTTGTTTATACATGCATTTCCTACACGAATCTGCCTCTAGAGTTATTTTTAGCCACAACCTTCCACTAATTCCCCCTCTCTTTCATTCATCTAGATTTTAGCACTTGAGTCTCAAGGCCGCAATTTTTTGAAAATTAGTGACATTTTTTTGTTTCAATGCAGTCGCTCGCTGATATGAACAACACCGTCTTTTGTCAATATCTTCATTATTATCTATCCGTCTGTATAAATGAAAGCATATTATTTCTCTGCTCAAGATGGGCCATCAGGCCAGCTAGGTTTTATATTCCTAACATTATTATTAAGAAAAAGTTACTTTTCAAGGTTAGTTGTTTTTTTGAAATATGTTCGAGCATCTTCTGTAATGCGTTTGCCGCTGAATTCAAATAAAGGACTAAGTATCGCAAAAGCGTCCAAGAAATGACTGTTGCGTATAATAGCTAAGGTCCCTTTTGTCCATTTCTTTACCTTGTGTCAACATAGGGACGTGAATTTTTTTTCCTTTCCCCACCAATTGCGTCTTTTTAGCCTTGCTAGTTTCAAGCACGCGTTCAGTCATATTTTTCTTTTTGATCTCCGTTCTCATCCCGTCTACAAGGGTAAACGTTTTGTCTTCACGTCTAACAAGTTAGTTTCCATCGCGGGTAGTGACCCGCGGCATGGGCGATCATGTCTTCTAGTAGCTTACGCATTATTTTTATCCCTACATTTTATCTTTGGAGATATTTTAACGTTGTATCACGGTTAATTTTATCACAAAGGGGATGAACAAGACATGGAGAAGAGAACTGGTAACAGACATGAAGGGCATGAACAAGACATGGAGAAGAGAACTGGTAACAGACGTGAAGGTGATGAACAAGACATGGAGAAGAGAACTGGTAACAGACATGAAGGTGATGAACAAGACATGGAGAAGAGAACTGGTGACAGACATGAAGGTGATGAACAAGACATGGAGAAGAGAACTGGTAACAGACATGAAGGTGATGAACAAGACATGGAGAAGAGAACTGGTAACAGACATGAAGGGCATGAACAAGACATGGAGAAGAGAACTGGTAACAGATGTGAAGGGCATGAACAAGACACGGAGAAGAGAACTGGAAACAGACATGAAGGTGATGAACAAGACATGGAGAAGAGAACTGGTAACAGACATGAAGGGCATGAACAAGACATGGAGAAGATAACTGGTAACAGACATGAAGGGCATGAACAAGACACGGAGAAGAGAACTGGTAACAGACATGGAGAAGAGAACTGGTAACAGACATGAAGGGCATGAACAAGACATGGAGAAGAGAACTGGTAACAACAGACATGAAGGTGATGAACAAGACATGGAAAGACCTTGACCTGTTGGTACGGGACAGAAACACTTGACATACATTTGTTGATGGCCTTGGGAGCTGAGAAATGATGATGATGAAGATGAAGATGATGACTGTTGTAATAGAATGTACATGACATGTTAATGTTAACAGTTCTGTAGCAGGAGAATAATAATAAGAAAGAGAACTTATGTGTTCTTGTACACTGCTGTAGTCAATGATGTGACTTATAGAGTTAAACAGTTTTAAATACAAGGCTTTAATATATACGACTATGAAGTAGTACCCCACAGAACATTAGATATCAAACAAACAAAAAAGTGTAAAGAAGACAAATAAGGAGTTATACACACAATGACGTTATGAGTTGTCAGAAATACTAGCTCTGCTCTGTGACAAGTGAAAGTTCTGAGTCCGAGTCACTGATCAGTTAAGACAACAGGCAAAACGCCAGAAAATCACAAGGCAGCTTAATTGTTTTATAATTTATTATATGTCAAATTATGCTAATGAGATGAAGAGTTTATTCTCTATGAAGATCTGAGTTATACTTTTGAAACTCACTTGGAAACCTGGTTAATTGCTTCAACAAGTGCTCAGCCTAGTGGATACCAGCCCACTGCAACATTTCAGGCATTGAGGAGGCAGACAAACAAGCTAAGGAAGGAGCAGCGCTACAACAAAATGATTTTAGGGCAACTTATGAAATGGAAAAAACAACTATCAAAGCCACATTCAAGAGAACACCCAGGCTATATGAAAATTAGTAGATATACCCGGCGTTGCCCGGCTGGAAGAAAAAAACAAAACTAAACTTTTAATTTCTCACCTGGTTGCGGTACTTCTGAACCAAAATTATTATCTGAGCAACCAGGACCAACCTTCCACGGTTAGTTCTCGGATTAACCCAATGGCAACTGTACATCTCATTTCTAGCATATCTTCTCCAGCCATGTCTTTCATCGCACCTCCCACCTCCGGCATATCTACTCCAATCATGTCATTCACTATACCTCTCACTCCGGGTACACCCGGGTACACCTGTTCCAATCATTTCCTAAAGTATACCATTCACCTCTAGCACATCTACTCCAATCGTTTCCTCCACTGTACCTCTTTCAGTTCGTTAGTTTGAGGGAGACCAAGAGTATGCAGTTCCTCGCATTCCTTAGAAATAACCTCATTTTCTATGGCACTCAAAGCTGTATTATAAATTTCATCACTGTAACTAAATTCTATTTCAGGGTATATTAACTGAGCCTCATGTTTAAAATCTTTTGTAAGATCATCTCAGTATTTCACCCTTAGTGCTTGTGGGGCAGCAACTCCACTGGTTCTAAGTAGAATGGCCTGTGATGTTTCTTGCTGAGTGCGATAAAGAAGTCTAAAAGTAGCCGACCCAAAATCATTGCGAACTTTTATCTTCTTGAATCCTTTTCTTTTAAATGAGAAATCCTTTGATATATTGACCAAAAATTAACGTTACGAGAAACAACACCATTAACGTCTAGCTTTCTTTGCCAATATACATCGCGTTCCCTGTTTCTGAAGGGGACAAACCGACAGACGTTCAAAAATATAGATTAGATGATGCCTATCATCAGCTATATAAGCAGGATGCAGGCAAATTAAATAATATATGTAATTTTATTGACGGACACTTCATATGTTCACAGGTCCAGTCACATCTGTTCTGTCTTGGTCACCTTTCATCGTTCTCGGACGTTTAACCTTCGTTGGATACCTCATCCATTTTTCGGTAATACCGATGGTCGTAGAGAACCTAGAGCAACTGTCTGTCTGTCTGTCTGTCTGTCTGTCTGTCTGTCTGTCTGTCTGTCTGTCTGTCTGTCTGTCTGTCTGTCTGTCTGTCTGTCTGTCTGTCTGTCTGTCTTACTGTCTGTCCGTCCGTCCCGCCTGTCTGATTGACCTTTGTCTGCATACTAGTTTGATTATATGTTTACGTACCATTCAACCTAAATATATCAACCTAAGGCCTAAGCATACCTTTATAAGTGTCTGCAAGATTTCAGAATGCCTCCATCCTGTATATAACACACATGTATAAAACTATTTCCCCACAGGCCGTATTTGGAACAGCAGTTGTGTTTTTCACTTCTATTATGGCGGCTGCCCTTGTAATATTTGTGGAGATGCCATCATACAACCTGCTGAAAAGTTTTATTGACAAGACGAAGCAATGATATCAGACCAGACCAGATCAAGTGCCGTCTTCAAGTCAATGATTGCATATATTGCTTTTTAATTTCTTTATCTTTTGCTTTATGATAGACTCTAATAGACTTTGTTACGTCTGCCTTCCACATGCCAGTTCCATTTTTTTAATTGTTTAATCTTCTAAGCAGTTAGCCTTTAACCTCTCAGCCTATACTGGGATTTTTTTAATGAATACGTTTTCATATGGGAAAAATATTATATCTGCAGAATTGTAAAGTGTTTCATGTCTTTTTGTCTCTTTTAGTTAAAAGATTTCTCAGAGTTACCAATACTTATCTTACGACTATACTGTTTTCTGAGAGCACATAGTGAGAACCAATGTCTCTTGGATAGCAGGGAATGCGCAGTATGACACATGCTTCTTCCTCCTAGCTTGGGACCAGATGTGATGACGCTCTAAATGCAAGCCAATTTGGAGAAACTGGAGCTCATGATTTCAACTTAACACGATTCGGAATGGCAGAAAAACCGCAAGCAAAGCCTCGATCTACAGTGTAGATATTACTAAGGACTCTTAGACTTGATATTGGTTACAAATGGTTAAAAAGCTCAACAGCCCTAGTTAAACAACAACAAACTCTCCACAGTGTTCAGTAGTTTGTCTTTTAGCCCTGCCACTCTGTCCTTCAACTTGCCATTTTAATCGGCTGTTTAATTCATAAGCCGTTATTATTTTTAGTCTGTTCTGCTTCATTCACTGTCCCAGACATTGTGTATTAGGGACTGATGTTCCTTAAAGGAATGGTTTCTTCCATTTCGCCTCTTGTAGTTTAGTCAAAACTATTGCATTACATCGGCTCACACTTTTTCTTCGTTCACCCTCAGACGTCAACATCAATATCTTCAAAGAAAGCAGTGGTCAGCGCTTGTGGCTGTTGATATCTGTGATAAAGTACTGTAATTTCGTTTTTCAAGAGGCCCGATTCTTTTCTTCCTGTAATTTTGCCCTGTAAGTAATTGAGTTTAGTCTTCTTCTCTTGGTAATTAATTGCGTTTTCAGGAGGGATGACTGTCGGTTTTAATCTAAGATTTGCACCAGTCTTCCTTTCTCTATAGTAATTGCGATCTCGTAGGTTTTCTTTGTAAAATAATTGCGGGCATTTATTTTATTAAGCACTTGAGCGCGTAGCTATTATTATTAGGCTGGGTAGATTTGTCAGACTGGGAAAAACCGGCCCCTACCCTGTTTATTTTGGGGATGGGTAACCGAAACACGACCCAGGTAACGTAGAACGTATTAGAGTCGTTTCTGCTCACGCGGTCAGTGTAACGTTATTTAACATGACGAAATTTAGATGCGCTAGAGCCGTATAACCATGAATCATGTATTTGTTGCGATATTATTGGCGGGTTTCAATAGTTTATTAAATGCCGAAATATTATTGGTTTAAGATTGGCCCATGAACAAAGCCACGCGATGAGTCACTCAGAGAGTGGGGGTTGCATCAGCTGTTTGGTACGATAAATAACCGAGTAAATCAAGCAGCAGTCGCTCTGATTAAAAAATTTCCTGCCGTGAAATCTACGCCAGTATTCATTATACATAATTCGTCTGCTGTACGGAGAAACTCGAATTGGGTATGTAGGCAGTTTAATTTAGCGATGTAGATAATGCGTTTCTTATAGAATAAATCTTAGCCCGATTAAGTGAAGTTTTATTCGGTGGAGTTAATTAAATTTTATAAACGAAAGTGCCATCAATTGCTATCTTAAAATAATATAAATGTAAGTGTGCGAAATTCTTTCTATGATAACCAGGAGTATCTAGGAGTGTGTAAAGATGTTGAGATATTAACTGTGTGCGGTTTAGCTTTTAGATACACGGGCGCGCTGTAGTAGGCAGGGTTGGTGTAAAATCGCAATTTGATTATGATTCGTGGCAGTGTAAATACGCTAGCGTAATTGTGTACGTAAATTGATTGTGTAATTAAATATTACGGAGAGGGGATTTTTATGATAACTTGCAATAGATATAAGAGCGTATGTGTGTAAATTGAATTATGTTGTGTAAATTTAATATCGGTTCCAGGTCAGCCTGTAAAATAACGTAGGGCCTAGGATTTAGTACAGGAGTTTCCCTCAGTGTATGAATTGTTTTGACGCGGGGCGCGCCTTGCACAAAAGGATTTAGGTAAGCCGTGTCTGGGGGGTTTACCTACCAGACAGTATTAAATGAGAGATAAGGGAATTGTAGGGTAGTCTGACTTTTGGGGCATGAATATTTATTATCGCTGTGCTTAGTGGGTAGGGGAGCGGTGTTAATTAGGGGGAAGACAGGAGAGGTCTTTATTTAAGGGAGTTATGGGTTAAGAGATGAGTTTATTTTGAAGTTGTTGTACATTAGTGTTATTTCTTTGTTTTCAGCATTTTCACGTCACAAAGGGAGAGTTGTAATCGGTCCCTGCAACTCGCCAAGATTATTGGGCTTTTTCAGGAGTAGAAGGTTCGAGACTTCGCCAGGGGTGAAGAAAACGGGTGACGCAGAAATCCCGGGGCCCAGTACGGTTGCCCCAGTAAAAGAGATACGTTCTCTTGCAGTGAAGCATTCTTCAGCAGGAATGGGATTTACTTACAACCCAGAGCTCATAGCTCTTCACCACAACCCAAATAGGCGCGTCGCCTGGTGTTTTCTTCCACGACCATAATAAAGTCGTTGGCCCACAGCCCGAAGAGGGGTTAGTGGGCAGAGAATAGAAAGTTTCATCAGCAGTGAAGCCACTACATCCCAGTCAAGTACCTAGTTCTAAATAAAATCCAAGTCATCAGTTGCAGTAGTTGTGGAAGGAGATTGGGTCAAGATTCCTTCCGAATGCTCTAGAGAGGAGGGACGTAGCGGAGGAACCTCTCATTAGAAACCAAGGGTGTCAAAGAGGCACTGAGAAGAAGCAGAGAGGATAGACAGAGTTATAGGGCAGTTAGAAAGTTGTGTTAGGACAGCCTTTGAATTTGCACTGAAGAAGTCCTTTCGCGGACAAGTGGTTGTGATTTGCAGTGTAGGACTTTAGAAAGTTCCTTAAGATTTTGTGTAGGCAGGTATTTACGTCCGCAGTCGGACAGTGGTGTTAGATTTTATTAGTTTATCATAGGATAGTTAAGAGTGGTGGCTCGTACTTAAAGACCCCACCATATTACTGTATTTAATCCTTAATGCTCTTTTTGTTCCCCATGCCGGTTGACTGAGGGGTTGAATGGGTGGGAGTATACTATCAGTCATTTTTAATTGGTTTTGTTCTCTTTAGGGGTGCGACCACGCACGATATTTATTTTTGATTTGTAATTTATTTTATTTGTGTAAATAAACTATAAACTATATACTGGATCAGTCTATCTAAACTATACTGTATTGGTATAACTGTCTGTATAGATGTGTCTGTGGAGTTGTTGTAGTGACACCTTATCTCCTTTATTGGTAGTCAGAGGTGGTGAACCTTTAGCTCTTACATAGCCACGAGTGGCGAGGGAGAGTCAATCTCGGTTCTCCCCCTCGAAGCTAAAAGTCTCATCTTTCCACATTCACTGTCATTCTCATCAAAAATCTATCTTCTCGGTCTTTCTCATACTAGTGTCTTGTCTATACACTCAGACAAACTCTAAAACTTAAATCCACTTCATGACAATATCTTCATAGTGTGTTTCCACGAATGGCTCACACTTACGAACAAGTAGTTTCCGCTAGTTCCAAGAGTTTATTTATTTTTAACTGATTCTGTACGTAATTATTTTCTCCTCTGGCCGGAATTATTTTTAGACCTCAAAAGTTTGCACATACATAAGTTACGTTTACTGAGATAAAATATATGATTATAAGTAAAGTATAGCTTACTATATATGAAATTACAGGAAAATGAATGGGCATTATGAACATATTGATCGTATTTACTAAATTTATAATTTAGTAGTTTTATTAGACTAAAAAGTACATAGCAAAAAAAAAAAAGATATGAAATTATGAACATCCAGTTTTTTTCATTTTTCACATAGTAGTAACACGAGTCTCACTGAAGAAATTCCACTAAAACTTTTTAAAATTCACAGCTTGCATCCTAACCATCCATGTCCATGAAAACACAACTTCAATCACGTAAATGGCACTAATTTTTCAAGAAAACATTACACATTATTGAAAAGTGGCTGTCCGTATAAAAACTTATTTCTTGCTGCTGTGATACCGTTCGAAGCAGTACTTTGCGCACAGTGGAGGATTGGCAGTACATCCTTCACACACACAAAGAACTGGATTCTTTACAGTGAATGCACTTTCTCTGGTTGCCAGAAAACATAATAAGATGCAGAGATCCTTGAAGTCTTTCAGCAGCATTTGAAATTCTTCGTCTACCAAGTAACAGCAGAGAAGATCCTTGTTGTACATCCTTAGGCATCAAAGTGGCTGCTGCATCGGTCAATTCTTTGATGAGTTGTAACTTGAAATCTAAAATATTATGTTTTTTTTTCTCATTTCTTGTCAGAGTATAAAGAATAAAAGCATTACTCTGGCATATTTCTAAAAGCCAATGGAACAGTTTTTTCCACCGTTTGTAAGTTTTCCTGTTGAAGTTATTATAATAAGACAAAATTTGATCGCATCCGTTTATAGAAAAGTTATATTCATGTATAACATTTAGTTTTGTTTTTCAATTCTTTTTCCTATCTGATTTACTAATATTTTCTACTGAAGCCTTGGAGGACAAAATAATCACAGGCTTTTTTGCCTTTTTATCTTTCCGCGCAGTCACAAGAATTGAGTTATTGTCATCAAGTAATAATTTTGTTTCAAGATGACGAAGCGTCAGTGTCTTGATTTCAGCAGGAACGTTTTTCCTATTTATATTTAGAGTGCCTGTAAGATATGTTTTCTGGCTAATCAAGTAAGTTACCAGCTGATGTGTAGTATAATATCGATCGGCAAATACATGATGGCCTTTTCCAAATGGTGCCAGCAGCATTTGAAAAACCTTGACTGCTATGCCTCCGTCAAGATCTGCATCTGGATTATAACAGGTTTTATTGCCAAAATATGAAAGCAAATTTAAATCATACGCAGTAGTTGAGTCACACAGTCCAAATACTTTGATGTGACAATAGTTCCGTACGCAGAGTCTATTTAAAGATGCGCAGTTCTATTCGTCTGGCCGTAGAGTCTATTTAAAAACTCGAACTAATTTTTATTCCTTAGTCAAAAATAGGACACAAATTAAAATCAGTATTAGTCGTTGTTCTAATAATTTGTATTTTTCTGAATCTAAATATATCAAAGTCGTTTGTAAAAACACATTATTCGTAGGTGTATTTTGATTTTGCAACTCTTTTTTTAAAAAGAAATTGTGTTTTTCCTATGAAGAAAACCATGAAATTCTGGTAACCTACATTTAAGTTATTAATTTTCTTATACCTGGAATATTTCTTGGTTAATAAACATGAGCTTTGGTACAGTTACTTTCCTTTGGATAAAGATGAACTTTAATCAGATCTGATATTTAATATTTAAACAAATTTTAAGGTACTACAAACCAATGATGAACATTTTGAAAAATGTGTAACTATTTTTAAACACAAACTTCTGTATCTCATAATCTACAAAAGTTATCAAAAATCTAATCTGATTTACACATAAAATCTAATACAATGATGAGCTTCCCTTTCAACTCTGGAGCTCATAACTCGACACATAAAAAGCCTTAATAAATCGAAATATATGATTAAAATCCAACTAGGCCAACTTGTCCACGGCAAATAATAGAATGTTAACATCGTGGGATGATATGCATTGCTATTAGTTAATAAGTTAACCCTGTGCATTTGTATCGAAATCCCGTCTTTCTTTATAAAAATAGAGTTTTACTAGCTCCGCCCCTTGAGGGAGATAATTATGGAGCACAGAAAAAGTTGACAGTAGTCTGGCCTTTTTACTCCCCTTGTTTCTTCTCAGTCAATCTACAGTTATGGGACATGAAACGTTCATGATCCTCTGATAGTTATAAAAGGCTGTCTCTTTTTTCTGAAATCTCTAGTGTAAAAGAAAGAGGGAGTGAGAAATACTCGTTATAAGAAATACTCACTATGAGAAATACTTGCTTTGAGAAATACTATGAGAAATGCTCGCTATGAGAAATACTCGTTATGAGAAACACCTGCAATGAGAAATACTTACAAACTTAGCCGTTCCCCTTCTACCGTGAGGTGTAGAGTTTTGGAAGATAGAGCGCCAGACTATCCTATCGGCTGTCTTCCGCCTGGCCTGGTTCCATTCTAGTCCTCGGTCCTTCAAAGATTAATGTTGTCTTTCCAGCGAACTCTGGGTCGTCCTGGGGGTCTGGATCTCTAGCTCTTTGTTTCCCATGCTTGTCGTGGTAGCCGATCTTCTCCCATTCTGCAGACATGGCCAAACCATCTTAGTTGGGACTGTTCTACTTGGGTCTGCAGGGTGTGGGATTTTAGGTCTTGACGTATCGTCTGGTTGCGGACCATGTTTCTTCTTGTTACTTCAACCACCTTCCTCAGATACCTCATTTCTGAGGTTTGGATCTGGCTTTTGTGGGTTGTAGTCATTGCCCATGACTCGCATCCATATGTTAAGACTGGTACATATGTGGAGTGGTATACAGCCATCTTCGTTTTCTTACCAACCTGTCTCTTGCTGAGGAATCCTCGATTTATGGCCTGAAAAAGTCTCCCACCTGCTGCTTTTCGAGTGGCCAACTCTTCATTGATGCCTCCCTTTTGGTCTATAATAGCTCGAAGATATTTAAAGTGGTCGACCTTCTCCAGGACCTGTTCTCCCAGCTTAATCTGATGTCTTCTTTTTTCTCGTGATATCACCATGGATTTTGTTTTAGAGCTCCTTATGACCATCCCTCTCTTCTCCATCTCTTCCTTCCAGACTTGCAGGTTGGATTGGAGATGTGCCTCTGATTTAGCAATCAGGGCAACATTATCAGCAAATGCCAGCTCTTAAATAATACCTGTCTCATCTTCCAGTACTCCATTGACCACTTTCTTGCTCTCTCCTTACATGCCTTGATAAAATCGTCCATGAGGAGTATGAAAAGATAAGGTGACATGATATCACCTTGTCTTACATCAGTGGTGGTCCTGAACTCTTCTGACTTATGGTTTGCTGTCCCCACATAATTTCTGCAAGACTTGTAGAAGCTCTGTATAGCATGAATCAGAGGTGCTGGAATGTTCTTCCTTGCCAAACAGTCCCAAAGTTTGCTCCAGGGGACCCTGTCAAACGTCTTTTCCAGATCTATGAAACAAAGATGGATCTCACTCTTATACTCAAGGGCCTTTTCACTCAGCTGTCTGAGTGTGAAGATTAGGTCTTGAGTACTTCGGTTTGTACGGAATCCGCACTGGACCACATCCAATTGTGGCTCAGCTCGGCGTCGGAGTCTCTGCTCTAGGATTCTAGAGTAGATTTTACCAGGGACACTAAGAACGGATATGCCTCTATGGTTTCCACATTGTCGATTGTCACCCTTTTTGAAAATTGGTGTTATGATGGCAATTTCCCTATACCATCATGCCCTGCTGCTTTGCCCATCTTGATTTTCTCCAGTGCTGCCTTCAGTTCTTCCATCTTTATGTCATCTTCATCACTATTGGTGTTCTCTTCTGTGCTAGTGGTTATCATTTCTGATGCTTGACCTCGCTCACCATCAAGGAGTTCTGAGAAATATTCTTTCCATCTTTTCATTACTTCCTTCGGGGCAGTAAGCAATTTGCCTTGCTTGTCCTTTATACATTTGAGAGGGCACTGTTTTTCCTTCCTCATATTCTTTAGGGTCTTATAGAACAATTTCTGGTTTTCTTGTGCATCTTTTTCTAGCTTTTCTCCAAATTCTTCCCAGGAAGAAGCTAGCACCTTGTTCTTTGCTTCTGTTCTGAGTGTCACATATTCTCTATATTTCTCCATTTGTCCTGTTATGTTTTTAGCTCCTAAGTATTGTTTCCATGCCATTTTCTTCTCTCTTATTTTCTTTTTGACTTTCTCTGTCCACCAAGGTGTCCTTTTTCTCTTGTTCCCAAGTCGGACTTCACCAAATGCTTCTGCAGCAGATGTCTTTATGATGTCCATAAATTTAAGGCAGAGTGTTTCCAGGTCCTCAGGTTGTTGTTCTGTGTTGCTCACTGTAGCAATAAGCCTCTGATATCTGGTCTTCACTTCTGGCTCTTTCAGCTTGTAGGTCTTAAAGCTCGTTTCTCCTGTTCGTTTACTTAGCTTCTTGCGTGAAGTTAGGCAGTTCCTAGGCCTGAGAAATACTTGCTATGAGAAATACTCGTTATGAGAAATACTCGTTATGAGAAATACTTGCTATGAGAAATACTCGCTATGAGAAATACTCGCTATAAGAAATACTCGTAATGAGACATACTCGTTATGAGAAATACTCGCAATGAGAAATACTTGCTAGAAAACCTTGTTCCCAGACGAGAAGAGCTCGACCCACCTGATGTGTGATACAAGGAAGTCACTACACTGAGGCACAGTTGCCACAAAACCAAACCTCCTAGAACTCACGCAGGGCCAACATAAGAAACAGCTAAATGAAAACACTGGACTCAAATTTTTACACTGAATATTTTATGTGCTTCCTCATTGATTTCATAATGAAGCTTATTCACATTTTTTATTTTTAAAATAACACATGTTTGTAAATTTTTTTAAACGGCAGTAGACCTTTCTTCATTTTCAGTTAACGTATAAATATTATGATAACCATATTTTTCAACCTTGTTAATTCTAAAATATTTAGTAAATAAATATTCTTGTTTTATGAGTGTAAAATTAAACCAGAAGTTGTAATAAATAACTATTGTCCGGTAAAACGTAATGTTCACTCATGCTCTAAACTCTGTTCTCAGATCTATATATTGCTGAATTCTTTATTCAGCTGGGGGCATTCATCAATAAGCCTACTATCTTTATCAACATATTAAATCTGACGAAGTGCGGTATGGATAAGAACTGTGTAGAAGCAGAGTATATCTCAGCATTTTAGTAGTTGATTTATCTTCACCCTTCAGAACTTCCTATATAAGAATAATATATTTCTATCTAATCTACTGCCAAGAGTATTTCTTGAGTTAAAGGTATCGTGTCTTCCTAAACTATCCTTTACTTTAACCCACTGGCAACAATTTGTGGATCACTATGGCAGATTAGGGTATGTCAGTGGTTGCCTCCCCTTGCACTGCAGTAGTGGTCCAACAGTGGCCAAAACCTAATGTGGGTCTTCAAAGGTGTCTACCTTCGCACAAGATTGCTCTAGGCAGCGTTGTAGATAGAAGGATAATGATGCTTCTACATCGAGGGAGTGATCGCAAGATATTTCAAGTCAAGAACAATGGTCAATGAGTCTGAGTGTATTAACGTTTTATCCGACCCGTCGCCTTTGGTGAAGATGTAAAGTGTATGATTTAGCTCGTTCAAGCCCCCGGCTGATTTAATTCAGCGAAATTCCTCTTATTAGCTCGATATACATATATATGAATTACTTTAACACTTGTAAATAAATGTTCATTGGTGATTTAAAAAAAAAAGGTTTATTCACAGAAGTTATTTAGGCTTGATGAATATGGGCAAAGAAAGGTCGGTCGTGTTTGGCCTGTTAAAATTAGGACTTACCAAAATGCTAAAGCTCCAAAGCTGCGTTTCCGTAGATTTGTCTCTGTGGTGAGGGCACGTTTCCAGATCAGTTCAGGAAATAACCTCTCCGGGTCAAGAGTGGAAAGCTGGTTTACAAATGTCGATCCAGCTCTTGAACCCCAAAATTGTAGTACCGTAAATGGTCTCTCCAAGCCGTTCTACAAATAGTCGGGTCGCCTCGTACTGGTACCCAAAACTCAATAATTGAGAAGTCTTAGACTTCAGGCTCAGGTAAATAGTCATGACAACTTGATATAGATGCCAAGAACACACGCCAGGGTATTTAGTTCTATTAATAATCCCTCTGCAACTTTGTGAGTAAGTCCAGTATAAGTCCAGTTTCTGTATAAATAAATTAGGGTTTCCTTGCTGTAGTGTTCAGAAGTGTCCCTCTAAGTCGGTTACTATATAAAGTCAGAATCTTAACTTCTATTCTCTCCTGGCTTCAGTCTGAGCTGTCTACTTGACGATCTCGGGAATGCAGTGTCGTATGTCTAAAACGTCCTACATTATATCTCAGACTTCACGCACGCAGACTTGTTGTCTACTACTAGGCAACTCCCAGTCAGAGCGATTGTATATGACAACTCGAATTGCAAACCAATAGCATTCAAAGCACATGCGATGATAGAGTAGTGCTTATGGAATTTTCTGCGTGACTCATACTTTTGAGAATTTAAACAGCCACTTCCCATATCTGGAATTGCGATTTCCGAAAAGTGTTGTCAAAAATTGTTAGCTAAAAAAGAAATAATGAACTCAGGCCACTGAATACTAAATAAATATATGTAAATAATAACCTCGATTGAGAATTAATGCAAGACGGTTTCTTCTAGCTAGTCAGAGTAAACTTTAACATCTAAGCACCACTCGCTCAAAGTGAATTCAAGCTTGACAATCTGTGACAGAGTTATGCAAATAGATTACATGTATATTCACGTTTTTGCCTCCACCTGGCTTCCACCTTGCTTTCTTATTAGTTATGCACGTTTTGTTAAATGCAGAAACTCTAAACTTCGATATCGGTTTCACTCATAATTTAGCCACGCCTGTTTTTCTTTTCTCTATTGTCTTACAGGCACGAGGAATGTTTATAAACAGACCGATTAACTAGTCCTAGACGGGACAGGTAAACAACTAGCGAGTAAGAGCCGCTAACTGAAGTATAACGCCAGCGATTGGGCAACTTTGTAGTAGTGACAGGTCAGACTGAAGCGTGTGGAAAGAGTCAAAAGTTGTACCTTGGATGGAGTGCATTTTTCTCAGGGGGAGTTAAGCGAATGAAGAAAATCAAAGGGACGATAACCAGCGTTCGTGATCCTAGAAAGAATGTAATTAGCTACGGAACGAGCCAAGATCAAAAGACTGTTCGCTCGTTGGCAAAGTCTAGCGGCCGGCAAAGGTGGCAAATAAACCTTTCATTCAGAAATCGACCGCAGATTTTCCAAAGGCATGAAATCTCGCAATCGCTAGCGAATTTATATTTATTTCATATATACACCTCATCCTATAAACTCAGTTTTTTTTAGTAGCCACAGAATTCTCAGAACATCTAGCTTCGATTTCTAGACCATTGTACTAGTGGAATTACTTAGTATTTCGATTGGAGAATGGTTTGAATTTCTGTGTTGCTGTAAATATTATACTAGCATTTTTGAATGATTTAATGGTTATAGTTCGTCATTTATATTTCACTAGGATTTTTGGTGTTAATTGACTCGCGAATTAAAATAATTTATAGCTAAATTGTTTCGGCTGTAACGTTAATTTAATTAGTCGTTATCACCCAGAAAAGAGATATTTTAATTGTCTAGTAAATGCACTAGGCAATGTAGCACTGACGACATATATGTTTACCTCTAATCCATTATGTGTTATTTTTGTAAATGACTAGAATTTATTACACGGGTTAATAAGAACGATAAAGATAAGCTATACACTTGAGTTTTTCTAACCAAAATCTAATAACCGAGTGAATAATAAATTATACTTTTACGCGGGTTAGGATAGAATATCATATTGTGGTTAAATGTTTTGTGTTTTCTTCCAAAATCTAGTACGGGTCACAAACTCACACCTACCAGCGGTCTAATCTGAGAAAACGGGTCTAAGTCCAACAGTACCAAAAACATTCTTATATAAATATCGGGTCTTCGAGGACTAATTGATGAGAAGAAAGAGTGAATAATTCTTTTAATTTTTAATCATTGTACTCACTTTGTTTTTTTCTTCTTATGTTTGCTAATACTGTTCATTTCAGAATAGATTAATTAAGAACTCTGTTCTTTACAGTATAGTCAAATCCTATACCATAGTGCTAATCTTCTGACCTTTTTGGGGGTTAATAACTTCTTCTAACGGGATCTTGTCTCAACAGAGGGAATAGCACTTATGGGTCTATGTTTTTATTATTTCTGTAACCTATGATTTTATATTTGATATTTGATACTAGACGTTGTGAAGTACTCTTTATGATAAATAAACTTAACATAAAACTTAATTACCTGTGTTGGTCATCTCAGCCCAATATCCCTACTCCATTACTATAGTTTCACGTATGTGCGTCTAATTGTCGTCACTATCTGTGTGTGTATGTGAGTGGTTATAGTGTATAAGTTAATATATACAGAAAGGTAAACTGTCTGATAAACAAATCACAGTCGTAAAGGATAGGCTGGACTAGAGTATCTTCTCAATCCAGGGACAGACTCTACCTTTTCACCATTTCACTCGTGAAATCTATTTCTTTACCTTATCTCTCACTGAGTTACCACCTTGTCAGTTCTATTCAGACGGGACCAGAATCTATCTTAATCACCTATTCAAAATCAACGACAGAATGTTGTGCTCGTTTTCCGGGAATTTGAGCTAGATCTGGAACTAGTACTACAGAAAGGGTGCGAAGTCCTGAGCTGGTATTTTTCTAGTACGTCAGATTGAGTTGTTTCCAAATTTTGATCTAGTCTGTATCTAGATAATTGACTAAAGTCTGACATTTAAATCCTTTTCATTGTCTAGACAGAGCATATGTGTGGTTGTCTCGTGAGTTAAGAACACTAATAATAATTACCCGTAGACAAACGTTATGTTTATTGGTTTGCTGACCCCGCAAATATATCAATTGTTTTTTTGCCACAGCGTTGTAGAGTATATACAATTAGATTTAGAGGATGATCTTTGTCGGAGAGATGTTATGTAATGATTTTGTAATACAAGGCCGCTGGTAGCGTGTGATTGTCTGACAATAACTTGGTTTTTTTAAGCAATGGTGTTTGAGCTAAGCTAAGGAGCGCATTCGGACTGTCACGTCTAGTTAATAGCCTCCCTTACCCTAACTGACTTCAGGTGTGGACTTGTAGGTGGACTTAATATTAACGGATTTTTTTTCTCCTAAATAAATTTTTGAAATAAATTGTTTTTCTTTCGACTGTAGTAGCGTAAATTTTTTTTGTCAGTTGAGTAGCCTGATCTACCATTTATTTGGCTTAGTCGTCTGTTTTAGGAGCCTAGTTGCCAGATAATAACAGAGATAGATTAGATAACTGATAACAAGGAGGAGGTAACACAGTTAAATAAAAAAAAATTTTGGTATTCTTCTTGTAATTGGTATGGAACCAGTGTATCCTTTTCTTACTTCTTTCTCACGTAAGTCACAGTCAGTTATTTGCAATGGCTGAGCTTGCAAAACTTAGAGCAATGCTAAGAGAGGAAGCAAAGGAAGAGAGATTACAAGTAGAAAAAGCAAAGGCGTTTATCAACGAAGAACTTGACAGATACGATGCGAAGAAGAAACAAGAAGAAGCTAGGGAGAAGGAAAAAGCAACCGAAGCTAGGTAGCAGAAGAAGATTGAGAAAGAAACGGAAATTCGCAGGGCGAACGAAAGAGAAAAGGAGAGACAGCACGAACTGGCGCTTAAGACCCTAGAGGTCCAAAGCCGCGGGGCTGCCTCTACCTCCAGCAACGGAGACTCTCTACCTCAGTCACAGATAACTGATCTTTCCAACACACAGTTTTCTCAGCTAGCAGCTATATCTTTTGCCCTAGAATCCTTCCCAAGCCCCAATGAGAAAATTGACTGTTATCTAGAAAAATTTGAGAGAATGGCAAATCTGTGTGGTTTAGAAAGGTCGCGGTAGTGCTTGAAGCTTTCTCACGCTTTAAAAAGCTCGGCGTATGATACGTACGCGAAACTGGGAAGCAGCCACCAAAACGATTACGACATGTTGAAGAAGGCTTTACTTGAGCGTTTTGAAATGAACCCTTGCAAATTTTTGCAACTGTTCCGTTACAGCAGAAAGGAAAGCACTGAGACTTTTCACCAGTTCTCTTCTCGTCTGAAAGGATACTTAACAAAGTGTCAGCAGCTTTCACAGTATGCCTCTACCTATGAAGTACTTGAGGAGTTCGTTGTAACCAAACAAATAAAGAACACTTTGTCAAGTGACACCCGTAGATTTCTGGCTGAACAAGGCGCAGAAAAGCTGGAAGACAATTTGAGCAAGTCTGAGCGATATAACAATGCGCTGGGCGAACTGCCGGTCACAAAACGTAAACCGACAGAAGAGCCTTCTCGGAAAAATAATCTAGAACAGTCTTCCCATACTTCTCACCAACATAACCACAGAGAAACTGTACCCCAGAATTCCCCTCCAGAAAAATCTAAATACTACAAAAACAGGTACCCCACCAACAACAAAAATTCTGATCAACCCAACCGGTCTACATGGCAGCGCGGCTAGAAAGGACAGGGTGACAAAGGGAAGACCCCTGCGCATGGGACATCTGATCAGGGAAAGCACACCGGGCCTAATCGCATCAGATGCTTGCAAACAGCCTCGCAAGGAAGAATTAGTGTCAGTGATTCTCAACCTGAGGGGGAGAGGCCCTCAACGCAAGGAACTGTTATTTTGAACGGGACTTCAACATGTTGTTTGTTTGATACAGGGTTGTTCTTTGATTGCATTGTCGCAAGACACTTGGTCAAACCCGGTCAAGAGACAGAAGAAACCGTCAAACTTTGTGGAGTTTTCAAAGGAGATGTACCCACGACGCTTCCCATCGCATTGGTGGAGATACACTCTGATTTTGTCAGAGGTGTGATCAAAGCGGCTATTAAGGATGACCCGATCTACCCAGTCATTCTTGGCTGTAGATATGTGTTTATTGGAAGACCGAAAAAGCCAATTGCGGCAGCAGTAACCACAAGAGGGCAAACCAAGAAGGAAGGGGAGCCTTCGCAAAATTTGTTACCTACGGAACTAAAAGAGGCGCAACAAAAGGACCCTACTTTAGAGTCCTGCTTTAGGAAACTGTCTATGGCCAAGGACCCCAGACACAACGGGGACATTGTTTCTAAGGATAGCATACTATATCGTAGAACGGGCAACCCTGAACAAGGGCATAATCAGCTCCTAGTACCGACGCAGTACAGAGACCAAATCTTAGAAATGGGGCACGCTCTTCCCTTTAGCGGACATATGGGACAAAACGCCACAAATCAGCAAATATCGACTCACTGTTGGTGGCCATTAATGAACTCTGATATTATCAGATACGGGAAATCCTGCGCCCAGTGCCAACAGGTGGCACCCAAGCATTGGACACCCGCAGTTCCCAGGGGTGGAATGCCAGTAGTGGGAACACTATTTGCACGGGTGGTAATCGAAATTTTAGGACCCCTAGATGGGACTTAAAAAGCACAGGTTTATCCTGATCTTAGTCGACACATGCACTATGTGGGCCGAAGCTATACCGCTAACATGCACGGTTTCCAAGCATGTCGCAGAAGCCCTCATGCAGATATTTACACGGTTTGGATTCCCTCAACAAGTTTTGACGGATAACGGATCCCAATACCGTAGCCTGTTACTGGATGAGATCGTTAAGAGGTTGAGGAACCAACACATCCACACAAGCCCCTATAATCCGACCGGAAGTGGGTTAGTAGAACGTGTTAACGGAAGCCTCACCATGATGTTACGTAAGCTGGGACAAGAGAAACCTGAAGATTTGGACATTTTCATTCCTGCAGCCTTATTCGCCTACAGGGAAGTCCCACATGCCTCTACATGTTTTCCCCAGGTACTCTTTTATTCGGCAGACCTATTAAGGGGCCGCTAGAAGCCTTACTTCGGTCCCTGACAGACCAGAAGGCTGATGAGACATTTGTCTCAGCCAGTAAATATGTATCGGAATTAAAGGAACGGTTACAACTAGGATGGGATCTCGCAAAGACCAACATTAAGCGAGCACGCGCAAAGCAGTCTAACCGATACAAGAAAGCCGCGAAAGAAAGAGAATTGCAACCAGGAGAGAAAGTTTTGTTGCTACTCCCAACTGGGAACAACAAACTACGTATCGAATGGCAAGGGCCGTTTACCGTCCTGAAAAACGTCTCAAGAACAAACTACAAGATCTCTATTAAAGGAAAGGAGAAGGTCTACCACGTAAATCTGTTAAAGAAATACTTGGAAAGACCGGTGCCGTCCTCCGAACATCTCCAGGCGGTCGCCATAGCCACCGAAGATGCGGAAGATGACGATAGTTGCATGGAATATCTATTGCAACAAACGGAATCTTTCAAATATGTAAAATTCGGTGACACTCTCTCTGTAGCACAACAGACAGAAACGAGAACGCTACTGAAACAGTACACAGCAGTTTTAACGAACATACCTGGGCGAACACATCTCGTAGAGTTCGAGATGAAACTTACAAACCTGTTCGAACCAGAGTTTACCCTATTCCGTATGCTAAAGCTGATACGCTACGGGAAGAGATAGACAAGCTACGTAAAGCAGGAATTATTAGTGAGTCTACATCTTCTTATAGTGCGAGCGTAGTGCTGTTACAGAAGCCCAATAAGGAAGTTCGGCTGTGCATCGATTACCGTCTACTGAACACTGTAACGGAATTCCAGCGGGAACCTCTTCAGAGCGCTTCTGAGCTATTTAGCAAGCTAAGCAAGGCACGGATTTTCTCCAAGATTGACCTGAGTAAAGGTTATTATCAAATACCAGTCAAGGAGGAAACTAAGCATATGCTAGCTTTCAGCACCAGTGAAGGGCACTCTTCGTTCAACGTGATGATATTCGGGTTACATAACGCACCAGGAGTGTTCACAAGGATGATGAAAAAGCTTTTAGAACCATTGCACAGTCTGCATATCCACAATTTTATTGACGATTTACTAGTTGCAACAGACACCTACGAAGAACATATTGCTACGGTTGCTATGCTCCTCAGGAGACTACAGGAAACTGGTCTCACAGTTAGACCTAGAAAATGTTTAATCGGCTTCGAAAAGCTGACTTCCTGGGGCATACCATTGCTCACCATGTGGCCAGTTGCTAAGAACGTAGAGAAGATACATGCAGCGAAAAGGCCAAGAACTAAGAGAGAAACCCGGTCGTTCCTACCACTGTGTGCTTATTACCAGAAATTCATCAAAAACTTCAATGGTTTGACTTCACCCTTTACTGACCTTACAAAGAAGGGGCGACCTGAGACAGTTATTTGGGATTATAAGTGCGAAGACGCTTACGTCACACTCAAGGAACAGCTGTCTGAATATCCAATTTTACGATTACCTGACATTACAAAACCCTTTATATTGCGAGTCGACGCATCGGGTCAAGGCATCGGGTCAACTCTGCTTCAAGCAGGCGACGAGGATCCGAGCCGGCTATTCCCAGTGGCATACGGCAATCGTAAATTGAATAAAGCAGAACGGAACTATTCCACAGTGATTCCTTTAAAGTAGAGAATTGTCTGGCACTGAGTGTTCATGGGAATAAGGAGACACCATGACACATCTGTACATGGAGTTTCATATTCACGGGGCGAAGACGGTTATGTCAAACTGAAGCGTGTGGGGAGAGTCAAAAGTTGAACCTTGGATGGATTGCGCTTTTCACAGGGGGAGTTAAGCTAATGAAGAATATCAAAGGGGCGATAACCAGCGTTCGTGTTCCCAGAGAGAGAGTAATTAGCTACGGAACGAGCCGAGATCAAAAGACTGTTCGCTCGTTGGCAAAGCCTAGCGGTCGACAAAGGTGGCAAATAAACCTTTCATTCAGAAATCGACCGCGGATTTTCCCAAGGCGTGAAATCTCGCAATCGCCAGCGAATTTATATGTATTTCATATATACACCTCATCCTTTAAACTCAGTTTATCTAATAGCCACAGAATTCTCAGAACATCTAGCTTCGATTTCTAGACCATTGTACTAGTGGAATTACTTAGTATTTCGACTGGAGAATGGTTTGAATTTCTGTGTTGCGGTAAATATTATACTAGCATGTTTGAGTGATTTAATGGTTATAGTTCGTCATTTATATTTCACTAGGATTTTTGGTGTTAATTGACTCGCGAATTAAAATAATGTATAGCTAAATGGTTCCGGCTGTAGCCTTAATTTAATTAGTCGATATCACCCAGAAAAGAGATATATTAATTGACCAGTAAATGCACTAGGCAATGTAGTACTGACGAAATATATATTTATCTCTAATCCATTATGTGTAATTTTTGTAAATGACTAGAATTTATTACACGGGTTAATAAGAACGATAAAGATAAGCTATACACTTGAGTTTTTCTAACCAAAATCCAATAACCGAGTGAATAATAAATTATACTTTTACGTGGGTTAAGATAGAATATCATATTGTGGTTAAATGTTTTGTGTTTTCTTCCAAAATCTAGTACGGGTCACAAACTCACACCTACCAGCGGTCTAATCTGAGAAAACGGGTCTAAGTCCAACAGTACCAAAAACATTCTTATATAAATATCGGGTCTTCGAGGTTGACCTGTTTGGCCCTCTTGTTTCACCCAGAGAGAGAGAGAGAGAGAGAGAGAGAGAGAGAGAGAGAGAGAGAGTATGAACAAAAGACAATAAGAATTAATTTAACTGGACATATAGATACCCAGCTTTCTTTTTTCATGTTTCATTTACATTCAGCCCGCTGTGGCGAAGTTATCAAATTTAACACTACCCGACTCCGACCACTGTGTTGTGGCGAGGACCCATATCCAGAAAGAGAGTTACATACCTGACATTTTCTTTAAGGGGAGGAGCTACACTGAAATGCTATTTTCGTTATTAATTGCCGGATTTCAATGAAAATGCACAGACTTAACCTATATCAATACTAGATACACAAAATGAAGAGTTTGATGGCGCTGCACTACTGGTTGCCATAAAAACGGTGGCCATATTGGATTCTATTGTTCTACATCAATTGGCTAAGGCTTTTTTATTTATTAAGCTATGAATACCAAATATGAACACGACGTTTATCATTATATTTTAAAACTTTTCTGTGATGGATTTTTAATAACTTTAATACAAAAAAAGTTGTAGGACTTTAAATATAGTGTCTAAAAATAGTAACAAATTTTGATAAATTTTATATTACTTTTTGCAATAAATCAAAAGTTTGATCAGATACTTAAAATCCATCACTATAAAAAATTTAAAGGATTATGGGCAACATATGTGCCAATTCTTATGTTAATTAACACATAAGTGTGGAAGTTTTAGGGAAATTAGGATGAGAAAATTATATTTTGAGAAAATCGCATTTTTCTCCATAAATAGACTACAATTAAATAATTATGTAATATTGTCCCTGAAAAATTGCTTACTTGTCATTTAGAACATACTGGTAGCATAGCCAGCTTCCTCTGCAGCTTCCTATCTGGCCTTCTGTTGAGATTTGTGCCTAATTTCCTTCCTTGTCTTGGTGCAGTTTTCTGCCGTTTTAGAGCTGAGCAATAGTGGATTCTTTGTTCTATTTCAATTTGCTAAGGCTTTTTTATTTATTAAGCTATGAATACCAAATATAAACACAATGTTTATCATTATATGTTAAAAAACTTTTCCTGTGATGGATTTTTGATAACATTAATACAAAAAAAGTTGTAGGACTTTGAAAAATGTGTCTAAAAATAGTAACAAATTTTACTAAATTTTACATTACTTTTGTCAATTAATCAAAAGTTTGATCAGATACTTAAAATACATCACATAAAAAGTTTTAAAAGATTATGGGCAATATATGTTCCAATTCTTATGTCAAGTGTGGAAGTTATAAGAAAATTAGGAAGAAAAAATAGATTACACTAGTCAACAACCAAAATGTACCAGAAATGAAAATAGCTGATCTTAACTAATTTTGGTGTGCTGAAAACGAAAATGACATTTAAAAATGTTGATTGGCTCTAGTTTTCAAGATATATGCTACTCGTTTATTTAATTACGGTCAATTTATATATATGACGCAACTTTTTGTGGGCAATTGCATAATTTTTTCTAATGACCAATAAAAATGTAACTAGAAGTTGATGATGCAATCCTACCTATGATTACATCACCTTTGTGTATAAATATCTTATCTCTGATAAAATTTTGCCATTAGTTACTGCATTTGTCCTTATCAAAAGTATCGTAGTTAGAAATGCCTATGACATGTGTGAACAGTGCTAATAATTTCTGTTATATATGTGGTGAGGTGACATTTCTATCACAAAAACCAAATATAACTAAAGTGATTAAGAAGGCGTACAGTTTGTATTTGGCTGCAGAATAGGAGATCAAGATAAGAGCTGAGCGCCACACATATGCTGCAATACATGTGCAGCACATCTTAAACTGTGGTTGACTGGCAAAAGGCAAGCTATGCTTTTTGCAGTCCCAATGATTTGGAGAGAGATCATCTCAACAACTGTTATTTTTGCATGGTCCCTCCAATTGGGAAAGGCATATCAAAGAAGAAAAAATGGACTCTGGAATATCCAAACATCCCCTCTGCCATACGTCCGGTACCACATGGCGATGACCTACCAGTTCCCAAAGTGCCAGAATCATTTTTAGCTGCTTCCACTGATGAAGAAGAGGACATTGGTGGTCCTGAACCATCAACCTCAAGCGACCCAGATTTTGAGCAAACTACATCCACTAAACCATACTTAATAACCCAAGGTGAACTGAATGATCTTGTAAGAGATCTGAATTTACCGAAGAACAAGGCGGAGCTTTTGGGTTCCAGATTGCAACAGTGGAATCTCCTGGCAGAAGATGTTACAATTTCTGTGTACAGGAACCGCCAGAAGCCGCTTATTACATTTTTTTTCAAAGAAGGTGACCTTTCTGCGTGCCACAACATTTCTGGTTTAATGGCAGCCCTCAAAATCAATTACATACCGGAAGAGTGGAGGCTTTTCATTGATTCATCCAAGACGAATCTTAAAGCTGTTTTGTTGAATAATGGTAATGTGTTACCGTCAATTCCAGTTGGTCACGCAGTTCATATGAAAGAAACTTATGAAAACATTAAGCAGCTTTTGAAGTGTATAAACTACGATCATCATCATTGGTCACTTTGCGGTGACTTAAAAGTGGTCGCTCTTTTGCTTGGACCACAGGGTGGATAAACCAAGTACTGTTGCTTTCTCTGTGAGTGGGATAGCCATGCACGAAGTGACCATTACAACAGAAGACATTGGCCAATCAGGCAGTCATTGCAGCCTGGCAGTAAGAACGTTGAGAACTCAGCACTTGTCGACACCAGCAAGATTTTGTTGCCACCCTTGCACATTAAGCTGGGTCTCATGAAAAACTTTGTAAAGCAATGGAGAAAACAGATGAGGCTTTCAAATACCTCATAAGAAAATTTCCAAGACTGAGTGAAGCTAAAATAAGAGAGGGAGTATTTGTTGGTCTTCAAATTCGAAAACTTCTTCATGATGACGAGTTTCTTTGCGTGTTGCATGGCAAGGAAAAAGCAGCATGGCTAGCATTTAAGTCAGTGGTGGACAATTTTCTTGGAAACAACAGATCTGATAATTACAATGAAATTGTAGAAAATCTCCTTCTGAAGTATAAGAGTCTTGGCTGCAACATGTCTTTGAAAATTCATTTTCTGGATTCTCATCTGGATTTCTTTAAGTCAAACTGTGGAGCGGTCAGTGATGAGCATGGTGAACGATTTCACCAGGACATTGCTGCTATGGAGACAAGGTATCAAGGCAATTGGAGCCCTTCAATGCTTGCTGATTACTGTTGGACTGTGACAAGAGACACCTCATCGATTGACTACAAGAAGCAAGCAAAGAGAGCTCAAACAGCGCCTGAATAATGACGGAATGGGTTCAAATGTGCCTTTTTAAAACATGATATGTGAACTAAATAATGTTTTTATTTTTTCTATCATTTTATGTTGAAATATCAATTAATTGAGTATGTAACCACACTTTTTATAATGCTAAAGTAGAAAGACTAGCTGTTCACCCCAGAGAATTAAACAAGCATACATTATTTGTATTACTGTAATGTAAATTCATCATTAAAAAAAACCAGAGCCAATTGGTGAATTTCATTATGATATTTGAAATCAGCATGTCAAAATCAATAAGAAATGGTATATTTAATTTCTGGTACAAATAAATTTTGAAAATTTGTTGACTAGTGTTATGAGAAAACCGCATTTTTCTCCATAAGTAGACAACAATTAAATAAGTATGTAATACTACAGCAAAAAAATAACTTACTTGTCATTCAGAACATATCGGCCATATATCCAGCTTCCTCTGCAGCTTCTTGTCTGGCTTTCTGTTGAGATTTGTGCCTAATATTGTTCCTTTTCTTAGTGCAGTTTTCTGCCGTTTTAGAGCTGAGCACGAGACGTTTACGCTTTCTTGCTCCTGCCGGTCGATAAGCCTCTCTTCCACTGTTCAGCCCCAGGACTTTCTTGAAAAATATAGCAGCCTCAGGTCCTTCATTAAATTCAGCAACTGCACTTAGAAGGCAGAATTCAACGCGCTTTCGTGAATGGAAGATATGCTTTGGCACTTTACTCCAAATAACTGAATGAAGGCTCTCATTGGAGTTTTTGGTAGCCTTTCTTTCACAGCAACTCAACAGTTTCAGATTTGTCAGCCTGTCATACACTGGTGTCAAATGTCTGAAAGTGTACACTAGTGTAAGTCAGGGTGCATCAAACTCAGCCATTAATTTTCATTTAGATCCCTTTGTGGAGAAAGAAGATGACATTGAATCATTTTTAAATAGATATGAAAGACTAGCTACTAACTACGGGCTAGAAAAAGAAAAGTGAAGTCTAAAATTATCTCAATGGTTGATGGGAACTTCGTATGAAGTTTTCTCCAAATTAAGTAGAGAAGATCAAGAAAACTATGACCTCCTAAAACAAGCATTGTTAGTCAGATATGAGAAGAATGCTTAATTTTATAGAAAGAAATTTAGAAATAGTAAGCTGCTGTCTGGAGAAACCTACCACCAGTTCTCTGTAAGACTAGAAACCTACTTGGAGAAATGGACTGCTCTGGGGAAAACCCAAGACTTAAAGGAAATGATTATGATGGAGCAGTTAAGAGAGTCTGGCTCCAGACGTGAGAAAATTTCTCATGGAACAAGGTGCAGAGAGGTTGGGGGAGATTCTCAATGTTGCTGAGAGATATCAGGCAGCCCAGTCAGAAGTGGCTGGAGTTAAAAAGAAGCAAGCAGAGAGTAATAAAACCCCACAAACCCAGAATAAGTTTGATAATAGGGATCAACCCCATAGATTTAAACAAAGTTATGATAGGCCAAGATTTGATCATGGAGACAGAAACCCTCAGGTAAATGAAAAGAAACCCTACAGACCAGAAGGAAAATGGTGTAAGATTTGCAAGTTAAATAATCATTACACAAAAGACTGTAGGAAGAAAAACCCTCCATATTTCGCTGCATGCCTTAAAACAGGAAACAAGGGAAAGAAGGAACTGTCTACAGTACAGCAAGAACCTCATCATCCCCCTGTATGTGAAGAAGTAGTATGTAATGGGGCCACTATCAAGTGACTTTATGATACTGGATTGGATTTTGACTCAGTCGTGAGTTCTAACTTAGTGCACCCAGATCAATATACCACAGAAACAGTGGAGATACAAGGAGCAACTAAGGACGTAGCAACAATGACACTTCCCATTGCAAGGATAAATATTAAATACTCGTTATGTGGAAGGAGTGATTAGAGCAGCAGTGATAAATGAACCAATCTACCCTCTGATATTGGGTGTAGATATGTGTTTTTGGGAAGTCCCAAACGACCCGTGATTATGGCAGCAGTACAGACCAGGTCAAAGTCAAGGAAGGAGGAAGATAACCCAATAAATACTCATCCAGAGGAGATGAGGAAGACACAGGCTGAGGATAAGTCATTAAAGCTGTGTTTCAGAAAACTACCAAAAAGCCATACTCCTCCAAACAAAGGAGAATTTTACATGAAGAATAAGTTGATGTATAGGAAGGCTGGAACAGGATCAAATGGTCATGGACAACTAGTTCTTCCAACTTCATATAGGAAAAAGGTGACGGAGTTAGGACATGCTATCCCCTTCAGTGGTCTTATGGGGATTAGCGCCACAGGACAACGTATAGCTTGTCATTACTTCTGGCCAGGAATAACTGAAGATATAAAAAGATATGTCAAATCCTGCTTAGAATGTCAAAGGGTAGCTCCAAAATATTGGACTGTACCTGCAACTCTTGGTGAAATGCCAATCATGGGAACCCCTTTTGAGAGAGTTGCAGTGGATATTGTTGGACCTCTCACACGAACCAAGAGGAGAAACAGTTACATTCTTACTCTGGTGGACACTTGTTCTATGTGGGGAGAGGCAGTAGCCATGTCATCAATCGACTCCAAACATGTGGCAGAGGCGTTACTTACAATATTCACCAGATTAGGATTTCCCCACAGATATTGACTGATAATGGATCACAGTTTAAGGGGAAACTAACTGAGGAAGTTTTCAGGATCTTTCAAGCCAGGCACTTTCACTGTAGTCCGTATCACGCCCAAGGGAACGGGCAAGTGAAAAGGTTCAACGGGACACTTATTTCTATCCTGAGAAAGTTGGCACATGAAAAACCTGATACATGGGATCAATACTTACCCGCGGCCTTGTTTGCTTATTGAGAAGTCCCCCACAATTCAACAGGAATGGCACCGGCAACCCTGTTATTTGGCCGGCCCATTAAAGGTCCATTGGAAGCCTTATTGAGGACATGGACAGATGAGAAGGCAGAAGAGACTGTAACCTCATCATATCAGTATGTGAACGACTTGACCACTCGGTTAAAAACTGGCTGGAAACTAGCAAATGATAATCTGAGAAAAACCAGAAAGAAGCATGGTGAGTATTTGTAACCGCTCTCTTTAGCAGTAACCTCTTCTGTATTGGTTCCAACTTGACTGTAACCCACCAAATGATAATAGTCGCTGTTTGGTATAGGTAAAGTGAGTGTGATTGTGTGCTGGCAAAGTCGGTCACACAACAGGTGAGCACACGGGAGTCATCGAGTATGGAACGACTGTTGATATTTAATTAGTGTTTATTAACTCACAGCACATCATCACGTAGACATAGACGAACGCAGTTACATCGAATCATAGTATATAATTTTCACACTGCATCAATACTTAATACGGCCTGTCCAAATCCTGGCCTTATAATAGCTTCATAACAGCTTCACAAATCTTCATACTGCAGTTAAACATAATACGGCCTGTCCGAATCCTGGCCTTATAATAGCTTCATAACAGCTTCACAAATCTTCATACTGAAGTTAAACATAATATGGCCTGTCCAAATCCTGGCCTTATAATAGCTTCATAACAGCTTCACAAATCTTCATACTGCAGTTAAACATAATATGGCCTGTCCAAATCCTGGCCTTATAATAGCTTCATAACAGCTTCACAAATCTTCATACTGAAGTTAAACATAATATGGCCTGTCCAAATCCTGGCCTTATAACAGCTTCATAACAGCTTCACAAATCTTCATACTGCAGTTAAACATAATACGGCCTGTCCAAATCCTGGCCTTATAACAGCTTCATAACAGCTTCACAAATCTTCATACTGCAGTTAAACATAATATGGCCTGTCCAAATCCTGGCCTTATAACAGCTTCACAAATCTTCAGACTGCAGTTAAACATAATATGGCCTGTCCACACAGCGAAATATATAAGTCGACATTTTCTTAAGTCCTACGTAGGTATACACTATCCAAAAACCACTGGGACTCGACCTACACGGTCCACGCCCAAAACACAACTCCCAAATCACACACTAGTCCCGCCACAAAACCCCGTCACGAGACTCGGCTGTCTTGAACACCGCTCTCGATAATATATGCAGACTAGCTGCGAGCTATTCACATGGCTCAAAACAGTACAGAATAAATACCTCTGAACATGTGAGATTAAACAGCGTTCACACGCTTATCTGTATTCTGCCACTCCAAAAATAGGAAAAGATAATTCTATCCTAAAGTCAAACAAGTATCCGCTTAATCAAGCATTGCAACTCGAAATTTAATTTGTCCAAAACATTCTAAAGATTACTTCCCCTTCCATAAGATCCACTTGCAACACTGTCATCATTTCTTCTTGGTGTCAGAAAATCTATCAGATCTTGCTTTCTAAGCCTATGTGCAAAGAAAGTGTGTAAGTCTTTTTTTTTTACTTCTTTGTCAAGCTGTCTGTCACGAGTGGTGAATTGAGTATGTCTGTGACAAGACAAAGTCTGAGTGAGGAGTGAGATAGTAGATATAAATTGAGTATTGAATATGACGATAGAGAGGAAGTGTAACAGTCAGGATTAGAGAGATGATTCTCACTGATTCAGCTCCCGCCACTCGCTACAACTTTTTAATTGTCACACCCCACCCGTCCTCTCTACACAATATATCTATATAATGAGTAAGAATCAATTTAACTTCACATTCAACGAATGACAGATAGAAATAGTAAAAAGAATGCTAATCCGCTAATATATGTATGTTTATTAAATTATATATATATATATATATATATATATATATATATATATATATATATATATATATATATATATATATATATATATATATATATATATATATATATATATATATAATTTATTTATTTATTTATTTATTTATTTAACAAAAAAATGAGGAGAAAACAATTCAATTTTGGTTAACAATCCAGAGTGACAGACAAATGGAAATGACAGCACACAGTAAGATAATAGAAACCCCTCTAACAAACACTATTCCCATCGAAAGTCCCTGTTTCCGGGGGAATGACAATGATGAGGCCACGTAATAAATGCAGAGTGGTAAGTAACTCTTCTCTCAGAAAATCTAGAACCCAACCCAATTAATTAAATTCTACTTAAGTCTCTGTATCCCTATGTCTCTAATCCACCTTTCCACGGTGTGATATTATAATGAATGCTGGAGGATTTTTCCCTTCCAATCTCTTTTGTCTGTAGCGCTCAAGAATTAAAATGAATCCACAAAATGAACTTCTATGTGCAGACTTCAGAATTGGGTACTATTCACACAAGTTTAAGATAGTATATCCAGTGGATATGGCTGGTGTTATGTAACAACACTTAATTGCCCAGGGCGAACTCAGAACGCTTTACGCAGATGTGGGGCCTAATATAACCAATAACGCATGACAGTCGAGGATACTGTGCGCAGACGGGGAGGGTCAAAACTGACGGTGTTATGTGTACATGAGGGCTTCACGGTTCTCTCTCTGGGGTTAGAGCGGCTGAAGCATGGAAACTACAAGTAAAATACTCCACGTTGTAGATCCAGAACAGAGATCTACTGGTTGTTGAAGGCTGATAAAGGGTTATGAAATAATCTTACAATTTGTGGTCTAAGCCAAATTGGAAGGCAAATGGAAAAAAGGATGCCTTTTGAAGGCCAATGAAGGTGTAAACAGGATTATGTCTTAAGCGGTCTCCTGCGTCCTCGTATATGCTTCCCGATATGTAAAGAATTTCCTATAACACAAATGTATCTGGCTAATAGGACTTCGAACAGCGTCCACTCTACCCGACAAGGAGTTCTGGAGACCTTAACCACTGAGAAAAAGCGAGTCGCCACTTTATAATAAACTCAAGCCTACACGTGTTCAGCACATCTGCGATTACAGACTCTCACGGGACAGGGCGAGTGCATAAAGTAACGCAATAGCTACGTAAGGACCACGGGAAAGTTGTCTTCCGTCTTTCCTGGATAAAAGCAGTGACATAAGCTGGAGCGACATTCTGGCGTTCGTTCGGACGACCGAGGTTCGCTTTTCTGGCTACGCGCGGCCACGCGAAAGGCAACGTCTTTCTACAATGTGTCAGGCTCTCTTCGTTTGTCAAAGACTCGGGAATCTCAGCCGCCATCTGCAAAGAAAGAGCATGTAGAGACCTAGCTCTGTGTCAGAGAGCTCCAGGAATTTTGCCGCAACCAGCAACAAAAGATTGCAGGAACACCTTAATTTTTAACTATCCTTGATTACGTTATAAGGAATTAAACCCAATGTATTTCTACTGTAACCCCTTCTCCAAATTTTTCAAGGCGTCCTTATTTCACGTTTGTTGTTTATGTCCCTTTGTTAGCAGCACGCACCGGAGTATTCCAGGAAATGTCCGGAGTGGAAGCGCCTGAATGGTAGAGTGATCACCCACCTCTCGATGCTGGACTTGGTATAGTGAAGTCTCTAACACTTCACTAACCTACTGCAGTATCTTCTATGGGACTACCTTTACCTTTTTAGGAAAAAACTGTTTGATAACTCTTGTCTGAAATTGTTAGAACAAGTAATTTATGCACAGTTATAATTGGATACCTCCTCTGTTCACAGGTCCAGTTACCACCTTCCTGTCATGGCCACCTTTCATAGTACTTGGACGTTTAACCTATGTTGGATACCTGATCAGTTTGTCCGTCATAGCTGTAATATTTGAGAACCTAGAACAACCTGTGTATCTTAGCTTCACCTCTTTGGTAAGCGTCATTAATACATTTTGAATATTTGCGGCTCTGAATTGGTTTCCGGAGTTTCAGGTGAAACAAAGCAAATAAAAAGACTATTAATCTATCAGATATATCGTAGGAGACAGGTATTTTATGGCTGCACATGAGACAGGTATTTTAAGGCTGCACCAGAGACAGGTATTTTAAGGCTGCACCTGAGACTGGCAACCTTTATCAGGTAAAATTTTTTTTTTACAGAAATCACAGGTGCCAGAGCACATCAACAATGTGTCAGTGGAATACTGCAAGGGTCTGCTGCAGAGGTGGCTCTATAGAATACCTAAGAAGGTACTCTGATTACTACACCTACCTATGAGTATTTAGACTACCATATTTCCTTGTGGTCTGTTAGTAATATCCTCTTTCAGTTATAATAGACTTTGTGGATGATGCGCCCTTGAGGTGATAGCACCGGTAAATTTTTCTCTTGTGTTTTTTTTTTCCTTTTATGCTTCTTGAGTTTCTTTTCCCCAAACCTGAGATAGCTCCGTAGCCACTTTCTGCGATCTGTCACGAAGTGTATTCGCCTTCTTTTCTCTCTGTCAATCTTTTCTCATACCAAAACATTCCTTCTCTCTGAATTCTCTAGAATATCTACCACTCGTCAGAACACATCAGGAGATCTCCCATTTCCTTCTGAAATTCCTTTTTCTTTAATTGAGGTTACCAGCAAACCACTGTGACCTTTTAAAGCTGTGAACTTTAACCGCGCCCTGAATAATTACAGTTGAGCCAATGAATAGACCGCGCAGTATATTGTCTTTTGACCTTTGACCTTAGCAACCACCATGGAGTATCGCCTGGTATCAATGCCACGTACCGGCCAGTTTGTGTGTGTTTGGGGGGATGGAAAGTAATGTCAAAAATAGGTCAGGTGCCCCACCCCCTCACGTATGCAAAGTAAAGCCACCAAACAGAACCGGAATTTTGGCGCTATTCTCAAAGCGCAGGCATATTCTCGAAGGCATTCTCTCGCTAGCCGGTAGACTGACCGGGACAAATGGTTGCTCCCAAGAAATACAGAGGGGCCCGATCATTTTAAAACAGCAATGGATCTTAGCTGAGCGAGTAAGTGATCTATATTGTTATATGAATAACATGAATTAATCATATGTTTATCTGCAGCATATCATGTCAGTATCTTTTGTTTTTCACTGTAACAGAAATTAATATACTTGATTTTGTACAGGAGACAACAACATTATGTATACTGAAAGTTTCATCTATGAACTACCCTTGTCCTGTTTTATACTGAATGATTTCTACTGTATGATTTCAGCCATGATTATTCTTGTCATATTTTAATCCTGAACTGATTTCTGCAAATATCCTTATTATGTTTTAATGTGTTATGGTGGTATCAATAAGGTATATGAATGCCTATCACATAAACTTAGAACTATGTAATAATGGGCAACAGCACTGTAGCCAATTTTATAAATGAATATGTTGACTGACTTGTAATTCATTGGTTCTCAAACCTTGGCAGCAATGACACCCCAACATGTTACAGCAGAATAGAAAACTATTACCCAGTGGTTCTCAAACCATGGTTGACAGTGACCCCAAATTGATTTTATTGCTCTGTGGGCACAAGGTAGACCAGTGGTTCTCAAACGTTTGATGAGCACAGCCCCAAACTTCACAGTTGGTGAAGCTAACAGCCCATATGTTGGAAATCACTGCAGTAAACAAGCTGGAAGCCGGATATAGGTTGAGACCCACCTGTATGCTTATAATGTTAGTTGTGCTATAATAGATAATAGACAGCACTTTGTTAGTGATGTTAACTATGAATGTTGTTAGATTTCTGATGGACGATTAGCGTCCAGCAGATATGGGAAATGACTTCTCTGGCATGATTACTAATGGAGCTTCGATTGTTTGTCAATCCAGTCCTACCAGGTTGTCATACCAGAAGACTAAACCATAAGCAGTGTTCTCAAGGGCAGACATACTCCATCCCAGTTGGTGATGAGCCCTGTGTCAAGACGGAGAAGAAGCAACTTGCCATCCTCTGAAACCCTAAAAAAAACATGCTGGACCTGGAGTGCTGGGCCATATGGAACCCCTGGCAACAAGACTACATAAATTCAACATCTGAGATGAGTATCTGAACATGCCAGCAGAACCACTACAGATTATTCCTATTGTCCTATGATTACAAATTAATTCTGACATGGTTCAATACCATTCATAGATTAGGGAACATATAGTTGTACATTTGAATATACTGTGAGATTCTATCTTCTTTTTTTGAAAACTTTACATAACCGAGTCTGTTGTTATTTTCTTTGTAATATTTAAATGGGTTGTATAGTTTTAGTAACATAAATCTACACCCTGGGGGCAGAGCCAAAATTAATAAACACTATTGGGTCAGGATATTTTTTAATGTGGCTGGGCACCAAATCTCTTATCCGAATATATGTACTATACATATTCCTTTGTAGGATCTCGGATCAAGAATTTATCGCCTAGAGAATATCCTGTTAGTTTCACCAGAATTCTCTTTTCTAAGAAAGTTTTCTAGTGGACTAATTCCCGAGGAGAGACGGTGCATCAACCTGCAGTCTGGAAGCTTTACCTCTAGATATTATCTTTTATTCTTCCATCAAGTCTGTCATACTTACACTTTCTCCCTCAAAACAAAAAACATTTCGCTACACTGGGACGCTCATGTCCGGGATCTACTTTTTCATATTTAGACACTTGTCTGAGATATGAAAACTCTTATCTTTCCTAGACCACTACTGCTGTAGGTACTTGTCACTTATTGGTGTCCAAGTCTAGGATTAGATTAAAGAGGGGACATATAAATTACCCTAGACTAAATTACACATAGATTTTTACAAGAAAAACAGATTTTAGTTATGATATGAAAACTATTCTTGGTGGTACTGCTGGTTATTAGTTACATGTTGTTAACTAATATTTATGTTATGTTTTATGTATGCTGGTTATAACAGAGGTTGTTAAAATACTTTAGTTTAGTTACGGCTATAGAAAGTATTTAGCCTGTATTTATGTGATAGTGAGTTAGAGATTTCATGCTCGCTCAGCAAAACCACTGCTGTTAAAATGGATGAGATAGAAGGACTGAAGAAATGGACAGCGCAATCATATAAGATTGGAAAATTATGTGGCTTCTCGGGAAGTTTGCTGGAAAATTATGTCTCGGAACAGGTAGAATGTTTCATGAGCATAATGGGGCAACAGAACGAATGGAGAGCAAAATGCAAGGAAGAGAATGTGGAACATGAGAGACAAAGACAAGAAAAATCCCTCCAGTGTAAGGAAGAACTGCAAGAAATGGAAACTCAGTTTCAACCTACAAAAATGGAATCCAGGGATAAACTTGAATCTAGGAATACTCATCATGCCACTCCTTTGCCAGTTGCATCACCACCCTCAGCAGTAAATATAACTGCACTACATGAAGCCAAGTCTATGTCTCACAATTCAGGCTCAGACAGAGCAGAGGCTAGGATATCTAAATAGAGACATCTAGACTATTCTGAAAACAAGATTAAGCACATCGCTGCTGATAATCTGAAGAGACCTTCCGCATCCTCAGCAAAAACTCACAACAGGCACACCAAAAACAACCGCACCAACAACCTGGTAAATAGGATCGCTCAAGTAAATAGGATCGCTCAACCAAATAGGATCACTCAACGGAAAAGGAGTATGCAAACCTATGGGAAGGGAAGGGATGTTCTTGAACATCACCTGTCGGCCACCCTACATCAGTTAGACTGTAGGCGCCGAGACCCAATCCCAAAGAATTCATACAAAGCTAAGGTCCTTACCATGGATGGGAACTTGACGAAGGCCCGGAGTGGATACAGGGATTCTTAAAATGTGGAGACTGCCACAGTAAATGGAGAAGAAATCACCTGTTTGTATTATCAAGGTCTTGGGTGTGATGCCCTTGTTTCAGCCTCTGTCGTTGACCCTGATCAAGTCTCTGAAGAGGATGTTGAGGTAACAGCACCCATGATAAACAACAGAAGGATGATTTTGCCTTTAGCTTGTGTAGAAGTTAGGTCGAACTTTGTAAACGGCAAAGTAAAGGCCGCACTATTAGATGAACGAATTTACCCCATACCTCAAGGAGGGAAATATATCATCTTAGGAGATTCAGCACGATCCAGAGACGGCGTGACTGAACAGGCTATGGAGACTCCAATGCCTAACTCCTCTTCCAATATTTTCACAGAAAAGTTGGAAGAGTGCAAAGGGGATGACCACCCCAGTGCACTTAATTCTGAACCAGTTTTGATAGTCTCACCCACTCTCTGGGATCAGAAAGTGAAGCCGGGCCAGAGTTTCTTGGTACCTGGTGGGATGAAACATGTTTCAGGAATATCTTCCTTTAACACGGGAGAAACGGCTAAAGAGGAACATGAGCCTCAAGCACTTAGTCTTCAGTCTGTTCCGATAACCTCACCCACTCTCTGGGATCAGAAAGTGAAGCTGGTTCAAATTTCCTTGGTACCTGGTGGGCAGGAACAAATGATAGACTTATCTTTCTCTGTCACTGGAGAAACAGCAATAGAGGAACATACACGCTCTCATACCTGGAGAGATAGGTATGTGTCCTTAGGCAGGTCAAGTAATATGACTAAAATAAGGTTGTGTATGAGGTTGGCAACCTCATCATGCAAAACTATTTGCTATAGACCTCATTGCAAGCAGAGTGTAGGCTTTAGGGCAAGCTCTTTGCCAGGAGGCAAGCTACAATGTAAGGTCCACAAGGAGGAACAGAAGAGGGGGATATTTTTGCGAGCAGGCTTGCTCAATCCATGTCAACTACTTATTGAAGAGGAAACGGATAGCCATGTGTGGATTACAGGCATACCGTTTGACAGAGGAAAAAGAGGAAACAATGGGATTGAATTAACAAGAGAGATGAAACAGGAAGGTATTAGCAGACAGTAGAGAATAGTCGGCTCAACTTATGTTAGACGTAGGCATAACTTTTAAAAGGGGGCCTATGTCACGAAGTGTATTCGCCTTCTTTTCTCTCTGTCAATCTTTTCTCATACCAAAACATTCCTTCTCTCTGAATTCTCTAGAATATCTACCACTCGTCAGAACACATCAGGAGATCTCCCATTTCCTTCTGAAATTCCTTTTTCTTTAATTGAGGTTACCAGCAAACCACTGTGACCTTTTAAAGCTGTGAACTTTAACCGCGCCCTGAATAATTACAGTTTAGCCAATGGATAGGCCGCGCAGTATATTGTCTTTTGACCTTTGACCTTAGCAACCACCATGGAGTATCGCCTGGTATCAATGCCACGTACCGGCCAGTTTGTGTGTGTTTGGGGGGATGGAAAGTAATGTCAAAAATAGGTCAGGTGCCCCACCCCCTCACGTATGCAAAGTAAAGCCACCAAACAGAACCGGAATTTTGGCGCTATTCTCAAAGCGCAGGCATATTCTCGAAGCGCATTCTCTCGCTAGCCGGTAGACTGACCGGGACAAATAGTTGCTCCCAAGAAATACAGAGGGGCCCGATCATTTTAAAACAGCAATGGATCTTAGCTGAGCGAGTAAGTGATCTATATTGTTATATGAATAACATGAATTAATCATAGGTTTATCTGCAGCATATCATGTCAGTATCTTTTGTTTTTCACTGTAACAGAAATTAATATCCTTGATTTTGTACAGGAGACAACAACATTATGTATACTGAAAGTTTCATCTATGAACTACCCTTGTCCTGTTTTATACTGAATGATTTCTACTGTATGATTTCAGCCATGATTATTCTTGTCATATTTTAATCCTGAACTGATTTCTGCAAATATCCTTATTATGTTTTAATGTGTTATGATGGTATTAATAAAGTATATGAATGCCTATCACATAAACTTAGAACTATGTAATAATGGGCAACAGCACTGTAGCCAATTTTATAAATGAATATGTTGACTGACTTGTAATTCAGTGGTTCTCAAACCTTGGCAGCAATGACACCCCAACATGTTACAGCAGAATAGAAAACTATTACCCAGTGGTTCTCAAACCATGGTTGACAGTGACCCCAAATTGATTTTATTGCTCTGTGGGCACAAGGTAGACCAGTGGTTCTCAAACTTTTGATGACCACAGCCCCAAACTTCACAGTTGGTGAAGCTAACAGCCCATATGTTGGAAATCACTGCGGTAAACAAGCTGGAAGCTGGATATAGGTTGAGACCACCTGTATGCTTATAATGTTAGTTATGCTATTATAGATAATAGACAGCACTTTGTTAGTGATGTTAGCTATGAATGTTGTTAGATTTCTGATGGACGATTAGCGTCCAGCAGATATGGGAAATGACTTCTCTGGCATGATTACTAATGGAGCTTCGATTGTTTGTCAATCCAGTCCTACCAGGTTGTCATACCAGAAGACTAAACCATAAGCAGTGTTCTCAAGGGCAGACATACTCCATTCCAGTTGGTGATGAGCCCTGTGTCAAGACCGAGAAGAAGCAACTTGCCATCCTCTGAAACCCTAAAAAGAACTTGCTGGACCTGGAGTGCTGGGCCATATTGAACCCCTGGCAACAAGACTACATAAATTCAGCATCTGAGATGAGTATCTGAACATGCCAGCAGAACCACTACAGATTATTCCTATTGTCCTATGATTACAAATTAATTCTGACATGGTTCAGAACCATTCATAGATTAGGGAACATATAGTTGTACATTTGAATATACTGTGAGATTCTATCTTCTTTTTTTGAAAACTTTACATAACCGAGTCTGTTGTTATTTTTTTTGTAATATTTAAATGGGTTGTATAGTTTTAGTAACATAAATCTACACCCTGGGGGCAGAGCCAAAATTAATAAACACTATTGGGTCAGGATATTGTTTAATGTGGCTGGGCACCAAATCTCTTATCCGAATATATGTACTATACATATTCCTTTGTAGGATCTCGGATCAAGAATTTATCGCCTAGAGAATATCCTGTTAGTTTCACCAGAATTCTCTTTTCTAAGAAAGTTTTCTAGTGGACTAATTCCCGAGGAGAGACGGTGCATCAACCTGCAGTCTGGAAGCTTTACCTCTAGATATTATCTTTTATTCTTCCATCAAGTCTGTCATACTTACACTTTCTCCCTCAAAACAAAAAACATTTCGCTACACGATCGACAGCCTCATCCTCCCAGGTTGTTGATTTATGTCTAGTGACTTTTGGTCTTTCTTTCACACATCTTTGAACATCATCTGCAGTCACCCGGATGTTCTTCTGCCATCTGCTAGTTGTCCGTAGAAAATATCTTTGGGAATTCATACCTTTCTTACTGTGGACATGGCCAACCCAGCGCAGTTTAATTAAGCAGTGTATAAATGCTTTGAAAGGCAGTATGTGACAACACCTCGACATTTGTCGCTTTGTCCTTGCACGAAGGACCAAGGATGTGGCGCAGACACCGCAGATCTATTGTTTTTCTTGCTTATCATAAGTTGTCCATGTCTCGCCGCCATATAGAAGCGTGCTGGCGACACAGGCATTGTATACCATAGGTTGTCCATGTCTCGCCGCCATATAGATGCGTGGTGGTGACACAGGCATTGTATACCACAGGTTTGGTTTTCACTTTGATTTTGGAGAATCCACAAACACTTGGTTGTGCAGGCTAGCAAAGACGGTGCTGAGTTCTCTTACGCAACAAATAAAAAAATGAGACTACTGCCCCCTCAGGCATGTCGTATAAGGCGACTAAGATGAGGTTGGACATATGGCTGGCAAACTCATCATGTAAAACACATTTCTATAGAAACCGTCGATGCACGAGCACGTTACTGTTTTGTACAGGCTCCTCCAAGAGGGCCAGGTACAGTGGTGACTCGATATTCCATAGGAAGCGGAAAGTAAAATTAAGGTGATGAATAGTCAGACTACTAGAGCAATCACCAGCACAGACTGTTGGAATACCTGAAATACCTGAATGAACAGGAATACTATTTTCATCTTACAAAGAGAAGTTTCTCTTTGAACAATGGAACCACATCATCAGCACAACATGTAATACAAACATATAAAAGCTTAGTGGTTTAGGTGCCTGTACAAACATCCTTCACTGTGCACAATTGTGTGTCTGGATAGGCGAACGTATTAGTGTGCGTAAATACGTATATGTTTGTCTGCATCAATGGGAAGCGTGTCTCAGTTAATAATAATATTTTTTAATATTTACTTTCTGGCACATCCGCATCCAACAATTTAAAATAAAATCCGCCAGCTTCACTGGAAAATACAGAATTGACGTACGTTGCACCGTGAAAGTTAAACTGAACACTTGCTACAAGAGCACGTATGTGTTTACATTTTTTCCCAGATGCATTGACCATTAATTGTAAGTTGTGATAAGTTTGACTATACAAATCCAATAAAGTCGAAATGGTATGGCAAGGAATGAAATGGACGTAGGGGAATTAACGTCATCATCATCAGGGACATACAACAACAAGAGGACGAAATAATTATTTTCAATTGATTTTGTCGGGTTACTTGCTCGTTAAAATATAAATTACTGTCCTTTATTCCATACCCCCGTGATAAATATATATATTGCTATCAATGTAGTTATCTATCAAGTTATCTGTCCGTCTGTGTCAGTCCGTCAGTCAGTATATCTACATACATACCTGTGTACCTGTCCATCCACCTGTCTATAAACCAGTGTGGCCGTGTACATAGTTGTTCCTTTGGAAACAGACTATATTCTTACAAGACAGAGGAAGCACAGACCACCCCATAATTTTATATTTTATGAGAAACAGAAAATAATAAATAGTGTCACATATTTAGGGTAGAGTCGCTTCTACACGCCATTTCTAATAATTGGGTGATTTCCCCTGACCAATCGGATAGCTCAGATTTACCCCGGGGAAAGTGGAACAACGACGCCATTTGGCAGTAGAATGAAAGAGCGCAACTCAAGAGGTCGTATCTGGTCCAGCTCTACATATTTCTTAGTTTGAGGAAATCAAACTTCAACATTTATTATAAAATGTGTATTTCAGGACATTGAGTGGTTTTATATTTCTTACTGGCGTAAGTAGTGACAATCATTCAATATGTATTTTGAATAGAGCTCCCAACCCTAGTCGCAGCAGAACTAGGTTCGAGGATTTGAGTCAATTTGCAAAAAAATAGTCTTACACCTCAAACCATGTAGAGTAGAAAATATTCTTGTGTTGGAAAGCATTTAACTCAAGGAATGCTTATGATGATAAAGAAATCAAGGACAAATCTGAAGAGATGGGTAAATGTCGTCGAACCTAAAATAAGACAGTAACTTAAAGGAAGGAACACGGTGGAATGAGAAGGTTCGCCATATTTGACAATTGAGTAGGCCTATGAGACAAAGATGCAAAAAAGGGATTTTTGCATCGATGAAAGCATCTGATGAGATGATAGAACTTTATTATGCTTATTATTGTAAAAATGTTCTGAATTCCAGACTTTGTTGAAATTTTAAGTTTCATGCTGAAAGATATTAAAAGTTTTGCATGAAATCGAACGCTGTTGAAAAGGTGAATTACTACAGTTTTGAGATTTAGATAAGAAATCTATCCATTTCAATTAAATTCGCTACATCAACACCTAAGAGAAGAAAATCGAACCTGGTAACACAAATTTAAGAGAGAAATCTAAATCTCTGGTGATTAGGCCAGTTAAACATCTGCTCTCTGTAAAGTAAACTGAAAATACTGCATATACCGGCACTGCCACATGATGGTAATATGGTGCCGTTCCAGTCCTAAGGAACACCTGCCCCGGTTACATGATGGTAATATGGTGCCCGTGACCACTTCTCTTTGATAAAGCGAATAACTAGCGATCATAGACCATGGACGATTTACTACAAAATTTTCAACAGCTTTGTGTGGAACAACAACAACAACAACCACAGAACCAACCCGTAAATACACAACCACTGCAGCCCCAGGACAGACAAAATATGGAAGGACCAACAATAATAGCGCTACGGCAAATTACTGAAACCCTACAGAAAAATGACAACTACGCGAAATTCACACAGGTTAGATCCATTGTTCAGCCGTTCGATGGAAACAAGAAAAAATTCAGAAGATGGTTGTCCGACATGGAAAAATTTGCGGCACTAGCAGAGGCAACAACGGATGAAGAGAAAAAGAAAATCGCTCTGTTAGGTTCTGATTCGTACGTGACTGATTTTTTAAGAAGGAGGTCCCAGCAGTACCCCACAGAAACCTACGAGTCCCTAAAAAAAGAGCTCACCCAGAGATATGGGGAAATCATAGACAAAATGCATGCTTGGTCAGTCCTTAGAAGCATGAAACAGGAAAGAGATGAATCGGTACAACTTTTTGGAGATCGATTCCTCAATATGGCAGAAGAGGCATTTTGCGGAGAAATCCCTACCACACACCTGATGTAGAAATACAGTTAGTGGGGATATTTGCCGATGGCCTTAGAGCGGAAAATATCAGAAGGCATCTTATTAGAAAAGACACCAAGACTATTGCTGAAACAATCCAAGCAGCAATACAGGAGGAAAATCTTCACCGAAGGTTCCAACAAAGAGCAGGTAGGGAACCCCGACCAGAATATAGGGACTATGATGAGCATGAGCCTATGGAAGTTGACCATACCAGGAGGCAATGGACTCGCCCACGACAACGAGATGATAGGCCCCGCAATTATAGACCCCCCACACAGAGGCAAAACGACGTCAATAATGTCAATACAAACGGATGCTTCACATGCGGCAGGCTCGGACATGGTTACAAGTCCTGTAGAGCAAATTACAATCACGCACCATCCAGAAGAGGAGGTTACCAACCACAACAACCCGCACCACCCCCACGTGATTACACCAGAAATCAGTATACCAGAGGCGCACCTCAACCCCCTCATGCGTCAGGGAAACGGCCGCGCCACTCACTAAACAGGACCGTTAGTGAGGGCAACAATCACAGAAACTGGTCCAAAACAAAAGAAACAACACAGAACAGAAATTGTCAAGTGGGCCCATCCAGTAAAATACAATATGAAGAAATGTTGCATGATGGAACTAAAATACATCCGGACCCCAGTTCCTGCATCATGTCTATACAGGGCCAACAATATAGGGCACTGGTAGATACAGGAGCATCCATCAGCCTTATTAGGTTCCAGCTGTTCAAGAGGATCCAACACTTAGTACGATTTCAACCGTCCAAAACACACCTAGCTTCAGTCACGGGACAAAGACTAAATTCAGTTGGGACAGCATGGCTAAAATTTTCCTTAGGCGAAACAAATTTTGAACACCCATTTGTCATTACTAAAGGAATGTCTAGAAATCTTATCCTAGGGAGAGATTTTTTTAACAAACACAAAGTTCGAATATACTATGACCTCCACAAAATCAAAGTCAACAATACATACATAGATCTCCAGGACGATATCCACATAGCGTCTTTGGTAAGGATTACAGCTCCCATAACGGTGGCTCCAAACTCCCTGGTCATAGCAAAAGGCAGAGTAAAAAATTCTGAGTACATAACACCAGGGCAATCAATTCAAGTACAGCCCCTAGCAGAAGAAAGCATTATTGATGACCCATTGTTGCAAATTACAGAGGGAATCGCTGAAGTCTCGAAGTCCAGAGATTTCCCCATCATGATATTGAATATGTCAGGAAAAACTACCACTATAAAAAGAGGCACAGTTGTAGCGCAAGTGGATACGTCAACAATAAGACAAACCAAAACCAATAGAGACCATCCACAAATTGTCTCAACCACTCCCACTGGACATAATGCACGAAATCGCAGTACAAATAACCATAGTACACGGAAAGTAAACAGTTATAAGGCTTATGCAGAAAAAGGCAGTAACATCAGTCACAGTTATGTTACACCACAGCATACCCTACCCAGATGGCAGAAACGAACCAGTCCATACATAAGAAGAGAAAGGCCACAGTATGAAAATGACTATAATTACTCATTCTTGCGCCCCAGCACACCAAGAGAAAAGATGAAGTGCTGTATATCACAGAGTAACAGAGAAACAGAAATTGTCTTGCCAGGAGGATATCCAAAGCGACAAGACAGTGATACATGCCCCATGGAGTATCAATATAACTCAAAAACAGGTGGATATGATAAAGTCCCAAAACCAATTGAAATTTCCGAAGAAAAGGAAGAATTCTTATATGACTATACCACAGGAGGATACTATAGCAGCAAAGTTGGAAACAGAAAGAATGAAAAATTTTCGCCCAGGGAAAGAAGACAGCCCTATAGCACAAACAGAAGAAATACAGTAACGTACGCGGATAAGCGCAGTTACGGCAGAAATAATCAGAAAAAATGGCACAACAACGACTACCCCAGAAATATAATAAGAAATGAATATACAGTAAATGCAGTGACAAATGGAAATGCACACAGCACATGGCAGAGGAAACAGTACCAAGCACAGCCCAATGAACGGCAAAGAACTACGCAAAAGAAAGCCACATACCAGGAGCAGAGACTTTCACAAGATGCAAGAAAAATGTCCCAAAATTATGGGAATGAAACGGAGGCATCAAGACAGACCAGAGATATCATAGCAGATCATAAATACAGAGAGAGAATAGCTCAGTTACTTGCAACCCTGAATGCCACAGAAGATAATAAGCAACGTTTGAAAACGTTTGTAGAAAAGCACCAGGATGTATTCGCACTCAATGACATGGAATTAGGCAGAACTAACACTGTCAAAATGGACATTCAAACAACCACAGAGGAGCCAATACATATGAAACCCTATCATACGCCCTTGAAAAATAGAGAACTCGTGGAAAGGTCTATAAATGAAATGCTACAGGCAGGAATCATCGAAAGATCCCGTTCCCAATGGTCCTCACCCATAGTGATCGTAACAAAGAAAGACGGCTCCAGTCGCTTTTGCTGCGACTACCGTGCCCTTAACAAAATCACAAAAGTCATTTCCTACCCCCTCCCCAGGATAAACGATCTACTTGCGACGTTAGGAAAGTCTACATACTTTACCACACTTGATGCAAGGTCAGGCTTTTGGTGCATCCCCATGACACCTGAGGCAAAACAGAAATCCACATTCTGTTCACATATGGGAAGTTTTTTTTGGAATGTTATGCCATTTGGTCTAAAAGGATCTCCAGCAACATATATGTCACTCATGGATGAAGTGTTAAAGGGTCTACATCCATTTGCCCTGGCATACATAGACGATATCCTGATACATACCGCAGGCACGATGGAAGACCACCTCCGCAAGGTTGAAACAGTGTTTGATAGACTCAGGCATCACCAAATAAAGTTAAAACTGTCGAAGTGTGAGTTTCTAAAGACAGAAACAAAATATTTAGGCTTTGTCATCAATAGACATGGCGTCAGACCTGATGAAGATAAAGTCAAAGCCATAAGAGAAATGCCTAGCCCCAAGACGGTGAGACAAACACGCTCATTTATTGGTACAATAGGGTACTATAGGCGCCACATCATCAATTTCTCCAGAGCAGCAGAGCCTTTGATAGCCCTTACCCGCAAGTATGCACGCTTCAAATGGACAGAAGACTGCCAGAGATCCTTTGAGTATCTTAAAAATGCCCTAACCACCATCCCACTGCTTGGACATCCAGATATTTCTCAGCCCATGATACTATACGCCGATGCCTCAGATAACGCAATTGGTGCTTGTTTGGTCCAACCTGTACTAGAAGATGAAACACCCATCCTACCAAACATTCCCAATGAGAAACCCATTGCATTCCTATCCCACGCATTGTCAAAGTCACAAAAACGGTGGACCACCACTGAGAAAGAAGCATATGCTATTCACTATGCAGTACAAAAGTTTGACTTTTACGTCAGAGGAACTAAACTCATTATAAGAACTGATCATCAACCTTTGGTTAACTGGCTCACCAAAACACAAGAACAGCCAAAGAAGTTACAGACATGGGCAATGAATTTACAGTCCTACGACACCACTATCGAACATATCCCAGGCGAAATGAACACCTGTGCAGACCTCTTATCCAGGATTAAATATGATGATGAAACTGAAGTGAAAACAAATAGAGTCAAAAATGATGGCACATCCTCAGAGATTGACGATAATGCTAAAGAAATTAATGAAATTACTTCATCAAGTCGAAGAAGTACCTCAGATTCTGCCACTCAAGTAGAAGAAGAAAGCCAAGATATGTTTGACATGAGAGTAGAACAAGCGAAAGATGCAGAAATTGTCAAGCTGCTCACATACGTGAAAGAAAACCCAACAAAAAGTAAAGATTTTACAGTACACCCAACGGATGGAGCTCTATACTATATTGATCAGAAACAAGAAGGGACACTAAGAAAAGTCATTCCAGCACATCTAGTCCCAGAAGTATTGCTACAGTTTCATGATAACAACGGGCACATGGGAAGAGACAAAACAATTGATGTCATAAAGAAAAGGTATTATTGGCAAACTTTCTACAAGGACATTACAGAATATGTAGCCACCTGTAGAACATGTAAATTGAGAAACATGAAGCCACATTTAATTCCCCTTCAAGAAATGCAACCTTCCCATTACCCCATGCAAACAGTGAGCATTGACTTATCAGGTCCTTACCCACTCACCCAATCAGGCAACAAATACCTCCTGCACATAGTTGACCAATACTCTGTTTGGCCAGAAAGTTACCCACTCAGTGATGCCACATCGCAGTCCATCACGCAAATTTTTTTACAAGAATTCATTCCCAGGCATGGCTGTCCAAAACGAATCATTTCAGACAACGGTAAACAGTTTATCGGTAACCCATTTAAAGCCACCTTACACCAGCTGAATATTGAGCATACTACAACTACTTATTATTGCCCAAATGCAAATGGCAGAAATGAACGCATGCACGCCACCCTACATGATATTATTAGCAAATATATCAAGGGGAACCACCAATACTGGGACCTATACATTAACCAAGCTCTTGAAGCCATCCGAGTAAACGTGAACGATACCACAGGAATGTCACCCTTTCTCATGCTATACGGAAGAGAACCAAACTTTCCGTTAGACAACCTACTTCGCCCACAAAGAAAATACATGGGAGAAGACCCCATCGAAATAATCCTTCAAGAAAAGTATAAAGCTCACCAGATTGCACAACGAAATACGCAGAAGGCATTTCACAAGAAACAGAAACAACATGATAAATCAGCCAAGCTACCAACGTACAAAATAGGAGACAGAGTATACTACAAGAAACATGTACGCAGTTCAAAATTCGATGACCGATGGTTAGATGGCTACAAAATCATGAAACAAACTACGCCTGTAAACTTCATTATTTGGAATGAAGAGAAACAACACCAAACAAAAGCTCACGTAAAACAAATAAAAATTGATAATCACCGGCCCATTCCGCCTCTGACGACAAATACAAGACCAGTCAGAAAAGCCACCCTAAATTATAATCCATCCAGCACAGATTCGTCTGACATATCAGAGTCAGAGACGACAGACTCTGAATTTTACCAAGACGACCACATACCCAGACCACCCACAGATGAAATACATCGAGCAAGACAACAACGAGACTCGTCCGAAAGCGAAGAAGATATCCCACCACTTGAATTGCGTAATCGACTCCAAGACAGAGACCTGCGCATTAGAAATGAAGAAATAATGCCTCAGACGTCACACGATGACAACACGAAAACACCTTATATCCACACTCAAACTTACTCCCGCAGTGATAAATCGTCAGCTGATACCTATCACACCCCCAGTTCAGGCAGTTCTAGTTTTAACACTAGTGAAAACCAAACACTGCTATACCACAAGAACAAGATTGCTCGTTCAAAACAATCAGATCCTGAAGAAACTATACCCAAGCAGATTGTTGAACCATATACCAGCGATCTTTATGGAGACGAAACAGAACAAGACATGAGAGAAGACAGTGTCAACCCCAGCACAGCTTTGTCAGACCCCAACGAACATAATGACAGAAAAATGGTAGAATTATACCAACAAGAAACAGACATTGATACAGCTAGTTCCATTGAAACCAGTGATGCGGATAGTACATTATTTGTACCAGTCAGCTCCAGCGTCAAACGCGCCTATAAAACAGAATCTGATGACTCAATCCCTAGCAACAAAATTCCGCGTATACAGCACAACTATATCAGACGAAAGATTCTGAAGAAACGCAATCATGTTCCAAAACCAAGCCGAGAAGTGTTAGCCTCATCTCAACTAGTCAAAAACAACAGTGTGCAAATTACTGTGCCCATTGTAACCAGTGCTAACGTTCAGCACAACCAGGTCAGAAGAAAAATCAAGGCGAAACATATACCTGCCTCAAAACCAACAGATGTTCCAGCCATACAAACCCTAACCACAGTAAAACCATCACCGCAATCAAATGATGTTAAGCCATCACCGCATTCGTCAATGTCCTCGGTGTCCCAACAATCAGCAAATGCAGTGTCGTCGCCTATCACACCCGTCACCACTGCTACTCAGTATGATGCTCGCCTAAGCAGTCGGGACATTGCAAGGTTAGAGATGGTGAAGGAACTAGCGAAGCTGTTCTGAAAAACACGCCCAGGTGTTTTATGTGTTCGCAAATCCGAACACGGTCAACGCATATGTGAAAAAACCTTTTTAACAATGTACTAACTCTCCCCATGTACTCTATTTTCAGTTTTTGACAGTTCAAATGACTTGCTTACAGACTAAGATGTCAAAGCCTCACTGAGAAAGTTATTTTTTCCAGCCTTAGAATACTGATGCCCAGAAAGAAATCAAGACCAGCCCACGGAGGATTTTCTTTAGATAGCATAATTGTGAAATAAAAATGTTAAAACAATTGATAACACACGGTGTTACGAGTTTACAGACACCCTTATTTAGTTACATACATTTTCTTAATATTTAGAATGTTACACAACTTTACCTATAACACATGTGTCACACTATTCTGTTGTAACATTCATCTCCACTTTTGTAACTGATCATATTCCACGCTCCATTCACCAGCATTTTCATGCACACACTTTACACCAGTAGTTTTTTTTTCTTACCTCATACTAATATTTCTTTGATCTATATTATGCTAAACTCCTTGATATCTGCCACCTTGATCAATCATACTGTTCCTACTATGACATCTCTTAACAGCACATAATTCATACCCAAAACTAGTATTGTAGGTTATGCTATTTTTCTCCACAGGATTATTTATTTTCAAATGTACATTATTATTTTAGACCCAGATGTATATTAGTACTGTCAAGAATTTTAAACATTCTCCTAAAGAGATTCCATATCCCAACCTTGACTCTCTATAGTAAGATTTTCTTCACTCCACTGTTACAACATCTTTAACTTACTATTTTTCCTTTCCACTATATTGAGACGACATTCTAGACTTGTGATTTTTTTAAATCCCAATCATATTCATTCCTTGGAATTACAATCATGTTGTAATCAGGAGATCCTTGATGTACCCTTTCCTCGCCACTTATTGACAACAGACACTGCTACAACATTCCTTCTATTCTAACCTAAACTATTACTTGCAACCCTATTGGTTAGGATTTACTATTAGAATATCTAGTGTTTAGTGAATTGATTTTTATCATTCTTTAGTACTTGTGATACAAACAGAAAAGAAATCACAAGAAAAAAAAAAAAAAGAAATGGAAAAAAGAAGAAGAAAATGAAATGTAAAACAAGAAAAGAAAAAAAGGAATTCCAAGAAAACAGAAAAGACATAAAAGAAAAAAACAATTAGAATGTTTTTTTTATATAAGATGCTATATGTTTATATGCCACCCACACACATTTTGATGATGATAAGACAATATTGTAAAACATTGACTGCCCTGAGGGTAGCAGATGAAGAAGAAAATAAATAAATCACCCTATGCCACTCATACCCCCACCAGCTTGATCCCTGATATTCCAACAATATTTTGTTGATATCACAAGTACCCCAATGACATTTGCGCATGCTGATTTTCTGCAAATGAACAATCCCTTGAGAGCATTAGTATATGCTAACCCCAGATTGAACAAATTGCACCTATTTGTTGATGATGCCTTTGCCCATGTTAAAGAAATAGCATTTGCACATGCTGACCTAGCAAATGAAATACCCCATTACCGCATGATAACCACTAATGACACATGAGATGAAGAAGCAACAGGTTATGTATGATGAAGATGACATTTTATATTAAGGTGAAACTTTATGTTGTCACAGCTGAGATTTTGTTGTAATGTTTATGCACAAAATCCCCCACATTAACATTGGAGGAGGAATAATCTTAGTCTTTCGTGGTTACGAGATAAGACAAGGATATAATAGAATATTTGATGAATACCATGGAACAAATCAGAGCAGATGATTGTTGCACATATGAGGACCATATTTGAAGTCATTATTGAAGGATTATCAGTAGACAAGAGACATAAATGAAGTATGATAATCCCATGGAACCACAGGTACTAAGGACACAAAATGGAGATTAAATAATGAAAAAAAAAAATAATGACTGAATAATTGCTACGCCCAGAGGTAAAGGAAATAGAGATGCATCTGCATTTTGGAGAAGATATCTCTTTGATTTTTGCTTATTGCCTTTGTAATATGAACATTGTTGTATAACAAATGACTATTCCTTATCACGAATTACAGAATGTTGTAAGATAGTTGGAATAAATTGACAATGTACTATACTCATAACATACCCAGAATTACAGGAGAGAAAATAAATAAATGATTGATGAAATTGGACACTGAGATTTGATCACCCCGAGGATATTGGATAAGAAAATAACGTTATCCCAAGGACAGACATGTCACAGATATATCATGGAGATATTATGAAAAAAAAAAAGGAGACAAATATAAATTGTATACAAGGATGCCTCGAGAGTGACAACATGGATACATATTGTCAAGAGTATAAGCAGTTGTCGTAAAAGAGAAAATAAAGTAATACGGAACCCAATGTAGAAAATTCATGATGATTTGGAAACTATATTTTTCTTTTCCCTTATATTTCATAATATGATAGTAACACATGCGTCTGTTGGTTGCTGAATAATTTGATGTTTGAAAATTGATGTATGGTAAGTCAAAGAAGATCTTTGAAGAATATATATATATATATATATATAATAATATTTCTAGGGAAGAGTTCACAAAAAAAATACTGTATTGACAGAAAAGAAGGAATGATTAGAAATAACTGACTAATGGACAGGATCACCACCAGACGTACGGATATTGGAGACAAACATCACATATTTTGAAGAAAAAAAAAATGTAATATAGAACATTTTCTACAGTGACGGACTTAGAACGAATTTATACACTTACCATTTAGAAAATGTCTATAACAAGGAAACATTCAGATAGATAAATAAGGATAAGCCATGAGGTTTTAATGCTTTTATTGTGAAAAATGATTACTTATAAAAATGATGCTGGTTGTATTATCGTCTGATAAATATGCATATTATGTTTAGAGATATTTTCTACATGTAATAATGAGCAAGTGGCTCATTCAAAAAAAAAAAAAAAAAAAAAAAAGAAGAAGAAGATGATGAGTACCCATGAAAACATCGGCTATTCTATGAAAGTGGATTGCCATTACCATAGGAATTAGAGATTTTGGACATTTCTTGGAATATTGCAGAGTACTTGGGAAATAGAATAAATAAGTACGCCAGAAAAAAAAAAGATTTTTTTAGTACTTGCAGGCTTTTAATATGGAGCAAATAACAGTACAGAAAAGAGATAACACCCCTACCACATCCAAGAGAATGTAATCAACTATATTTTTGAATGAAATGTAATAGATTATGATAATCCAGCCAAGTTCTGCAAATAAGATAGTTTATTGTTCATTCCCCAGTGTTGCCACTCGTCACATTTTTTTAGTGATGACCTTATGAGTGTTTTGCAGATTTTGTTGGGCAGTGTTGCCAATTTGTAAATTTGGTGAAAAATATTATGATGTGATGAATAAGTTACACTTTTTGAAGTTGATGTCCACTACTAGTTTTTTTTTACATAGCAGACGACCTCATATAGACATAGGACCCCAGTATAGGAATTAGATTAAATTTTTTGGAAATATTTTTGGACTTAGAAAAATTTTTGAACTTTAAATTTTTCTGAAAATTTTTTTTTGAACTTAGAAATTTTTGGGGATGGATTTTTGTTATTGATAGTACTCAAATGTCTCCCTACGGGATACATTTGCGGAGCCCCGGGATCTATATGTGGCCGTGTACATAGTTGTTCCTTTGGAAACAGACTATATTCTTACAAGACAGAGGAAGCACAGACCACCCCATAATTTTATATTTTATGAGAAACAGAAAATAATAAATAGTGTCACATATTTAGGGTAGAGTCGCTTCTACACGCCATTTCTAATAATTGGGTGATTTCCCCTGACCAATCGGATAGCTCAGATTTACCCCGTGGAAAGTGGAACAACGACGCCATTTGGCAGTAGAATGAAAGAGCGCAACTCAAGAGGTCGTATCTGGTCCAGCTCTACATATTTCTTAGTTTGAGGAAATCAAACTTCAACATTTATTATAAAATGTGTATTTCAGGACATTGAGTGGTTTTATATTTCTTACTGGCGTAAGTAGTGACAATCATTCAATATGTATTTTGAATAGAGCTCCCAACCCTAGTCGCAGCAGAACTAGGTTCGAGGATTTGAGTCAATTTGCAAAAAAATAGTCTTACACCTCAAACCATGTAGAGTAGAAAATATTCTTGTGTTGGAAAGCATTTAACTCAAGGAATGCTTATGATGATAAAGAAATCAAGGACAAATCTGAAGAGATGGGTAAATGTCGTCGAACCTAAAATAAGACAGTAACTTAAAGGAAGGAACACGGTGGAATGAGAAGGTTCGCCATATTTGACAATTGAGTAGGCCTATGAGACAAAGATGCAAAAAAAGGGATTTTTGCATCGATGAAAGCATCTGATGAGATGATAGAACTTTATTATGCTTATTATTGTAAAAATGTTCTGAATTCCAGACTTTGTTGAAATTTTAAGTTTCATGCTGAAAGATATTAAAAGTTTTGCATGAAATCGAACGCTGTTGAAAAGGTGAATTACTACAGTTTTGAGATTTAGATAAGAAATCTATCCATTTCAATTAAATTCGCTACATCAACACCTAAGAGAAGAAAATCGAACCTGGTAACACAAATTTAAGAGAGAAATCTAAATCTCTGGTGATTAGGCCAGTTAAACATCTGCTCTCTGTAAAGTAAACTGAAAATACTGCATATACCGGCACTGCCACATGATGGTAATATGGTGCCGTTCCAGTCCTAAGGAACACCTGCATCGGCTACACCAGCTTACCTAGACATCTAAGTCATGTGAAAGTTTCTGGTAGATTTCACAATGTCAGTATCTTGTATCTAACACATGTTTGTTTTTTACAATGGTTCTTTAGATCGTATTTGGAACAGCGGCTGTATTTTTCACCTGTATTGTGGCGGCTGTTCTTGTAATGTGTGTGGAAATGCCATCACTCAACCTGCTGAAATGTTTTATTGACAAGAAAAAGAAGTGACATCAGACAAGATAAAGTGTCGTCTTCAGGCCAATGATTGGCTATAATGGATCTTCAAAATTGTTTGTCTTATCTTTGATAGTATAACTAAGAAGCTATTTTCTATCCACCACATTAAATATGTTATCTCCATTCATACCGTTGTTGTTCTGTTACAAGTTAACCTTCAACTTTTCCATCTTTATTACAATTTGTATCGAGTATTTTTATTCTTAATAAATCAATCATTGAATACCCTTTAGCTTCTCATGTAGCACAGAACGTCACCAACCACATGTCAAGTCTTTCTGACAAGATCTTTCCGTATCTTCCTCACAATTTTCATTTTTGTCTCCAGTTGTCTTCCCCTTGTGTTCGTCCGTCAAAAACTTTAACAACAAAGAAACATGAACAAATGCTCCTTTGTATGCGCAAACATACCTTATGTGTTAAGTTGTTGTGTTTCATTATTTCTGTTTTCATTCCAAAATGTGTTAGAATGTATTTATTTATATTCTGTCAAATGTATATTCTGAGTGTACATTATGAGTGAGCGTATGATTGACAGAGTGATTAGAGCGCTGGTCTCTCGAGGCAAAGATGTCGAGTTCGATTCACGGTATCGACACGCTTCAGTCTACCCAGCTGTAAACAGCTACCTGACTTTTCACATGAGTTAGGGAAGGAAAAGTCAGCGATGAAGGAAACTGCTCACCCAATCTCTCAATGCTGGACTTAGTATAGTGAAGTCTCTAACACTTGACTCCGCTACGGAAGTATCTGCTATGGGACTACCTTTTACATAATGATGGCACAGGTCTCTTCTCAGTGATCAGCCATCTTGTTTTATCTCTGGCCTAGTTAGCCTTCAAAATGGCTTCTCTCTGTTCTGCCTTAGTCACGTCTCTATGTGCACCAGGAATAAACGCTGCCTAAATTAGGCTTTCTCCCCCTTAATGTTTTGTAATTGTGCCTAGACTTTTGCATTAGATCTCGTTCCGTCCGTGGAGATACTATGGCAGGGTAACACACGTCAGATAGTTATAACAACGACATACGAGAAGTCAAACAAACAACTAGCGGTATCCGTGGAGATACTATTGCAGGGTAGCACACGTCAGATAGTTATAACAACGACATACTATGGCAGGTAGCACACGTCAGATAGTTATAACAATGACATACTATGGCAGGTAGCACACGTCAGATAGTTATAACAATGACATACTATGGCAGGTAGCACACGTCAGATAGTTATAACAACGACATATTATGGCAAGTAGCACACGTCAGATAGTTATAACAACGACATACTATGGCAGGGTAGCACACGTCAGATAGTTATAACAATGACATACTATGGCAGGTAGCACACGTCAGATAGTTATAACAATGACATACTATGGCAGGTAGCACACGTCAGATAGTTATAACAATGACATACTATGGCAGGTAGCACACGTCAGATAGTTATAACAACGACATACTATGGCAAGTAGCACACGTCAGATAGTTATAACAACGACATACTATGGCAGGGTAGCACACATCAGATAGTTATAACAACCACATACTATGGCAGGTAGCACACGTCAGATAGTTATAACAATGACATGCTATGGCAGGGTAGCACACGTCAGATAGTTATAACAACGACATACTATGGCAGGTAGCACACGTTATACAGTTATAACAACTACATACTATTGCAGGGTAGCACACGTCAGATAGTTATAAACACGACATACTATGGCAGGGTAGCACACGTCAGATAGTTATAACAACGACATACTATGGCAGGGTAGCACACGTCAGATAGTTATAACAACGACATACGAGAAGTAGCACACGTCAGATAGTTATAACAACGACATACGAGAAGTAGCACTCGTCAGATAGTTATAACAACGATATACTGTGGCAGGTAGCACACGTCAGATAGTTATAACAACTACATACGAGAAGTAGCACACGTCAGATAGTTATAACAACGACATACTATGGCAGGGTAGCACACGTCAGATAGTTATAACAACGACATACTATGGCAGGTAGCACACATCAGATAATTATAACAACGACATACTATGGCAGGTAGCACACGTCAGATAGTTGTAACAACGACATACTATAGCAGGTAGCACACGTCAGATAGTTATAACAACGACATACGAGAAGTAGTAAACGTCAGATAGTTATAACAATGACATACTATGACAGGTAGCACACGTCAGATAGTTATAACAATGACATACTATGGCAGGTAGCACACGTCAGATAGTTATAACAACGACATACTATGGCAGGTAGCACACGTCAGATAGTTATAACAACGACATACTATGGCATGTAGCACACGTCAGATAGTTATAACAAGACATACTATGGCAGGTAGCACACGTCAGATAGTTCTAACAACGACATACTATGCCAGGTAGCACACGTCAGACAGTTATAACAACGACATACTATGGCAGGTAGCACACGTCAGTTAGTTATAATAAAGACATACTATATTAGGTAGCACACGTCAGATAATTATAACAACGACATACTATGGCAGGGTAGCACACGTCAGATAGTTATAACAACGACATACTATGGCAGGTAGCACACGTCAGATATTTATAACAAAGACATACTATGGCAGGTAGCACACGTCAGATAGTTATAACAACATACGAGAAGTCAAACATAAAACGAGCAGTAAATAAAATACCGCTACAATAAAACAGTTCAAGTCAAGAAAACAATATTTCCCAAAGACAGTAAGTTAGCAACAACAACAACAAAATCAACGAATTTAGATCAGACCAAATCCTGTTTTACCTGGAACTAACCAACTAAGCAGGTTTTTGTTTATTAACTGTGTCACTGCAGTCTTCAAGTGGCGAAGAGTTCTCGTGAGATTTACATTGTACTACGAGTTTCATGTTAATTGTGAAATGAGTCATTTTCTACTTCTAGTTTTGACTGTAACTACGAGCTCGTAACATCCTGGCCAGGTTATGTAGGTTATCAAAGATGAAAACACACGTTTTTTTTTTATTCTCTTCCATTTAAAAACAAAAACATGACACAAAGACTTTAAAGGACTTAGAAGTACATTGTGAAATTATGAGATATCTGCGGGGCGAGACCTATCCACAGTAGCTCTAAAATGAAGTCCTCTACTGTTGTAGACACATCAGATCTCTCACGATGCGTTTTCCTCTCCTGTGTTCTAATCAATGACGATGTTTGACACTGAAAGCAAAGAGTTGGTAATATACTATTTATAAATTGTCGTTTAGTGTCCATACAGATGTTTGATTAGTGATGACAGTTGGTTTACGCGCGGCACTGGCTTCCTGACATCTTGTTTAAATGTCTTTGTTAATTCTTACTGAACGTTGAAGACATCTGTGGTAAGTTGGCAAGGTGATCTACTGACCTTGAAAGTTTCAGTCTTAGATGTACTGATCTTAATGTGTTTTCTAAATTTTACATGCATTTTTAAGGTCCAACAATTTCTTTTCATCTTCCTACATCAGACTTTGGTCCACTGCAAAACGTAGCTCATTCAGTGTGTCATATTCCTCGTTGTCTGAGTTTACGACGTTTGAGTGTCAGCTACACGTCATATTCCTCGTTGTCTGAGTTTACGACGTTTGAATGTGAGCTACGCGTCATATTCTTCGTTGTCTGAGTTTACGACGTTTGAGTGTCAGCTACACGTCATATTCCTCGCTGTCTGAGTTTACGACGTTTGAATGTGAGCTTCGCGTCATATTCTTCGTTGTCTGAGTTTACGACGTTTGAGTGTCAGCTACACGTCATATTCCTCGCTGTCTGAGTTTACGACGTTTGAATGTGAGCTACGCGTCATATTCTTCGTTGTCTGAGTTTACGACGTTTGAGTGTCAGCTACACGTCATATTCCTCGCTGTCTGAGTTTACGACGTTTGAATGTGAGCTACGCGTCATATTCTTCGTTGTCTGAGTTTACGACGTTTGAGTGTCAGCTACACGTCATATTCTTCGCTGTCTGAGTTTACGACGTTTGAATGTGAGCTACATGTCATATTCTTTGTTGTCTGAGTTTACGACGTTTGAGTGTCAGCTACTTGTCATATTCTTTGTTGTATGAGTTTACGTCGTCTTCTGGGCTTACCTTTAGGTTTCCTTCTCATGTAATTTTTCATGAAAATGTTAAATAGCAGCTGTGATAGCACACATTCCTGTCGCACTCCTGTGTCTATATCAAATGTGATGATGAAACGTTCAGCTGTTCTTAAAGCGCTGTGACATGTAAGAAATAATAAAATAAAATCTTGACATTGTTCGCTCAGCCAGGCGTATACAAATTCATAAATAGCAAAGGCCTTTAACAAATACATGCCACGCCCTCCTGTCACGTGCCAGATCTTTCTCATCATTTTGACTTCTGTCTCCAGCTTTCTTCTCCGTGTGTTTTTTTTATCTACGTCTGCCTCTCTTTCCTTGGGGGTTCCAGAATAAGGACTGCCCTGAAATACTACCAACACATTTCCTCAATGTATGTCCTAACTATCTCCAACGTTTTCTTCTCATCTCTTGTTCCACTGGCCCTTGTCTGATTCTTGTCATCTCTTGTTCCACTGACCCTTGTCTGGTTCTTGTCATCACTTGTTCCACTGGCCTTTGTCTGGTTCTTGTCATCTCTTGTCCCACTGGCACTTGTCTGGTTCTTGTCATCACTTGTTCCACTGGCCCTTGTCTGGTTCTTGTCATCTCTTGTCCCACTGGCCCTTGTCTGGTTCTTGTCATCTCTTGTTCCATTGGCCTTTGTCTGGTTTTTGTCATCTCTTGTTCCACTGGCACTTGTCTGGTTCTTGTCATCTCTTGTTCCACTGGCCCTTGTCTGGTTCTTGTCATCTCTTGTTCCACTGGGCCTTGTCTGGTTCTTGTCATCTCTTGTTCTATTGGCCTTTGTCTGGTTCTTGTCATCTCTTGTTCCATTGGCCTTTGTCTGGTTTTTGTCATCTCTTGTTCCACTGGGCCTTGTCTGGTTCTTGTCATCTCTTGTTCCACTGGCCCTTGTCTGGTTCTTGTCATCTCTTGTTCCACTGGGCCTTGTCTGGTTCTTGTCATCTTTTGTTCCATTGGCCCTTGTCTGGTTCTTATCATCTCTTATTCCACTGGCACTTGTCTGGTTCTGTGTCATCTCTTGTTCCACTGGCACTTGTCTGGTTCTTGTCATCTTTTGTTCCACTGGCCCTTGTCTGGTTCTTGTCATCTCTTGTTCCACTGGGCCTTGTCTGGTTCTTGTCATCTCTTGTTCCATTGGCCCTTGTCTGGTTCTTGTCATCTCTTATTCCACTGGCACTTGTCTGGTTCTGTGTCATCTCTTGTTCCACTGGCCCTTGTCTGGTTCTTGTCATCTTTTGTTCCACTGGGCCAATCTGGTTCTTGTCATCTCTTGTTCCACTGGGCCTTGTCTGGTTCTTGTCATCTCTTGTTCCATTGGCCCTTGTCTGGTTCTTGTCATCTCTTATTCCACTGGCAATTGTCTGGTTCTGTGTCATCTCTTGTTCCACTGGCACTTGTCTGGTTCTTGTCATCTTTTGTTCCACTGGGCCTTGTCTGGTTCTTGTTGTCAGTTCCTCATTGGTGACTTCATCATACTATTTTAATCCTTCTATTCTACTAAATCCCTATTTGTGAAAGTCTGTAGCTTTCTGTTTGTTATTTTTGGTGTTCTCCATGCTTCAGAGCCATACAATAAGACTGACTTGACATATGAAACTTTTTAATTTGTTGCGGGACTTGATATCTCTTGATCTACATTTGTTCCCCAACGTAATGAAAGCTGATTTTGATTTCTGTATTTCATTTTTTGTAACTTCATTGTCTGTCCCTCCAGTTTTATCTATATTGTTGCCAAGATATGTGTATGATTCTATATCATCTTTTTTTAAGTTTCATTCTAATTTAGAAGTGAGTAATGCTTTAATTTAGAAGTGAGTAATACTTTCATTTAGAAGTAAGCAATGTTCTAATTTAGAAGTGAGTAATGCTTTAATTTAGAAGGGAGTAAGTAATGCTTTAATTTAGTAGTGAATAGGCAATGGTTTAATTTAGAAGTAAGTAATGTTCTAATTCATAAAGGAAGTAATGCTTTAATTAAGAAGTGAGTAAATAATGCTTTAATTTAGAAGTAAGTTACGTTCTAATTTAGAAGGGAGTAATGCTTTCATTTAGAAGTGAGTAATGCCTTAATTTATAAGTGGGTAATGTTCTAATTCAGAAGTAAGTATTGCTTTAATTTAGAAGCGAGGAAGCAATGCTTTAATTTAGAAGTAAGTAATGCATTAATTTAGAAGTGATTAATGTTCAAATTTAGAAGTAAGTAATGCTTTAATTTAGAAGGGAGTAAGTAATGCTTTAATTTAGAAGTAAGTAATGTTCTAACTTAGAAGTATGTAATGTTCTAATTTAGAAATCAGTAATGCTTTCATTTAGAAGTAAGTAATATTCTAATTTAGAAGAGAGAAATGCTTTAATTTAGTAGTGAATAGGCAATGGTTTAATTTAGGAGTAAGTAATGTTCTAATTCATAAAGGAAGTAATGCTTTAATTAAGAAGTGAGTAAATAATGCTTTAATTTAGAAGTAAGTTACGTTCTAATTTAGAAGGGAGTAATGCTTTCATTTAGAAGTGAGTAATGCCTTAATTTATAAGTGGGTAATGTTCTAATTCAGAAGTAAGTATTGCTTTAATTTAGAAGCGAGGAAGCAATGCTTTAATTTAGAAATAAGTAATGCATTAATTTAGTAGTAATTAATGTTCTAATTTAGAAGTAAGAAATGCTTTAATTTAGAAGTGAGTAAAGTTCTAATTTAGAAGTAAGAAATGCTTTAATTTAGAAGTGAGTAATGGTTAGATGTGTTGTCGAATTTTGTGTTTGGTTATATCCTCTGTAAAATAAATATTCCTGGAATTTATCCAGTATATGCCAGCAAGATTCCACTGAGTCTAACATTATACTGACTATGGATGACAACTCTTGTTGTTTAGATCAAACGCAACATATCTAACAGGAAAGAACATTTTATGTCCCATGCTTTGTATTTCATTGAAGAATGTTCTTAAATTAAACTTTGTTTAGCCTACAATCACCGTCAACTTATTTTGTTAAAATTGTTGGAGAATGTTGACATGTTGAACGTACGACTGGGGTCAAGGAAGACACTTTATATCTAAATCATGACCATAATTAGAAAGTTAGGAAGAAGGTTGCTCTATAAGTCACGAACCTGGGTTAAACACAATTTATTGAATGAAAAACCAAACAAAATCAAGGCCAGTGAAAAGTCATCAGCACAATTACACACGAAACTAACGTCTACTTAGTAGTGCTTAATTTCATCTCCACTTTAGCTTGATTGAGAAAAACTCATTCAACGTTTTAGGTTCACTTGCTGAAAAGCAGGATATATTACATTAGAACGAACTTTTTTTCACAAGGATCCAAATTGTTAACTGTAAGATATTGTGTAAGGTGATATAATAATAATAATAGTTGCCCATCGCAAGCGAAGATGGCGACAGCTTCAGACTTCAGTTGTGACACATCTGTGCCATGATCTCATGTGGCTAATTACTCCTATTTTGGCCCTACAGGTCCTGCCACATACGGGCATACATGGTTAGAGTCTTCAGACTTGAGTTGTGACACATCTGAGCCGTGATCTCATGTGGCTAATTAGTCCTATGTTGGCCCTACAGGTCCTGCCACATACGGGGCATACATGGTTAGATTCGAAAATAGTGTTGCTGTGCATTCTGACCTTTCTTGCAGCACGCTTGCCTTCTGCCTTATCAGCTAAATTATGTTCTGCAGTGTGAGGGCCTTGAGTAATGTTTGTCTGCCAGTCAGAGCGATCCTGTGCGATAGTCTCCCAGGAGGAGACACCAATTTTGAAGCTGCTCAACGATGCTTTCAGTATGTCTTTGAAGTGAAGCGTTTCTTTTGTCCCTTTACTGTTCGCTTACCCATGGAGAGTTCGCTATACATCAACTGCTTTGGGAGGCGTTTTTCGGGCATGCGAACAGCATGTCCAGCCCATCTAATTTGGGCCCTCTGTAGCAATGTGTAGATGCTTGAGATATGTGCTCTGTGATATATAAAACTATTGTATGTCGATTTATGACCTCAGGTTAGCTTTGGCCAAAAATGGAGATAGAATAAAGAAGTACTAAGGGGACGAATTTATAATCGAATCATTAGGTATCGAACTGACTAGTGCGACGTAATGTCACATGATATACCAGAACTGGTGCCGTACAAACTAATGATGTACACTGTGACAATAAGTGGGCTCGTTCAATAAAATAAAGCCAAACGCTTTCATGTTTATTTGTTACGATAATTTAGATTTATGGTACAAAAAAAGAATTATTTTACTTTGACACCGCAAGATAGAACTTTTTTGTCGACAAGACATCACATCTATAAAAACTGATGACTGATGACTAAATTTAAAAAATCAAAACCAAAAGACGGCTGTAGCCAACGGTTTTTGTTGACACGAATAACCTTTCCGCTCACGACTTCATAATCTGTCACAGCTGGTAGGAAAGTGTTTACATTAGTAAACCACACTTCTGTCTACAGATTCCAAGTGTCAGTATGGGTTCAAACGAAAGTCATTAATTACCCTAATCGGTAAAAGATGGTCGCTGACTTCCCGACATGACAAGAATTGAGGGAAGGGAGAGTAAACAATAATTAAGTACAAAAAATGAGACGTGAAGCAATAATGTCGGCAATAAACATGAATGCTAGGAAAAGAGAACGGACAATCCTGATACTGTATAGCGTGGGACCAGCCGAGTTGGAGTTTGATGTTACAGTGCTGTCTTTTATTTCTTCATTTATTGTAAAGAAATGAGTCAGTTGTGAATAAATAAAAGTCATGTTATTGTCAATGCTACTAAACTTCTGTGTTACAGAAATACGAATATTAAACGTCCTAAATTTCCAAGTCAACATCACAAGTGTAATGATACACAAACTTGTCGGGAAAAAACGTGTGCATTGCACCGAGAAAACCAAATTGACCACACAGCCTACCAGGCAAGGTTTTAAAATATATTCATACATTTACACCCAAAAAATATGATAAAACAGCTGTTAATTAATTTGTCAAATTTAATTTCATTGGTTCAATTTTACTTCTCCCCATGTCAAATTTTGGAGCTTTTCTCCGTAGCTCTGTGGCCAATGTTTCTATAAAAGTTGACAACAAAGATCCAATTAAGGCGAAATGGAATGTAACGGAATGAAATGAGAAAAGGAAAATTGGTGCCGTCATCAGGGTATAAAACAGAAAGAGCACACTATGATTCAAATCCGTAATTATTTCCTTGGTCCCTATTGTTGTTTCGTTGATTTCTATAGTCTTGTGACCTATTCCGATGTGAAAAATTTTGGTTATTTGGTCCCCAGTTATTCCAATTCTTATTATAGTTACCAAAATTATCCTTCCTTCTTTCTCCTGAGTTTTGTTGGAAATTACCTCTGTTTTGAGGTGAATGGTTCCTATATGGTTGTCTACCTCTATATGGTTGTGAGTTATTGAATTTGTTTGGTTTGAAATTCCCATCAAAACTGTAAGATCTTTGTCTATAATTGTTGTGGTTCCAAGTTGTAGCTGCGGCAACAGGTAAAGCTTCCTTAATAGTGTTGTTACTGACACAAACTCCCGGAATTCCTCCTTTGAATTCAAACTCGACGGCTTCCTTTCATGTAGATATTCTCGCAGTTGTCTGTTTACAGAAGACAAAATTTTGTCTCGCAATAATAAGTCCTTAAGGCCCTCATAATTATCTTCAATGCCAGAAAGTTGTATTCATCTATTAAATGTTAGTCGAGTTGCAGCTACAAACTGTGTAAAATCTTTACCAGTTTCAGGAATCATATGTTTGAACTTCATACGATAACCTTCAGCGTCTAACTGATGAAGTTTTAATAATAATGTTTTAGCAGCATCATAATTGTGTCTATTCGGCCCGTCCAATTGGCACAGAACCGTTAAAGATTCACCAGTCATGAAATCCATCAATATTGTACACCAATGAGACCTATCAAGATTATTATCTTCACAAACATTGTCATAGCGTTGTAAGAAGGACGAAATATCGTCTATTTCTGGCTTAAACACAGGCAAACGAAATTTAGTAGAACCGCTTTTGTAGTTGCTAGAGGAACCTCTAAGTTCAGAGTTATCATGTTGTCTACTCTGATGTTGCACTCTTTGTTCTTCAACGCGTAAAGTCGCCATTTTTTCTTCATGTGCAAGCTTTTTCTCCTCTAATTGCTGTTCTGCAATCCTTTTGTTCTCTTCTGCAAGTAGCTCTGCTTTTCTGAGCTCTCGCTGTTCATACCGTGCATTTCTTTGTCTCTTATCCTCTAGGGCTTCTTGATTTTCTTTGGCATTGAACTCCGCTTTGGCAAAGTCCATTAATTCCTTCGCCTTGTAACCATATTCCTGGCCCAAAGTAATAAATTCCTGATACTCCATTATTTACTTCTTCAGTATCTTACTATCAATACTATATATTATGTAATAAATGTATCTCACTTAGTCTGTCTATACCAATTCACTAGCTTTGGGCTTTGCAATATTATCAATGCACATAGATTCTTAATATTACTAATCAATAACAAAATAGTACAGTATGAAAGACTAACAGTAGTAAAGATACGAGGGAAAAGAGAAAGAGAGGAGAAAAAAAATTATAATAATGTACAAGAACAGAATTGATGGAACTAAACAAGAAGACAAGTACAAGTGAGCAAGACAATGTAATAACAGCAGCAAGTAAACGAAAAAGAATGCAAATGGGAAACTAAGGAGAAATAACAAATAGAACAGACTTACTGTTAAAAAAAAACAGGACAGGACCTGTAACAATATATATAAATGTAAACAAGTGATAGAAGGTTAGACTAGCATTACGAACAGAATGGTTGCCAACTAAGGAGAAGAAAAACTAAAACCAACACACAACAAGAACTGACAACTAGAAGGACGGAGCAGAACACCTAAATAAATTAGGTCACACTAAACTGTTCTTAAACTTTTAAAATAGTCACTTTGACATAAGATAATGTCGTTACACATGTAGCGATCTTAACAAAGATTGCTATCATCATCTGAATTGTCTCTAAGTGTGGTGTACCATATATTTTGAGTTCAGTCCTTCTTGTGGACACTTATCTGTGTTGACTTCACCGGGCTGTCATTATTGAGTAGACAGTGGCTGGCAATTTCCATGCATTAGGGTTCCCTGACCTGATCTGAAGTATACTCTTGGGGATGGAATGCTTCTTTGGCTATCATAAGTATACACAATCTTCTGCCTTGCTGACAGTATGGTATGATATGACCCTCAATTCAGAATTATACACAGGGCATCAAAGGACTGGCAGACTGCACACAACTAAAGATGGCAAAGATGCTTTGCGACGAGCTCTATCTTATGAGTTTGAAAATTGGCGGGGAGCGTTTGGTCACCCGCTTCTGTCATTTTTATACCTTCTATCATGTGATCGAGAGAGCACTGACGTCATAGGTTATTCGTTCGTTTTTGTCTGTGCAAAATTTGCTGAATCAAGCTGCGTGTGTTTTTGTCAAAACGTCCATTTGTTCCCGTTTCTTTTTGCTTCAACCGATTTCCTTCATCTTAAGCTTGTTACAACCAGCCGATTTAGAGCTGTCGTTCTGTGTAATTTTCGTTTACTACAATCCATTCTATCGTCTGCTATGGCGAGCGATAATGTGCATAGCTCTGCGAGATTTATGTGTTTTTGTCTTTAACCTCATTTATCTTGAGTTATACTGCACATACCAGGAAGACATAGGTATCTGAACGAAGCTTAGACTGTCTAATATCTAACCTTGATGGCATTATTATTTGCAATCCACCTGAATTTCTACAACCCCGATGGAAAGACAAACACCTGAGCACACTTTCTATTTCGTCCATGTTACAGCTTCCAACCTACTAGTCTCGTTGTAAATGACTTGCGATGCTCTCATTGACTAAAAACAAACCTACGCATTGCACAGTGTTCGCTGTGTTCGATTACCTAAGATATCGGGACCAGCGCGTTTTGCGACAACACCGGGATATTGACTCAGCGACATCCAAAATGGTGTCTCTACTTGTGAAATGTCACTTAGCCACTTTAACACCCCGACTGTGTGTCCTTTCATGATTCACTCTCCCAGCGAAGCAATGGCGGCGTGTGGATGGTCCCTGGATTGATTCCTCTGTAATCTTATAACTTATATTTCTTTTCTGTTCTCTGGTGTCATCCTTCTTTCTATCTTACGCGTGTGTGGGATTTTCAAGCTTGAATTCACTTTGAGAGAGTGGAGCTTAGAGTTTAAAGTTTACTCTGACTAGCTAGGGGAAACCGTCTTGCATCAATTCTCAATCGATGTTATTATTTACATATATTTATTTTGTATTCAGTGGTCTGAGTTCATTATTTCTTTCTTAGCTAACAATTTTTGACAACACTTTTCGGAATTGCAATTCCAGATATGGAAGGTGGCTTTTTAAATTCTCAAACGTATGAGTCATGCAGGAAACCCCATAAGGACTACTCTATCGTAACATTTACTTTGAATGCCATTGGTTTGTAATTCGAGTTGTCATATACAATCGCTCTGATTGGGAGTTGCCAAGTAGCAGACAACAAGAGTGCGTGGATGAAGTCTGAGATATAACGTATGACGTTTTAGACACACGACACTGAATTCCCAAAATCGTCAAGTAGACAGCTCAGACTGAAGCCAGGAGAGAATAGAAGTTAAGATTCTGACTTTACAAGTAAATAGTAGCCGACTTAGAGGGACACTTCTGATCACTACAGCAAGGAAACCCAAAGTTACTTATACAGAAACTGGACTTATACAGGACTTACTCACAAAGTCGCAGAGGGATTGTGACCGTGGGGTGCAGTGTGGGTGTTTTACAGCACCATTTCTACCCTTGTATGTGACAAATTATGTAGTATTAATAGTTGTCCTTTTTACTTTGCTTGTATACTCCAAGTTGAATCTTGGCTGGCTTCAAGTCCGCCAGAGGTTGTTCTTTCTTGGTTTAAATCTAATTAGTTCCAGGTTCGTTCGTTCCTCTTGTAAGATGTTACGATAGGAGACAATAGTGGTGAGAGTATATCAATCTTGTACATAACATTTAACATATCCACTTGACAAGCAATCCATCAACAGCCTTGACAGTTAAAAATGAAGTTTATTTGAACAGAACGGTTAAAATTCAACTGGCAATAGTTCATCGATGGGTCATGTATTCACATCAAGGCATCTTTTTCATCATGTACCACAAATCTTCCGCCCTTTACTTCTATCCAAGGTGGTTTATAAGATTCCTTAACAATATCAAAATCCTCCAAGTTCTTGGTGATTATTATTTCATAGTTGGGCACTTCGTCTGAAGGAATCTCTACAGTATTTATTTCTTCCTTTAACAGCTTCACTTTTTTCAAATATCAAATGCTTCTAACGAAAAACTGAGCTGAAAAAAGAAATATAGTTTCTTGGCACGTACTTACGTAGATGAACTACTAAGATAAAATCTGCATGTACAGATTTCACAGCAAATGTAATCTCTTCCTGCAAACCGCATAACTATAGAAGAGTATGAAAAAATGCATTAAGTTTTACTTTGAATGCCTCAACGTAGGAGCAAGACTGGTGTGTTTTACCGAGGATACATATCTTCACACGGTCACAAACACGTCTTTATGCAATGCTCATCTCCGTACAACTAACTTTCAGAAAATTATCTTTGAGCCGATTTAGTAGTGCGCGCTGCTGGCTACTTTTCATTGGTTAACGTTTTATTATATTAATTTATTTACTGGTCATTCTATCATGTTATCTTACAGGGAGTGAGGCCATTCCTATCTTCTACACTAATCTCCATGGCAACTCCCGCCGATTACTAGCGTGGGTTATGTCAAACTTGACATAGTTAAATTTCACCTTACTTCCACCTATACTCAGTGTGTCTCGGGCTTTTTTTGTTTGTTTCTTTTTGTGTTTGTAAAAAAATATTGCCTGCTTATTTTCTATAATAGTGAATGATAATTCTATTATTTTATTTTTTTTAGTCTCTAGAACGAATAAATGCTATAGTAGTAGGTCATACGGACACAGGATTATTAATAGAACTAAATACCCTGGCGTGTGTTCTTGGCATCTAAATCAAGTTGCCAAAACTATTTACCTGAGCAAGATGTCTAAGACTTCTCAATTATTGAGTTTGTGGTACCAGTATGAGGCAACCCGATTATTTGTAGTACGATCTGGAGAGATCATTTGCTGTGCTACAATTTTGGGGTTCAAGAGCGGGATCGACATTTGTAAACAAGCATTGCACTGGCCGTGAAAATTTTTACCTTGACCCGGAGAGGTTATTTCCTGAACTGATCTGGAAACGTGCCTTCACCACAGAGACAAATCTATGGAAAAGCAACATCGGCGCTTCAGCATTTTGGTAAGTCTTAATTTTAACAGGCGAAACACGACCGAACTTTCTTTGTCCATATTCATCAAGCCTAAATAACTTCTGTGAAGAAACCTATTTTATTTAACAATCACCCATGAACATTTATTTACAAGTGTTAAAGTAATTCATATATATGTAAATCGAGCTAATAAGAGGAATTTCGCTGAATTAAATCAGCCGGGGGCTTGAACGAGCTAAATCATACAATATACATCTTCGCAAAAGGCGACGGGTCAGATAAAAAGTTAACGTGCTCAGACTCATTGAGCATTGTTCTTGACTTCTGAAATATCTTGGGAATTATCCCTCGTTGTAGAAGCATCATTATCTTTCTATCTACAACTCTGCCTAGAGCAATCTTGTGCGAAGGTAGACACCTTTGAAGACCCACATTAGGTTTTGGCCACTGTTGGACCACTACTGCAGAGCAAGGGGAAGCAACCCCTGACACACCCTTATCTGCCATAGTGATCCACGAACTGTTGCCAGTGGGTTAAAGTAAAGGATAGTTTAGGAAGACACGATACCTTTAACTCAAGAAATACTCTTGGCAGTAGATTAGATAGAAATATATTATTCTTATATAGGAAGTTATGAAGGGTGAAGATAAATCAACTACTAAGATGCTTAGATATACTCTGCTTCTGCACAGTTCTTATCCATACCGCACTTCGTCAGATTTATTATGTTGATAAAGATAGTAGGCTTATTGATGAATGCCCCCAGCTGAATAAAGAAGTCAGCTATAGATAGATCTGAGAACAGAGTTTAGAGCATGTGTGAACATTACGTTTTACCGGACAATAGTTATTTATTACAACTTCTGGTTTAATTTTACACACATAAAACAAGAATATTTATTTACTAAATATTTTAGAATTAACAAGATTGAAAAATATGATTATCATAATATTTATACGTTAACTAAAAATGAAGAAAGGTCTAAAGCCGTTTAAAAAAATTTACAAACATGTGTTATTTAAAAAATAATAAATTTGAATAATTCTTTATTAAGAAATCAATGAGGAAGCACATAAAATATTCAGTGTAAAAATTTGAGTCCAGTGTTTTCACTTAGCTGTTCCTTATGTTGGCCCTGCGTGAGTTCTAGGAGGTTTGGTTTTGTGGCAACTGTGCCTCAGTGTACTGACTTCCTTGTATCACACAACAGGTGGGTCGAGCTCTTCTCGTCTGGGAACAAGGTTTTCTAGCAAGTATTTCTCAAAGCGAGTATTTCTCATAACGAGTATTTCTCATAACGAGTACTTCTTATAGCGAGTATTTCTCATAGAAAGTATTTCTCATAGCAAGTATTTCTCATAACGAGTATTTAATATAGCGAGTATTTCTCATAGCAAGTATGTCTCATAGCAAGTATTTCTCATAGCAAGTATTTCTCAAAACGAGTATTTCTCAAAACAAGTATTTCTCATAACAAGTATTTCTCATAACGAGTATTTCTCATTACAAGTATTTCTCATAACGAGAATTTCTCATAACGAGTATTTCTCATAACGAGTATTTCTCATAGCAAGTATTTCTCATTGCAAGTGTTTCTCATAACGAGTATTTCTCATAACGAGTATTTCTCACAGCAAATATTTCTCATAGCGAGTATTTCTCATAGTATTTCTCATAGCAAGTATTTCTCTTAATGAGTATTTCTTATAACGAGTATTTTTCACTACCTCTTTCTTTTACACTAGGGATTTCAGAAAAAAGACAGCCTTTTATTACTATCAGAGGATCATGAACGTTTCATGTCCCATAACTGTAGATTGACTAAGAAGAAACAAGGGAGTCAAAAGGCCAGACTACTGTCAACTTTTTCTGTGCTCCATAACTATCTCCCTTAAGGGGCGGAGCTAGTAAAACTCTGTTTTTATAAAGAAAGACGGGATTTTGATACAAATGCACAGGGTTAACTTATTAACTAATAGCTATGCATATCAGCCCACTTGATGTTAACATTCGATTGTTTGCCGTGGACAAGTTGGCCTCATCATCATCAGTTGCCATCTCCACAACGAAGGTTGGCTGTAATGGATCTCCAACGTCTTCTGTCTCTTGTCTTGGTGGTACACTCTGATAGACTCTTTCCCGTCCATCTCTTGATGTTATCTTCCCACTTATAGCGCTGTCTTCCCCTTGCACGTTTGCCTTCAACTCTCCCTTCTGTTGTGGTCTTCTGCAAGGTGTTATGCCTTTTTATGTGGCCAAAGTATTTTAGCTGCCGAACTTTGACCTCTCTCATTAGTTCTCTTTTCATACCTAGATTTTCTAGGACCTCCTTATTTGTTTTCATCTCTTTCCATGAGATACGCCCCATTCTTCTATATATCCACATTTCAAGAGCCTCAATTCTTTCTTCCAAATGCTTATTCATCGTCCATGTTTCTGCACCATACAGAAATGCAGAATATATATAACACTTTATGATTCTCAGTTTTAATTTATGAGATAACTGTTTGGATGTCAGTATATGTTTTATGTTGTTGAATGTAGCTTTGGCCATTCCTATTCTCTTCTTGATTTCTGTTTCACATCTGCCATCTTCTGTTATTATATGACCAAGATATACGTAGCTCTTGACTTGTTCCAGGATTTTCCCATTTACGCTTATCTTTAATGTGGGTTTATCGTCTGTTTTGCTAATTATCATAGTTTTAGTTTTCTCAATATTAATGTCGAGTCCATATTCATGACTTATACTGTTCACTTGCTTCACTAGTTCTTGTAACTCCTGTTCGCTTTCAGCTAACAACACGGTATCATCTGCATATCTAAGGTTGTTTATTGATCTTCCACTGATGTTCAGTCCTGGTATTTCCTGTATCTGTTTGAAAATTTTTTCGGTGTATAAATTAAATAGGCAGGGGGACAGCACACAACCTTGTCTGACACCTCTTTTTATGTCTATGTATGGTGAATAATTCCTTCCAGATCTTACTGTGGCAGTTTGCTCCCAATAAAGGTTACTGAGTATTCTTATATCTTTTCCATCAATACCTATGTCTTTGAGGCATTCAATTATTTTCTCATGATGGATTCTGTCAAAAGCCTTCTTATAGTCAATGAAGCACATATACATACTTTTTTGGACCTCTGTATATAAGTTGGCCTAGTTGGATTTTAATCCTATATTTTGATTTATTATGGCTTTTTATTTGTCAAGTTATGAGCTCTACAGTTGAAAGGGAAGCTCATCATTGTATTAAATTTTATTTGTAAATCAGATTAGATTTTTGATAACTTTTGTAGATTATGAGATACAGAAGTTTGTGTCTAAAAATAGTTACACATTTTTCAAAATGTTCATCATTGGTTTGCAATACCTTAAAATTTGTTTAAATATTAAATATCAGATCTGATTAAAGATCATCTTTATCCAAAGGAAAGTAGCTGTACTAAATCTCATGTTCATTAACCAAGAAAAAATGCCAGGTGTAAGAAAATTAATAACTTAAATGTAGGTTACCAGAATTTCATGGTTTTCTTCATAGGAAAAACACAATTCCTTGAAAAACAGAATTTGCAAAATCAAAATACACCTACGAATAATGTGTTTTTACAAACGACTTTGACATATTTAGATTCAGCAAAATATAAATTATTAGAACAACGACTAATACTGATTTTAATTTGTGTCCTATTTTTGACTAAAGAATAAAAATTAGTTCGAGTCTTTAAATAGACTCTACGGCCAGACGAACGGAACCGCGCATCTTTAAACAGATTCTACGTACGGAATCAATATCACATCAAAGTATTTGGACTGTGTCACTCAACTACTGAGTATGTTTTAAATTTGCTTCCATATTTTGGCAATAAAACCTCTTATAATCCAGAGGCAGATCTTGACGGAGGCATGTCAGTCAAGATTTTTCAAACGTTGCTGGCACTATTGTTTTCATGTATTTGCCGATCGATATTATACTACACATTAGCTGGTAACTTACTTGATTAGCCAGAAAACATATCTTACAGGCACTCTAAATATAAATAGGAAAAACGTTCCTGCTGAAATCAAGACACTGAAGCTTCGTCATCTTGATACAAAATAATTTCTTGTTGACAATAACTCAATTCTTGTGACTGCGTAGAAAGATAAAAAGGCAAAAAAAAGCCTGTGATTATTGTGTCCTCCAAGGCTTTAGTAGAAAATATTAGTAAACCAGATAAGAGAAAGAATTTGAAAACAAAACCAAAAGTTATACATGAATATAACTTTTCTATGAACGGATGCGACCGCTGTGATCAAATTTTGTCAAAACAGGAAAACTTACAAATGGTGGAAAAAACTGTTCTATTGGCTTTTAGAAATATGCCAGAGTAATGCTTTTAATCTTTATACTCTGACAAGAAATGAGAAAAGGAAACATAATATTTTAGATTTCAAGTTACAACTCATCAAAGAACTGACCGAGGCAGCAGCCACTTTGATGCCTAAGGATGTACAACAAGGATCTTCTCTGCTGTTACTTGGTAGACCAGAATTTCAAATGCTGCTTCAAGACTTCAAGGATCTCTGCATCTTATTATGTGGTCTGGCAACCAGAGAAAGTGCATTCACTGTAAAGCATCCAGGAGTTCTTTTGTGTGTAAAGGATGTACTGCTAATCCTCCTCTGTGCGCAAAGTACTGCTTCGAACAGTATCACTCATCTCATCTCATAATCGGAACCTCTTCTACCCCGTAAACGAGGTGTAGAGGTGACCCAAACAGCACAAGGCTCCTGGGCAAAACATGTAATCAAAGTATCTGGCAAACAGGTGATTAGCCCATTGTGCCCTCGAACAGTATCACAGCAGAAAGAAATAAGTTTTTACACTGACAGCCACTTTTCAATAATGTGTAATGTTTTCTTGAAATGTTAGTGCCATTTATGTGATTGAAGTTGTGTTTTCATGGACATGGATGTTTAGGATGCAAGCTGTGAATTTTAAAAAGTTTTAGTGGAATTTCTTTAGTGAGAAAAATGAAAAAAAACTGGATGTTCAATCACAGTTTTGTTACTTTTTCTGTATTACCAAATGGATTACCTACAAAATGAAATCAATTATAATGTATTGTGACAACAATTTCTGATGGAGGCCTTAGGTAAGTGGAAAACATTTTTTTAAATAATTTCATGTCTTTTATTTTTGGTATGTACTTTTTAGTCTAATAAAACTACTAAATTATACATTTAGTAAAAACGATTATTATGTTAATAATGCCCATTCATTTTCCTGTAATTTGATATAAAGTAATCTATACTTTACTTATAATTAGATATTTTATCTCAGTAAACGTAACTTTTGTATATGCAAACTTTTTGGGTCCAAAAATAATTCCGGCCAGAGACGAAAATAATCACCTACAGAATCAGTTAAATTAGAAATAAATAAACTCTTGGAACTAGCGGAAACTACGTGTTCGTAACTGTGAGCCATTCGTGGAAAAACTCTATGGAGATATCAACAGCCACAGGCTGACCACTGCTTTCTTTGAAGGTATTGATGTTGACGTCTGAGGGTGAACGAAGAAAAAGTGTGAGCCGATGTAATGCAACAGTTTTAACTAAACTACAAGAGGCGAAATGGAAGAAACCATTCCTTTAAGGAACATCAGTCCCTAATACAAAATGGCTGAGACAGTGAATGAAGCAGAACAGACTAAAAATAATTACGGCTTATGAATTGAACAGCCGATTAGAATGGCAAGTTGAAGGACAGATTGGCAGGGCTAAAAGACAAACTACTGAACCCTGTGGAGAGTTTGTTGTTTAACTAGGGTTGTTGAGCTTTTTAACCATTTGTAACCAATATCAAGTCTAAGAGTCCTTAGTTTTATCTACACTGTAAATCTATGCTTTGCTTGTGGTTTTTCTGCCATTCCGAAACATGTTAAGTTGAAATCATGAGCTCCAGTTTCTCCAAAATGGCTTGCATTTAAAGTGTCATCAAATCTGGTCCCAAGCTAGGAGGAAGAAGCATGTGTCATACTGCGCATTCCCTGCTATCCAAGAGACATTGGTTCTCACTATGTGCTCTCAGAAAACAGTATAATCGTAAGATAAGTATTGGTAACTCTGAGAAATCTTTTAACTAAAAGAGACAAAAAGACATGAAACACTTTACAATTCTGCAGATAAAATATTTTGCCCATATGAAAACGTATTCCTTTAAAAAATCCCAGTATAGGCTGAGAGGTTAAAGGATAACTGCTTAGAAGAGTAAACAATAAAAAAATGGAACTGGCATATGGAAGGCAGACGGAACAAAGTCTATTAGAGTCTATCATAAAGCAAAAGATAAAGAAATTAAAAAGCAATATATGCAATCATTGACTTGAAGACGGCACTTGATCTGGTCTGGTCTGATATCATTGCTTCGTCTTGTCAATAAAACTTTTCAGCAGGTTGTATGATGGCATCTCCACAAATATTACAAGGGCAGCCGCCATAATAGAAGTGAAAAACACAACTGCTGTTCCAAATACGGCCTGTGGGGAAATAGTTTTATACATGTGTGTTATATACAGGATGGAGGCATTCTGAAATCTTGCAGACACTTATAAAGGTATGCTTAGGCCTTAGGTTGATATATTTAGGTTGAATGGTATGTAAACATATAATCAAACTAGTATGCAGACAAAGGTCAATCAGATAGACAGACAGGCAGACAGGCGGGACGGACGGACAGACAGTAAGACAGACAGATAGATAGATAGATAGATAGATAGATAGATAGATAGATAGATAGATAGATAGATAGATAGATAGATAGATAGATAGATAGATATATATATATATAGAAGTAGAGATGGATGGATGAATAGATAGATAGATAGATAGATAGATAGATAGATAGATAGATAGATAGATAGATAGATAGATAGATAGATAGATAGATAGATAGATAGATAGATAGATAGATAGATAGATAGATAGATAGATAGATAGATAGATAGATAGATAGATAGATAGATAGATAGATAGATAGATAGATTTAAGTTCATTGACAATCAAGATACAATTATATGTAATATATTGAACCCAAAGCTTTATTAAAGGTAATTGAACAGAGCCTAAAACAAACAATCGATGACACTTACCAACGAGGTAAGATTAACATAAATGGGTTGCTCTAGGTTCTCTACGACCATCGGTATTACCGAAAAATGGATGAGGTATCCAACGAAGGTTAAACGTCCGAGAACGATGAAAGGTGACCAAGACAGAACAGATGTAACTGGACCTGTGAACATATGAAGTGTCCGTCAATAAAATTACATATATTATTTAATTTGCCTGCATCCTGCTTATATAGCTGATGATAGGCATCATCTAATCTATATTTTTGAACGTCTGTCGGTTTGTCCCCTTCAGAAACAGGGAACGCGATGTTTATTGGCAAAGAAAGCTAGATGTTAATGGTGTTGTTTCTCGTAACGTTAATTTTTGGTCAATATATCAAAGGATTTCTCATTTAAAAGAAAAGGATTCAAGAAGAGTTCGCAATGATTTTGGGTCGGCTACTTTTAGACTTCTTTATCGCACACAGCAAGAAACATCACAGGCCATTCTACTTAGAACCAGTGGAGTTGCTGCCCCACAAGCACTAAGGGTGAAATACTGAAATGATCTTACAAAAGATTTTAAACATGACGCTCAGTTAATATACCCTGAAATAGAATTTAGTTACAGTGATGAAATTTATAATACAGCTTTAAGTGCCATAGAAAATGAGGTTATTTCTAAGGAATGCGAGGAACTGCATACTCTTGGTCTCCCTCAAACTAACGAACTGAAAGAGGTACAGTGGAGGAAACGATTGGAGTAGATGTGCTAGAGGTGAATGGTATACTTTAGGAAATGATTGGAACAGGTGTACCCGGGTGTACCCGGAGTGAGAGGTATAGTGAATGACATGATTGGAGTAGATATGACAGAGGTGGGAGGTGCGATGAAAGACATGGCTGGAGAAGATATGCTAGAGGTGAGATGTACAGTTGCCATTGGGTTAATCCGAGAACTAACCGTGGAAAATTGGTCCTGGTCGCTCAGATAATAATTTTGGTTCAGAAGTACCGCAACCAGGTGAGAAATTAAAAGTTTAGTTTCTTTTTTTTTTCTTTCTTTCTTCCAGCCGGGCAACGCCGGGTATATCTGCTAATTTTCATATAGCCTGGGTTTTCTCTTGAATGTGGCTGTTATAGTTATTGTTGCCATTTCATAAGTTGCCCTAATATCATTTTGTTGTAGCGCTGCTCCTTCCTTAGCTTGTTTGTCTGCCTCCTCAATGCCTGAAATCTTGCAGTGGGCTGGTATCCACTGGGCTGAGCACTTGTTGAAGCAATTAACCAGGTTTCCAAGTGAGTTTCAACAGTATAACTCAGTTCTTCATAGAGGATAAACTCTACGTGTCATTAGCATAACTTGACATATAATAAAGTATAAAACAATTAAGCTGCCTCGTGATTGTCTGGCGTTTTGCCTGATTTCTTAACGGATCAGTGACTCGGACTCAGAACTTTCACTTGTCAGAGCAGAGCTTTTATTTCTTACAACTCATAACGTCATTGTGTGTATAACTCCTTATTTGTCTCCTTGACACTTTTTTGTTTGTTTGATATCTAATGTTCTGTGGGGTACTACTTCATAGTCGTATATATTAAAGCCTTGTATTTAAAACTGTTTAACTCTATAAGTCCCATCATTGACTACAGCAGTGTACAAGAACACGTAAGTTCTGATTCTTATTATTATTCTCCTGCTACAGAACTGTTAACATTAACATGTCATGTACATTCTATTACAACAGTCATCTTCATCATCATCATCATCATCATCATTCTTCAGCTCCCAAGGCCATCAACAAATGTATGCCAAGTTTGTCTGTCCCGTACCAACAGGTCAAGGTCTTTCCATGTCTTGTTCATCACCTTCATGTCTGTTGTTACCAGTTCTCTTCTCCATGTCTTGTTCATCCCCTTCATGTCTGTTACCAGTTCTCTTCTCCATGTCTTGTTCATCACCTTCATGTCTGTTACCAGTTATCTTCTCCGTGTCCTCTACATCCCCTTCTTGTCTGTTACCAGTTGTCTTCTCCGTGTCTTGTTCATCACCTTCATGTCTGTTGTTACCAGTTCTCTTCTCCGTGTCTTGTTCATCACCTTCATGTCTGTTGTTACCAGTTCTCTTCTCCGTGTCTTGTTCATCACCTTCATGTCTGTTGTTACCAGTTCTCTTCTCCGTGTCTTGTTCATCACCTTCATGTTTGTTACCAGTTGTCTTCTCCATGTCTTGTTCATCACCTTCATGTCTGTTGTTACCAGTTCTCTTCTCCATGTCTTGTTCATCACCTTCATGATTGTAACCAGTTATCTTCTCCATGTCTTGTTCATCACCTTCATGTTTGTTACCAGTTCTCTTCTCCGTGTCTTGTTCATCAACTTCATGTTTGTTACCAGTTCTCTTCTCCGTGTCTTGTTCATCAACTTCATGTTTGTTACCAGTTCTCTTCTCCGTGTCTTGTTCATCACCTTCATGTCTGTTACCAGTTCTCTTCTCCATGTCTTCTACATCTCCTTCATGTCTGTTAACAGTTGTCTTCTCCGTGTCTTGTTCATCACCTTCATGTCTGTTGTTACCAGTTCTCTTCTCCGTGTCTTGTTCATCACCTTCATGTCTGTTGTTACCAGTTCTCTTCTCCGTGTCTTGTTCATCACCTTCATGTTTGTTACCAGTTCTCTTCTCCGTGTCTTGTTCATCACCTTCATGTTTGTTACCAGTTCTCTTCTCCGTGTCTTGTTCATCCCCTTCATGTCTGTTACCAGTTCTCTTCTCCGTGTCTTGTTCATCACCTTCATGTCTGTTGTTACCAGTTCTCTTCTCCATGTCTTGTTCATCACCTTCATGTCTGTTGTTACCAGTTCTCTTCTCCGTGTCTTGTTCATCACCTTCATATCTGTTACCAGTTATCTTCTCCATGTCATCTACATCCCCTTCATGTCTGTTACCAGTTCTCTTCTCCATGTCTTGTTCATCACCTTCATGTCTGTTGTTACCAGTTCTCTTCTCCGTGTCTTGTTCATCACCTTCATGTCTGTTACCAGTTATCTTCTCCGTGTCTTGTTCATCACCTTCATGTCTGTTGTTACCAGTTCTCTTCTCCGTGTCTTGTTCATATCTTCATGTCTGTTGTTACCAGTTGTCTTCTCCGTGTCTTGTTCATCACCTTCATGTCTGTTGTTACCAGTTCTCTTCTCCGTGTCTTGTTCATCACCTTCATGTCTGTTGTTACCAGTTCTCTTCTCCGTGTCTTGTTCATCACCTTCATGTCTGTTGTTACCAGTTCTCTTCTCCATGTCTTGTTCATCACCTTCATGTCTGTTGTTACCAGTTCTCTTCTCCGTGTCTTGTTCATCACCTTCATGTCTGTTACCAGTTCTCTTCTCCATGTCTTGTTCATCACCTTCATGTCTGTTGTTACCAGTTCTCTTCTCCATGTCTTGTTCATCACCTTCATGTCTGTTGTTACCAGTTCTCTTCTCCATGTCTTGTTCATCACCTTCATGTCTATTACCAGTTGTCTTCTCCATGTCTTGTTCATCACCTTCATGTCTGTTGTTACCAGTTCTCTTCTCCGTGTCTTGTTCATCACCTTCGTGTCTGTTGTTACCAGTTCTCTACTCCGTGTCTTGTTCATCACCTTCATGTCTGTTACCAGTTCTCTTCTCCATGTCTTGTTCATCACCTTCATGTCTGTTGTTACCAGTTCTTTTCTCCACGTCTTGTTCATCACCTTCATATCTGTTGTTACCAGTTCACTTCTCCGTGTCTTGTTCATCAACTTCATGTCTGTTGTTACCAGTTGTCTTCTCCATGTCTTGTTCATCACCTTCATGTCTGTTGTTACCAGTTCTCTTCTCCGTGTCTAGTTCATCACCTTCATGTCTGTTACCAGTTCTCTTCTCTGTGTCTTGTTCATCACCTTCATGTCTGTTGTTACCAGTTCTCTTCTCCGTGTCTTGTTCATCACCTTCATGTCACTGTTACCAGTTCTCTTCTCCGTGTCTTGTTCATCACCTTCATGTCTGTTGTTACTAGTTCTCTTCTCCGTGTCTTATTCATCACCTTCATGTCTGTTGTTACCAGTTCTCTTCTCCGTGTCTTGTTCATCACCTTCATGTCTGTTGTTACCAGTTATCTTCTCCATGTCTTGGTCATCACCTTCATGTTTGTTACCAGTTCTCTTCTCCGTGTCTTGTTTATCACCTTCATGTCTGTTGTTACCAGTTCTCTTCTCCGTGTCTTATTCATCACCTTCATGTCTGTTGTTACCAGTTCTCTTCTCCGTGTCTTGTTCATCACCTTCATGTCTGTTGTTACCAGTTCTCTTCTCCGTGTCTTGTTCATCACCTTCATGTCTGTTACCAGTTCTCTTCTCCATGTCTTGTTCATCACCTTCATGTCTGTTGTTACCAGTTCTCTTCTCCGTGTCTTGTTCATCACCTTCATGTCTGTTACCAGTTCTCTTCTCCGTGTCTTGTTCATCACCTTCATGTCTGTTGTTACCAGTTCTCTTCTCCGTGTCTTGTTCATCACCTTCATGTCTGTTACCAGTTCTCTTCTCCATGTCTTGTTCATCACCTTCATGTCGGTTGTTACCAGTTCTCTTCTCCGTGTCTTGTTCATCACCTTCATGTCTGTTACCAGTTCTCTTCTCCGTGTCTTGTTCATCACCTTCATGTCTGTTGTTACCAGTTCTCTTCTCCGTGTCTTGTTCATCACCTTCATGTCTGTTGTTACCAGTTCTCTTCTCCGTGTCTTGTTCATCAACTTCATGTCTGTTGTTACCAGTTGTCTTCTCCGTGTCTTGTTCATCAACTTCATGTCTGTTGTTACCAGTTGTCTTCTCCGTGTCTTGTTCATCAACTTCATGTCTGTTGTTACCAGTTGTCTTCTCCGTGTCTTGTTCATCAACTTCATGTCTGTTGTTACCAGTTGTCTTCTCCGTGTCTTGTTCATCAACTTCATGTCTGTTGTTACCAGTTGTCTTCTCCGTGTCTTGTTCATCAACTTCATGTCTGTTGTTACCAGTTCTCTTCTCCGTGTCTTGTTCATCAACTTAATGTCTGTTGTTACCAGTTCTCTTCTCCGTGTCTTGTTCATCAACTTCATGTCTGTTGTTACCAGTTGTCTTCTCCGTGTCTTGTTCATCAACTTCATGTCTGTTGTTACCAGTTCTCTTCTCCGTGTCTTGTTCATCAACTTCATGTCTGTTGTTACCAGTTCTCTTCTCCGTGTCTTGTTCATCAACTTCATGTCTGTTGTTACCAGTTCTCTTCTCCGTGTCTTATTCATCACCTTCATGTCTGTTGTTACCAGTTCTCTTCTCCGTGTCTTGTTCATCAACTTCATGTCTGTTGTTACCAGTTCTCTTCTCCGTGTCTTGTTCATCAACTTCATGTCTGTTGTTACCAGTTGTCTTCTCCGTGTCTTGTTCATCAACTTCATGTCTGTTGTTACCAGTTGTCTTCTCCGTGTCTTGTTCATCAACTTCATGTCGGTTGTTACCAGTTCTCTTCTCCGTGTCTTGTTCATCACCTTCATGTCTGTTACCAGTTCTCTTCTCCGTGTCTTGTTCATCACCTTCATGTCTGTTGTTACCAGTTCTCTTCTCCGTGTCTTGTTCATCACCTTCATGTCTGTTGTTACCAGTTCTCTTCTCCGTGTCTTGTTCATCAACTTCATGTCTGTTGTTACCAGTTGTCTTCTCCGTGTCTTGTTCATCAACTTCATGTCTGTTGTTACCAGTTCTCTTCTCCGTGTCTTGTTCATCAACTTCATGTCTGTTGTTACCAGTTGTCTTCTCCGTGTCTTGTTCATCAACTTCATGTCTGTTGTTACCAGTTCTCTTCTCCGTGTCTTGTTCATCAACTTCATGTCTGTTGTTACCAGTTCTCTTCTCCGTGTCTTGTTCATCAACTTCATGTCTGTTGTTACCAGTTCTCTTCTCCGTGTCTTGTTCATCAACTTCAAGTCTGTTGTTACCAGTTGTCTTCTTCGTGTCTTGTTCATCAACTTCATGTCTGTTGTTACCAGTTCTCTTCTCCGTGTCTTGTTCATCAACTTCATGTCTGTTGTTACCAGTTCTCTTCTCCGTGTCTTGTTCATCAACTTCATGTCTGTTGTTACCAGTTCTCTTCTCCGTGTCTTATTCATCACCTTCATGTCTGTTGTTACCAGTTCTCTTCTCCGTGTCTTGTTCATCAACTTCATGTCTGTTGTTACCAGTTCTCTTCTCCGTGTCTTGTTCATCAACTTCATGTCTGTTGTTACCAGTTGTCTTCTCCGTGTCTTGTTCATCAACTTCATGTCTGTTGTTACCAGTTGTCTTCTCCGTGTGTTCTTTGGTCGCACTCTACCTCTTTTACCCTGGGGATACAAGAACAAGGACTGCCTGATAATGCTATCAATAGGTTTCCTCAACGTGTATCATATCCATCTCCAACACCATCTTTTCATGTCTTGTTCAAGTGGCACTTGTCTGGTTCTTGTTATTAGTTCAACATTAGTGGTCTTGTCATTAGTTCCACATTAGTGGTCTTGTCATTAGTTCCACGTTAGTGGTCTTGTCATTTGTTCCACATTATTGGTCTTGTCATTAGTTCCACGTTAGTGGTCTTGACATTAGTTCCACATTAGTGGTCTTGTCATTAGTTCCACGTTAGTGGTCTTGTCATTAGTTCCACATTAGTGGTCTTGTCATTAGTTCCACATTAATGGTCTTGTCATTAGTTCCACATTAATGGTCTTGTCATTAGTTCCACATTAATGGTCTTGTCATTAGTTCCACATTAATGGTCTTGTCATTAGTTCCACATTAATGGTCTTGTCATTAGTTCCACATTAATGGTCTTGTCATTAGTTCCACATAAGTGGTCTTGTCATACCATTTCAATCCGTCAAGTCTAAGCAAGGTTCCATTTATGAACGTCTGTAGTTTATTGGTTATTGTTTTTGTTATCCTCCATGTGTCAGAGCCATACAATAGGACTGGACTGACTTGACTTTGGAATCGATAATTCTGTCTTTTTTGTGTTGGACCAGTAAATCCAAGTAAAAATACTGAAGGACAATATAATTAAAAAACACTAGCTAAATCAAAAGATGTACAGATAAGCAAACATTCATTTATGACACATTTAAATAGCAAAATGTATAAATTACGTTGACAATAGGAATAACTGACAGCAGGACACAGAATGGAATGAATATGAGTCACCTTAAAAGACACGATCCGACAATGAGCTTGAGATTTACTGGAATGCTGACAGTTAGTCATGGAGGAAATATTATTCAGTCATGCATAACCAGATACAATACAATCATATCTGTTCAGATACACTACCTCCGTAACCCGACATACAGGCGACGATGACCCAGCAGACACAAGCTCCCCATATTCCTCTGCTAGTAGCATTGTAGATAGAAGCCATCAATAAGCGTCTGGGAGAATCTTCAGTCAGGGAATCATAAAACGTCAATACAAGTACCGCCGTTAGAAAAGCGATCCAACCAGTGGCAACAACATACTAAACCAGAGGAATAAACATGTAATCTAAATTATATATGAATATACTGTTCAAGAAAAGAAACGCAACATTATTGCAGTGGTAATGGACACCAAATTTCAAACTTGTACCAAAAGTTTATTTTACGGAATTAATGTATCAATCTTAGCATGAAAAAACCTTCAGACTTTAATAATGAAATGATGTTCATTAAATTTGGTTTGGACTCTTATTCTTTGTGACTGAGGCTTCCGTTTCAGTAAAGTGTATGGCCTCCTCTGGCCTCCTCTGGCCTCTATCAGAGAACGACATCTCCTTGACATGGATCCGATTAGCCGTTGTATCTGTTGTTGTGTGATGGCTGCCCACTCTTCCCGCAGTGCAAGAGACAACTGTCGGAGATTGGCTGGAGCCACGTCTCGCTGGCGGAGTCGTATGTCGAGTTCATCACATAAGTGTTCTATGGGGTTCATGTCTGATGACATGGCTGGCCACGAATGGTCTGGACGTTGTTGTCAGCGAGGAACTGGGTGGTGAGTTGTGCCACATGAGGTCGAGCGTCATCCTGCTGAAAAATTGACCCTAGTGCAGCCAGAAGTGGAAGGACGTGAGGACGAAGAATTTCAGCGACGTGTCGTTGGGCATTCAGGCGTCCTTCAATTTGCACCAGTGTCACAGAGAGTTTTATGATCTATAAATTTTCTATATTCTCTTCTTTTTTTCTACCCGTGTCCTCTATTTTATTATCACTCTTTATCCTTTTCTTGTGTTTTTCGCATTCGTACGTTTGCGACTATAAACATTACTATTTTCCCATTAAAACTTTCGCCTGGTTTCGGTTTCTCATTTAGAAACGCAGTAGATTACCTAACGTGTCAGTACCTTGCTCGAGATAATTTTAGGTGGGATTTCAGTCTATCAGACGTGATGAGCAGACAAATTGTCTACATTTGCACCTGTCACGCGAGTTTCCTTGGCTGAGTTGCTTGGTGAGGTGTGAATCGCGCCAGACATGCTCGCTCAGAGCAGACAGAGTGTCTAGCATTTCTCATATGACACTCACGCTCCACAGCCAGTTTTTGGTGTAAGGTGCGAAGACGCACGTTTTGGCAGTTAGGAGCTAGCGTCTAGGCAGACGTAGGTGTTAAGACAGCAAGGGGAGTTTATTTCGTTTTGCGAAATAAGTTGGGACCCCTTTGTCTGGTTTAAGATATCTTAACCTGAGTTTGAAACTGGATTTCACCCATTCTCAATTTGCAGTAGACGTGGTCACTTCGTTCTAGAAACTTAAACTTATAAGTGAACCTCTTAGTTTCGTTGTGATACCGTAGTTCTGTGTTGAGTGAATACTGGGGTAACCCAACATTGCCGGCGTTTAGTACACAGACATACCTGTGAGAAACATAAACATTTTATATCTTTAACCACGTGGGTTTTCAAGTAACACCTGTCTGATAGGGCGTGTGCCTTCAGAGATAGACAGAATACCAATCCCACTAACGGGTTTTTTAAAAGAATAAATGCTTATACTGGGCCTGTGAGCCAGATCACATTTCTTCACAAACTCTCATGTACATGCTGCCTTGTGGCGAGAACATTACAGAACAAAAACATTAACTTTTCCGACATTTGACCACGTGTGTGGTCTTGGAAGCCGTCCACCGGTCATCTTCCTAATTAAGGGAAACCTTCGGTTTCTGACACTGTGTGCCCGTTTAACTTTCTTACCCAAACTGATTCAAGTGACCTTAACAGAAATCTTAAAAATTAAACTGGTGAAGTAAATGATCCCCGGATGCAGTGGAAGAAACCTGTATCTGCAGAGCTGGGATTCTCTTTATCCAAAGAATACAGATTCACTGTAGAGAAGTGTCCTAAAGTTTGCGCCAGACCGCGAACTCCAGCACGATTTATAGGTAAGGTTGTGTGAGTCAGGGCCCTGATGAAAGAACCGAGTGAAAGTAGACGGAAGGATGTTCTTTGTTGATTCACCCACTTTGTAATTTTCCTTATGCAAGATTTGTTGCTAACTATATTTTCCTTAGGATAGACCATACTACTATCAAAGTCTGTTCATAATTTTTTAACAGGGGAAATATTAGACCCAATCATAAGTATCTAGGTCTCTTTAGGGCTATCACCGTTTTCTAACGGGACTGTGAGCTATATATTGAGGGGAAGGATCATACCAACGGGTCTATCATTCTTGTAGCATTCCTTGATATTTTTTTATGATTTTCTTTATATGCTTTGATGTAATTTTATATGTTGTGAGAGAAGTTTGTTATGATAATTAAACTACTCAATAATTATTCCAGCGTGTCGGTCAGTTTCGTTCCAAAATATCTATATAATCATTGTTATAGTTTTCCCACGTCTGTGTGTCTCACTGTCGTCAATTGGGTGTGTGCACGTGAGTGGTAATATATATATTAATATATGTATAGGTGTTAGACTGTCTGACTACTCTAAATCTGTCGTAGAAGATAGGTGAGAGAGAGAAGATTTCTCGATCTCAGAGACAGCCTCTATCACATTCTACCATCTCACTCGTGGAAATCTATTTCTACCATCATCTCTCACTGTGACTATCACTTATTCTAATCTATTCAGAAGGGACTAACCCAAGTCTTATTTCTCCTATCAAAAATCTACGACAAATGTGGCTCGTTTCCGGAAATTGAACTGAAAATCCTGAGCAAGGACGACAAATGTGGTCTCGTCCGTAGGATTTTTTTAAAACTTAGAATAGGAAGACGAGTACGATAAATATCAGCTCGGCTGTAGATTCTTTATTCTGTAATAGAGTAAGAGTGTGATGTCTTGTGAGTTTTGTATCTTTAAAAATAATTTATCCCCTAGACGAAACGATCTGTTTATGGGCGTACTGACCACACAACTAATAATTGTTTTCCACAGCATTTTGAGTAATATACATTTGAGGTACAGGTTGATTTTGTCGGAATATATGTTAATTACTGATTTTGTAATACTGAACGCTGGTAAAGTTTGTGATTGTCTAACAGTCACAGGGTTCTGAAGAAGTAGGTGTTTGAGCTAAGCTAAGGAATGCGTTCAGACAATTACGTCCTGCTAATTGCCTCCCTTACCCTAACTGTCTTCAGGGGTGAACTTACAGTGGATTTTAAAATTAAGGGGATTTTTTTTCTTCCTTAAAAATCTTTTGCAATAATTATTTTGTTTCCACTGTAGCAACTTATTTTTCAGTGAGTAATCTTAACTACCATTTATTTGGCGTAGTCGTCTGTATTAGGTGCTTTATTGCCGATTAATAGCAGAGATAGTTAGATACTATATATTTTTGCAGGAGGTTTCCCAGGGTAAAGTATATCATCTTTTGGTTTGATATTTTCTCGTAAGTGGTAGGAACCAGTGTATCCTTTTTCTGATTACTTTCTAGATTAAGTCTCAGTCACTGACTTATTATGGTAGAAAGGGCGAAGCTTAGGCAGATCCACAGACAGGAAGCAATCGAAGAAAGACTGGACGGCGAAGATGCAAAAGCTTTTGTCAGGGACGAACTTGAGAGATATGACGTCGAGAAGAAAGAAGAAGAACTAAGGAGGAAAGAAGAAGCAGCCGAAGCTAGAGAGCAGAAGAAGATGGATGAGGAAATGGAAATTCGCAGGGCGAACGAAAGAGAGAAGGAGAGACAGCATGAGGAAAGAGAGAAAGAGAGACAACATGAGTTGGCTCTTAAAGATCTAGAAGTCCAAAGTCGTGGTGCTGCTTCTACCTCCAGCAATGGAGAGTCTTCCCCTCATTCTTCTTTGACTGATCCTTCTAACACTCAATCTCTTCATCTCACCGCTATGTCTTTCGCTCTAGAATTTTTCCCTTGTCCTAATGAGAAGATTGACACGTATCTAGAAAAATTTGAGCAATTGCAACTCTGTACGGTTTAGAGAGGTCGCGTTGGAATATGAAGCTTTCTCAGGCGCCGAAAAGCAGTGCGTATGATGTTTACGCCAAACTTGACAGCAGCCAACAAGACAACTATGATGTGTTGAAGAAAGCGTTACTAGAGCGCTTTGAAATAAATGCTCGCACATTTTTGCAACTGTTTTGCAACAGCAGGAAGGAGAGCTCTGAAACTTTTCAGCAGTTCTTGTCTCGTTTGAAGGGATACTTGACAAAGTGCCTTGAGCTTTCACAGCTCCCCTCTACCTACGAAGGTCTTGAGGAATTTGTTTTAACAGAACAAATAAAGAACACTTTGTCTGCTGATACCCGGAGATTTCTAGCTGAGCAGGGTGCAGAAAAGCTTGAAGACATTTTGGAAAAGTCTGCGCGATATCACAATGCGCTGGCTAAAATGCCGGCCACAAAACGTAAACGGACTGAAGAGCATTTCCGAAAGAATAATCTAGAGCAATCTTTTCATGCTTCTAATCAGAAGAACCACAGAGAAACTGGACCTCAAAACCCCCCTCCTGAAAAATCCAAGTATTACAAAAACAAGTACCCCAACCACAGTAAACAGTCTGATCAACCCGACCGTCCTTAATGTCAGCGCAGCCAGAAAGGACAAGGTGGCAAAGGAAGAACTCCTGAGCACGAGACTAATGATCAGAGTGAGCACACCGAGCCTAAACGCATCGGATGCTTACTAACAGTTTCGCAAGGCGGAATTATTGACAGTGATTCCCACCCTTTTGGGGATACACCCTCAACGCGAGGTACTGTTACATTGAACGGTTCTCAAACTTTTTGTTTATTTGACACGGGGCTTTCTTATGATTGCATTGTTGCCAGACACCTGGTTAAACCCGGTCAAGAGACAGGAGAGACCGTCGAACTTTGTGGAGTCTCTAAGAGTGATGCACCTACAGCGCTTCATATCGCACTGGTGGAGATCCACTCTGATTTTGTCAGAGGCGAGATCAAAGCGGCTTTTATGGATGACCCCATCTACCCAGTCATACTTGGCGGGAGATACGTGTTTATTGGGAAACCGGAAGAGCCGATTGTGGCAGCAGTAACTACAAGAGTTCAAACCAAGAAGGAACAGGAGCCTGCGCCTAATTTGTTACCTATGGAACTTAAAGAAGCGCAACAAAAAGTCCCTACTTTGGCACCCTGCTTTAGGAAACTGCCCATGGCTAAGGAACCCAGACAACACGGGGACATTTTTTCTAAGGATGGCGTACTTTATCGCAGAACGGGCAAGTCTGACCAAGGTTACAACCAGCTCCTAGTACCGAAACAGTACAGAAGCCAAATCCTAGAAATGGGGCACTCTCTTCCCTTCAGCGGACATATGGGACAGAACGCCACAAACCAACGGATAACCACTCATTATTGGTGGCCAGGAGTAAATACTGAGATTATCAGGTATGTCAAATCCTGTGCCCAGTGCCAACGTGTGCCACCCAAGAAACGGGCACCCCCAGTCTCTTTGGGTGAAATACCAATAGTGGGAACACCATTCGAACGGGTTGTGATCGACATTTTAGGACCCTTAGAAAGGATTAAAAAAGGGAACAGGTTTATCCTGACCTTAGTCGATACATGTACTTTATGGGCAGAAGCTATACCGCTAACATGCGCAGATGCCAAACATGTCGCAGAAGCCCTCGTGCAGATTTTCACTCGGTTGGGATTCCCTCAGCAAGTGTTGACGGATAACGGATCCCCATACCGAAACCTGTTGATGGATGAGATCGTGAAGATCTTGAGGACCCAACACATCTACACAAAGCCTTATACTCCGGCCGGAAATGTGCTCGTGGAACGTATTAATGGAAACCTCAACATGATGTTAAGCAAACTGGCACAAGTGAAACCTGAAGATTGGGATCTTTGTATTCCTGCAGCTTTATTTGGCTACAGAGAATCTCCTCATACTTCCACAGGATTTCCGCCAGCTACGCTTTTATTCGGCAGACCTTTTAAGGGCCCGCTTGAAGCCTTACTTTGGTCGCTGAATGACCAGAAAGCAGATGAGACAGTTGTCTCAACCAGTAAATACGTATCGGATTTAAAGGAAAGGTTGAAACTAGGATGGGACCTAGCAACGACTAACTTTAAGAAAGCACGCACAAAGCACGCTAACCGATACAGGAAAGTCGCGAAAGAGAGAGAACTGGAAGCAGGAGAGAAAGTTTTGGTGTTACTCCCTACCGGAAACAACCAACTGAGGATCGGATGGCAAGGGCCTTTTACCGTCCTGAAAAAGATTTCTAAGGCTAACTACCAGATTTCTATTCAAGGAAAGGAAAAGGTTTTCCATTTAAATCTGTTAAAGAGATACTTTGAAAGACCGGTGCCGACCTCCGAACATCTCCTGACGATCGCCAAAATTGACGAAGATGACGATAGTGGCAGGGAAATTCCACTGCACACATACGAAATCTTTCAAAAATATCAAAAGCGGCGACGCTCTTTCAAGCGCGCATGGGAGACATTCCAGAGAAAGGAAACTTTGGGAGTAGACATGAGTAGGAATTGGACAGAGATGGAGGGGAAGATGAGAGGGAAGAAGACAGACACCCTGAAGCTACGGATATAGGAAATTTATTTCCATAACGTAGACATGGAGTGCTTCCATATCTTAAAGGGGGGACGTTCTGTCACAGAGAGTTTTATGATCAATAAATTTTCTATATTCTCTTCTTTTTTCTACCCGTGTCCTCTATTTTATTATCACTCTTTATCCTTTTCCTGTGTTTTTCGCATTCGTACGTTTGCGACTATAAACATTACTATTTTCCCATTCAAACTTTCGCCTGGTTTTTCATTTAGAAACGCAGTAGATTACCTAACGTGTCAGTCCCTTGCTCGAGATAATTTTAGGTGGGATTTCAGTCTATCAGGCATGATGAGCAGACAAATTGTCTACATTTGCACCTGTCACGCGAGTTTCCTTGGCTGAGTTGCTCGGTGAGGTGTGAATCGCGCCAGACATGCTCGCTCAGAGCAGACAGAGTGTCTAGCATTTCTCATATGACACTCACGCTCCACGGCCAGTTTTTGGCGTAAGGTGCGAAGACGCACGTTTTGGCAGTTATGAGCTAGCGTCTAAGCAGACGTAGGTGTTAAGACGGTAAGGGGAGATTATTTCGTTTTGTGAAATAAGTTGGGACCCCTTTGTCTGGTTTAAGATATCTTAACCTGAGTTTAAAACTGGATTTCACTCATTCTCCATTTGCAGTAGACGTGGTCACTTCGTTCTAGATACTTAAACTTATAAGTGAACCTCTTAGTTTCGTTGTGATACCGTAGTTCTGTGTTGAGTGAATACTGGGGTAACCCAACTTTGCTGGCGTTTACTACAGAGACATACCTGTGAGAAACATAAACATTTTATATCTTTAACCACGTGGGTTTTCAAGTAACACCTGTCTGACAGGGCGTGTGCCTTCAGAGATAGACAGAATACCAATCCCACTAACGGGTTTTTTAAAAGAATAAATGCGTATACTGGGCCTTTGAGCCAGATCATATTTCTTCACAAACTCTAATGTACATGCTGCCTTGTGGCGAGAACATTACAGAACAAAAACATTAACTTTTCCGACTTTTGACCACGTGTGTGGTCTTGGAAGCCGTCCACCGGTCATCTTCCTAATTAAGGGAATCCTCGTGTTTCTGACACTGTGTGCCCGTTTAACTTTCTTACCCAAACTGATTCAAGTGACCTTAACAGAAATCTTAACAATTAAACTGATGAAGTGAATGATCCCCGGATGCAGTGGAAGAAACCTGTATCTGCAGAGCTGGGATTCTCTTTATCCAAAGAATACAGATTCACTGTAGAGAAGTGTCCTAAAGTTTGCGCCAGACCGCGAACTACAGCACGATTTGTAGGTAAGGTTGTGTGAGTCAGGGCCCTGATGAAAGAACCGAGTGAAAGTAGACGGAAGGATGTTCTTTGTTGATTCACCCACTTTGTAATTTTCCTTATGCAAGATTTGTTGCTAACTATATTTTCCTTAGGATAGACCATACTACTATCAAAGTCTGTTCATATTTTTTTAACAGGAGAAATATTAGACCCAATCATATGTATCTGTGTCTCTTTGGGGCTATCACTGTCTTCTAACGAGACTGTGAGCTATACATTGAGGGGAAGGATCATACCAACGGGTCTATCATTCTTGTAGCATTCCTTGATATTTTGTTATGATTTTCTTTATATGCTTTGATGTAATTTTATATGTTGTGAGAGAAGTTTGTTATGATAATTAAACTACTCAATAATTATTCCAGCGTGTCGGTCAGTTTCGTTCCAAAATATCTATATAATCATTGTTATAGTTTTCCCACGTCTGTGTGTCTCACTATCGTCAATTATGTGTGTGCACGTGAGTGGTAATATATATATATATATATATATATATATATATATATATATATATATATATATATATATGTATAGGTGTTAGACTGTCTGACTACTCTAAATCTGTCGTAGAAGATAGGTGAGAGAGAGAGAAGATTTCTCGATCTCAGAGACAGCCTCTATCACATTCTACCATCTCACTCATGGAAATCTATTTCTACCATCATCTCTCACTGTGACTATCACTTATTCTAATCTATTCAGAAGGGACCAACCCAAGTCTTAATTCTCCTATCAAAAATCTACGATAACCAGGTCACTTCTTCCCATGAAGTTGATCGCCCCCCACATCAGTACACCTCCACCACCATGTGGAGGAGCCTCATCAACGCTGTTCTGGGCGTAGCGCTCATGGACTCTGTGGTAAATTCTTCTCTGTCTATTGTGTCGCTGGAGCATTAAAAATGATTCATCACTAAACTAAACCCATCTCCAGTCATTCCCAACGGTCCATTGACGATGCTGGTTAGCCCACTGCAGTCGGTTCTGGCGATGCCGGTCCGTAAGAACAGTCTTCTAGCCCAAAGACCAGAGTCGTGCAGCCGGTTCTTGACCGTTTGATCTGAAATTCGACGAGCTGCTGACATTGACTGGACTGTGGAGGACGCAGATGCAAGTCGATTCCTGAGGTGACGCAGCCGTATGAAGCGGTCTTTGGCAGGAGTTGTGACTCTGGGTCTTCCACTGCGCGGCCGGTCTGCCACTGAGCCAATTTCTTGAAATCGCCTTCAAAGGCGACTAATGGTGCTTCTAACCACATTTAATTGTCTGGCCACTACACTTTGTGACTGTCCTTTCAGTAAACACCCAATGATGATGAGTCGTTGTTCTGTAGTGAGATGAGCCATACTTGCGCATTGAATTTTCAATTTAATTTATTCGAGGAGCGTCAATCTGTTATATGCATTCAATAATATTGTCAGAGAGTTTTGCGTTCAGTAAGTTTTACGGGATTATCATGAACCTGTCACGAGTTATTGTCAAAAATGTTGTTTTGACCTTGACCTCTTTCATGACCTCACGAATCATGAGGTGAGTACAATTCAGGTAACCACAAAAAGATAATGATCAGGTGGACACAGTCGATAGGTTGACTGATGTCCAATCAGCAAATGTCTTTTATAAAAGTAACACCAAAAAACTATGTGGTTTAGTGCCTTTTGATCACGTTATCTTCGAGCAGATTTATTACAAGGCCATAATATATGCCTACATATTAGTTGTGTTTTTGCTCTAGTTGTGTAAATCTGTGTTTTCATGCATTCTGGAGCAATAATCGCGTGTGTTATCTGTGTGGCGCAGATTAATACGCGAGCGCGCAGTAAATTGAGTGGTTAGGCCAGGGCTTATAAAAAGGGGTAGAAAGCGGCGAAACCGGTCTATGTTTGAGAGAGCCGCCCAGTGAGAACAGACTAAGAAGACACACAAGAGCCAAGCTGTAAATGCCTTGAGCACACAGTCTATGAACACTGACTGGGTGTTTGTTGGATTGTTTGTTTGGTGTTCGGTAGAATTAAATGTTGATCTGCTTAAGGCTTTGGGTTGCTTGAATTGTTAAGTCTGCTGCTGAGAGGGTTGCAAGCAACCAATAATTGCAACCCCTGTCAAACGATCCTTTATAAATTTTCTTAGTGCACGGGTCTTGGGTGTGAGGTACCCCTAGCGCCCCTGTCACAAGTGGCGTCGTCGGCATGATTGACAGACAGCACGCAGTGAAGCAACTCTTCAGCAATCAGAGCAGCAACAGCCGAAACAGTAGAACACCCAGTTCAGTGCAAGGCGAGGGACGGGATCATCCAGTTTGTCAATATTTCTAGTCAACTCTACTAACAACAAGATGGCGGCACGCAACACACGCGCTGCTAGTAGAACTGATAACGAAGATGTGGCTGAGGTGGATGACCCTGTAGTAGGGCTAAATCGTCAACCAGAACGAGTGCAGTACATCGTGGTACCTACTCACAAGAGGGTGCGGTGCTTTGGGGAGCGCACGGGTCCTACGGCCGAGGAATATGTCAGAGAGGTGAGAGCTGCCTGGAGAGTAGGGATGATGAGTAAAGAGGACCAGGCAGATGTTATTCTTGACAGTGTGACCCCAAGTGTCCGTAGGGAGCTGAGGATTCAGGCTGATGACGGTGACCCAGAAGCAATGCTACATTCCATTCTTAGGGTGTATGGGGAGCGTCGGAGCATCCCAGAAGTAATGGCCGCGTTCTACTCTACCCGGCAAGGTGCAAGGGAGTCTCTTTGGGAATTCTCCCATCGCATTCACGAGGTGTTTGAAAGTGCTGTAAGGGCACAAAAGCAGAACAACGTCACTCCTTTGGCGCCATCCTTTCTTCGTGACCAGTTTGCTGCTTGTCTGAGAGATGACCTACTAAGAAAGCTTGCAAAGGAAATGATCATCAAGGAGCCAACAGCATCGTTCACGTCGGTGAGGGACTATGCCCTACGGTTTTTGGAGACTGAGCCCACTTCTAGGGCTGGTGTTGCCAGTGTCGAAGCAGCTTTGGGGGCTTGTGTTGCCAGTGTTGAAGTGGCAAGAACAGAGACTGTGTCAGATACGCATGCATTAAACGCAGAAGTAGAGCGGCTGAGAGCACAGGTGGCTCAATTAGAGGCTAAAATTGTTTTTTTTTTTTTTTTTTTTTTTTTTTTTTTTTTTTTTTTTTTTTTTTTTTTTTTTTTTTTTTTTTTTTTTTTTTTTTTTTTTTTTTTTTTTTTTTTTTTTTTTTTTTTTTTTTTATACGATGTCCCAGGAGCAGGGGAGACGTACCAGGACAGTTCGTTGTTTTAGATGCAGAGAACTAGGCAACGTACAGAATCGATGTCCACAGGCGTTAAACTAGACCCCTCTGCGGCTGGGAGTCAGGTTACAGAAGGGGAGCAGAATGGCTCAAAGATAAAGAGGGTTGGTGGTCGACCGGAGTGTGAGGTGCTTATTGCAGGGAAGAAAGTCAAAGGCGGCCAGGGATGTAAGGGTAGCAGGAGGCGACCCAGGGCACCAAGGAAGCCTAGGAAAATAAGATGCTTCAACTGTGGAGACCTTTCGAACCACATGGCAGCCAAGTATCCCCAGGGCCCGCTTCCTAAGCGATGTTTCCATTGTAGGTCCCCGGACCATTTGATATCGGTTTGCCCATCAAAGAGCGCCCTCTCTAAGCGTACCAACACATCTACATTGCCGTCACAGTGCAAGCCAAGAGATGGCCGTGGCAACTGTCACCATAAGGGCGCCAGGAAAAGTGGTCGACATTTAGAGGAGGAGACTCATCTAAAACTCGTTGAAGGACACGTTTCCAGGCTACGAGGGGCGCACGTAAGAGCAGAGCCACCGTTGCAGAGTTTTGCAGCAGTCCGGAAAGAGAGATGTGACAAGCTGTCGTGTTCTACTCCACTACAGGTCGGAGAATTGGTGAAGAAGAGAATGCACGACGCTGAGAGATCCGAGATTCGTGATATGTGGTCAGAAGACGAGTACGTTGTAGTTCGTGCTCCCACAATGACAGGGGGTCCATATATCATCCAACGAACGGACAGAGCGAGTCCGAGCATTAGAGTCACCGGCAATGACCTGAGACGAAGTGAAGAAAAAGGTGATCCTCCAGATTTGGAGAATACGACTGGGGAGCCTGATTTAGTGTAGTTGTCGGGACGACAACAAAATCAGGCGGGGAATATGTGACAGCGCCATCTTGAGGTCTGTCGTTCTAGGCGCTGGCCCCATCTGGGCAGTCATATTGTCTATGTGGTTTAGTGCCTTTTGATCACGTTATCTTCAAGCAGATTTATTACAAGGCCATAATAAGCCTACGAATTAGTTGTGTTTTTGCTCTAGTTGTGTAAATCTGTGTTTTCATGCATTCTGGAGCAATAATCGCGTGTGTTATCTGTGTGGCGCAGATTAATCCGCGTAGCGCGCAGTAAATTGAGTGGTTAGGCCAGGGCTTATAAAAAGGGGTAGCAAGCGGCGAAACCGGTCTATGTTTGAGAGAGCCGCCCAGTGAGAACAGACTAAGAAGACACACAAGAGCCAAGCTGTAAATGCCTTGAGCACACAGTCTATGAAGCTGGCCCCATCTGGGCAGTCATATTGTCTATGTGGTTTAGTGCCTTTTGATCACGTTATCTTCGAGCAGATTTATTACAAGGCCATAATATATGCCTACATATTAGTTGTGTTTTTGCTCTAGTTGTGTAAATCTGTGTTTTCATGCATTCTGGAGCAATAATCGCGTGTGTTATCTGTGTGGCGCAGATTAATACGCGAGCGCGCAGTAAATTGAGTGGTTAGGCCAGGGCTTATAAAAAGGGGTAGCAAGCGGCGAAACCGGTCTATGTTTGAGAGAGCCGCCCAGTGAGAACAGACTAAGAAGACACACAAGAGCCAAGCTGTAAATGCCTTGAGCACACAGTCTATGAAGCTGGCCCCATCTGGGCAGTCATATTGTCTATGTGGTTTAGTGCCTTTTGATCACGTTATCTTCGAGCAGATTTATTACAAGGCCATAATATATGCCTACATATTAGTTGTGTTTTTGCTCTAGTTGTGTAAATCTGTGTTTTCATGCATTCTGGAGCAATAATCGCGTGTGTTATCTGTGTGGCGCAGATTAATACGCGAGCGCGCAGTAAATTGAGTGGTTAGGCCAGGGCTTATAAAAAGGGGTAGAAAGCGGCGAAACCGGTCTATGTTTGAGAGAGCCGCCCAGTGAGAACAGACTAAGAAGACACACAAGAGCCAAGCTGTAAATGCCTTGAGCACACAGTCTATGAATACTGACTGGGTGTTTGTTGGATTGTTTGTTTGGTGTTCGGTAGAATTAAATGTTGATCTGCTTAAGGCTTTGGGTTGCTTGAATTGTTAAGTCTGCTGCTGAGAGGGTTGCAAGCAACCAATAATTGCAACCCCTGTCAAACGATCCTTTATAAATTTTCTTAGTGCACGGGTCTTGGGTGTGAGGTACCCCTAGCGCCCCTGTCACACATATATATATATATATATATATATATATATATATATATATATATATATATATATATATATATATATATATATATATATATATATATATATATATATATATATACGAGGGGCGTTCAGAAAGTAATGCACCACATCGTTTTTCTCAGGAGCTGTTTATTAAAAAAGCATGAAATTTATACACAATATACATGGATATGTCATGTAAACATCGGTATTATTTAACATAATTTCCATCAACTTGTACGGCTTTATGCCAGCGCGAAACAAGTGCATGTATTCCTAGCCTGTACCAGATTTTGTCTTATTCATGTAGCCATTTCTTCGCTGCATGAATCACTCCTTCATCATCTTCAAACCTTGTCCCACGGAGTGCATCTTTAAATGGACCAAATAGATGAAAATCAGAAGGGCCAAATCGGGACTATATGGTGGATGGGGTAGTACAGTCCAACCCAATTTGGTGGTTGCTTCCCGTGTTGCTAGACTTGTGTGAGGGCGCACATTGTCGTGAAGGAGAAGCAGGTCTGCTGCATTCTTGTGCGGCCGAACTCTGCGAAAACGTTGATTGAGTTTGTTCAATGTCTTAATGTAAGCTTGCGAATTAATTGTCTCTCCTATTGGCATAACTACCACAAGAATCTGACCTTCAATGTCCCAAAAGACAGTGATCATGACCTTTCCAGCTGAAGGAATTGTCTTGAATTTCTTTCTTCTTGGTGATTGCGGATGATGCCACTCCATTGACTGTCGTTTTGTCTCAGGTTCAAAATGATGTGCACAGGTTTCGTCACCTGTAACGATCTTAGCTAAAAAGTTCTCTCCATCAGCATTGAAACGCTCCAACAATTCAGAAGAAATTGCTTTCCTTTGCAATTGGTGGTCATTTGTGAGACTTCGAGGAACCCATCTTGCGCAAACCTTAGAAAATCCGAGTTTTTATAACTGCATTTGCACTACCAATGCTGACTGACAGCTGTAAGGCCAATTGTTTAGTAGTGATTCGCCTATCAGTAAGAATAATGCCCTCAGCGCATTTCAACATTTCTGCGTTGGTGGCTGTGGCAGGACGTCCACAGCGCGGCCGATCAAGCAGCTCCGTATCTCCACTTCCTGATTCTTTGATTCTCTGAACCCAGCGGCTGACTGTACTCCTGTCGACTGCAAAACTTCCATACACATCACATAGACGCTTGTGAATATTCACAACAGTTTCCTTCTCTGCAACGAGAAATTCTATCACAATTCGCTGTTTATAACGCAAGTTGCTAACACGCTCCTGTTTAACGGTTTAGGGCTGCCGTATTATTTGGCCGGTTGGGGTGCAATTTAGTGCACACAATTGGCACATGCCATATTTGAAGTGTGCAAAATTTCATGCTTCTATCTTCATTATTACCTGAGAAAAACGATGTGGCGCATTACTTTCTGAACGCCTCTCGTATATATATATATATATATATATATATATATATATATATATATATATATATATATATATATATATATATATATATATATATATATATGTGTGTGTGTGTACGAGTACATATATTGGCGTAATTGGCGAGTCCTTTTTAGGACTTTATGCTAGCAGATAGATAATGTTGATCCTTTTCAGGACTTAGAATCTATCAACGCTGATCGGGTTAGCAGTCAACAGAGTTGACTTTTTGGGGGGATGGTAAATGCGCTCTGATATAACCAAATAGATTGAAAGGTACGCGACTCGCCAGAAGCATATATATATATATATATATATATATATATATATATATATATATATATATATATATATATATATAAATATATATATATATATATATATATATATATATATATATATATATATATATATATAAAGTCACACAAAAATTAAAGCTGAGAAGATTTAATTTTAAACTTTGAAACACTATGAAAAAAAAAACAAATTAAATCTAAGAAAATAAATGTTGGATATTACAAATTTTATTTTAATAATTTCTATACCATTAGAATGTATAGAATTTTTAACTAAAAATAACACCGTGTATGGGTCTCTAGACTGCTGTGCCCACTTATTGTGATATCGTGGCGTTTTCCATTGGAATTGTAAACTTTTATTCTCCTCTTGTATCTTTGTCATGTTGTGACCTAAAAGCATGATACAAATCTAGATAATGTAAAAATATTTAATTTAGAGGTATGTTCAAGCAATTGGTATACTATAGATCAAAGCAGCACTTTGTTGTGCTGATGTATGTGTTAGCTGTAGTCAGAGTTTAAGAAAATAACTCCAGGCAATCAATGTATGTCTTTTAACTTTAATACACACAACAGGTCTAAAAGGATTATCAATCAGAATTAAATATACCGAATCCAATATTACGTAACAACATGATGAGCGAATAAATCGTCTATTTTTCAATAATTAATAAAATTATACCACAACTTCCATCTGTGAGCTGGAGATAAAATGCGATACCCACATGAAACAGTAGAAAGACGTAACTGTGACATCATTGATAATTTCACAAGCAACTGCAGTTATTTTGAGAAAAAGTGTTATTTGTTTGTTTGTTTGTTCTTTTAAAATTTGTCTTTTCTTTCATCAGTCTCTCATCTTATGTTGGACCCAGCAGCACTTAAATATGGGACATTCCATCAAAGTAGGCTTGACTTGCAGGACTGCAGAAATGTTTCAGCACTTGAACATCTTCATATTTGGCAGCTGCGATTGGCAAGGGCCGTAGAAACGCTCTATAATTGGCTAAGTCTGTAGAGTTGGCAAGGACGTAACTTTTGTTTCTTTTACGTCCTGTGACAATGGATGAGTCTACAGCACTATTTCATGGCCTGCCGTGAAGGAGTAGCTGAGGGTTAGCTTCCCGAATCTCCAACACTCTTAATTAATGGCCTTGTCTAAATAGGACAGATGGTCTCCATTTACATAATCAGTGTGGTTTTCTTTTTTTTTCTTAACCAGCGGCACTTGGGCTTTCAGCCCTTCGGCCCAATGATATGTCATTGCGAGGCTAGGGAACCTAAGGACTTTCTCCTTCCCATCCACAGAGGGTTTATCCCAGGAGCCGTTCAGGTTATTGTCAAAATCCCGGTCGTTGACACTCCTTCAAATGCTGACGCCCGAGCTTGGACCTTGAAAACCTGGTCGCCAGCGCAACGTTGTAACCATTACACCAGCGCGGCTCCCTAATCAGTTTGATTTGATTTTTAAGACTATCTTCATTGCAAACGGACAACTCCATCAGTGCTCCGATCTCATCCATTAGATCACGCAAGGATGATCTCCGCACAGTGCACGAACTCCGTAGCACCGCGAAAATTTCAATGTGTGTATATAGGAATCACACATCCTTTAAATATATTTAGATAATCAGAAAAAGCAAAAATGATTCCCTGAGTCCTGTTGATAAAGTCAAGAGGTGATGAATTTTCTTGCTTTCTCTTTTACGCAAGTCATCTGGTACGTCTGCGCTGGCGCAGCCGACCCAATAAAAAAAGAATGTTTGTCACTGACTCAGGCAAGAAATTATTAATGCAGTGGTAAGGTATTGATCATACATCATTTCTCCCCTATTTTCCTGGTCTCATCATAAGTGTACAAGTCACAGAATCGGTTTAACATTAATATTAAAAGTTATGAACTTTATCTGCCGTCGGTATTATACTTCAGTCATGGTTTTTGTGTGCCAATTGTAATTTCTTTTGAAAGTCAAAATTTATCTTGGCTGTTTTATTTGTCATAGCTTTTGTAATTGCCTTTCAATGATAACATGTGGATGATTTCAGAGTCACGCTCGGAGATCAGATTTTGCTTTTCTAAGTTGAACCTTTTGTCTTTCTTCGACTCTTATTGCTTGAAAATATCTAGATCTTTTGCATTTACAATCCTCTGCTGTTAAATGGCTGCCTAATCTCTGCCTTTTCTGTATTTGGTTTGTTTACAATTAACTTTTCTTGTCAGTGGCTTTGTAAAGCATACTTCGTTTTCTTTGGAAAATGTAGCCACACTACACCTTCTTTGGCATATGCTTAAAGTGTCTATGACAATAAACCCGGGTTTTTTCCTAAAAAATGGAATAAGAAGTAAAGCATGAAGACATTATTTTAACCATCCGAGTGTTTCAAATTGTAATTTATCTTTCTGCATTATTTAAAGTTGTTAAAAGCAATTTAGCGAAATTCTAAATGCAGTAGCAAGGTATTTTCTTATAGAACAGTTTCAAGTGTCGAAATATTCGAAAGTCTAAATGTCCTTACTGACTAATCTCAAATCATGTACTCATTCAGTGTATATCATGATTGCTGGAACATCTGCATCACAAGAGATATTATACATTATGTTAATTTGTAATGTGGTTTATGAGAGTCGAAGTCAAAAAATGTGTTTGAAACAAACAGAACTTTTAACGCAGATAACGACGCTGACCCCTACACTTTTGCGTTTTGGCTGAGAATTTTTGTATCCTCTGTTAGCTATTCCCAAACGGGCCGCTAGTGCTTTAACTGCTTAACGACGGATAGCTGTTGTAAGTGACACGTGACCCTGATCCAGACATTCAAAAACTAACTACTGGATGTTTAGATTAACTACCGAATTGAAAAACACACTGTGGCCGAATTAAATTTTTTTTCAATTTTTATCCTGTAAGTGTTTGCACAAAGTAAGCGGTAGTTTTCGTAATTGTTTACATATTTTTATGAATTACACGTCATTTTAAAGATAAATTAATGTACTATTACAATAAGCACCATTTGTAACTCTAATGGAGGTTGTTGCTATTTAACGGCTCTCCGATGGCCAAGGACTTGCAATATTTTCATTATTATAACTGCTTGCGCCCTATCTCTATCAGAATTCCTGTTTCAATCAATGTGCACACCGTTTTCACTCTTGTCCTGGTCGCTAAATCTATCAGTCAATTGTTGAAACAAGTTTCTAGCCTATTCAGCTATTAGACGAGATGTACAAGCATTTTTTGTGGTCCTATCACTAGTTGCCACGGTAAACAGTTTTACACGATTTGGTAACTAACCCAAAACGCTGAAAAACATGAACATAATATCAATTTTCCAGTGTTCTACAAAAACCATGCTTTGGTAATTTGTTTTCCGGTAGCAACTTAAAATTTCGAAACAGATCAGAAAGTATTTTAGTACATTTTTCATTCGTTTTATTACTAAAATTAGATCGACGCTCTGAGCGGCTTACGGTCCAAATGATAGGATTTCGAACGCCGGTCCCAACGGCTTGCTGTAGTTAATGTGTTAAGCTGTATTTAGTTTTCAAGTGTGTCTGTGTGTTTGTGTGTATACTTTGACTTTGATTTTTTCCAATCCCATAGGTTAAGAATGTTTACTCTTTTTTCCATTGTACCAGGTAATAAAATGTACATGTGCTTTTTAAAGTTGCATTGTATTTCCATACAGGGTTTTGATGATGAAGGGATTTGATGGTAGTGTGTGTAATAAACAATCCATAGCTAGCTATGTATATGCAACATAGTAAATAAACTTACAGTAGAATCGTATAATTGCTTTAGGGGCACACGCTATAGCCACACATTAGCCCAATAACAGGAAAATACAAATCGTTCAGTCCCTAACAATATACCAGTATTTACACAAATACATTGAGAGAAACTCATTACAATTGAGACAATTAATATTTGCTCGGTAATTCTCAAGTTAGACCTGCAGATAAAACAATCTAATTATCTGCAGTTATTGGGCCGTAATGGTCTAGCATTTAATTTTCGAATCTCTTTACAATACAACTATCCTTTTTTTTAAATAAAATTTTGCTCGCTTTAGCGAGGCGCGTCCCGTTTAACCTAGCCGGTTATATTAGGGCGCATTAGGTCTAGAGAATTAGTTATGTGTTAGTTATTACATCTATCCTCCTTTTACGAGACTGCTGATCGTATGGATTTCCAAAGAGTTTGGTTAGAGTTTTTCCTGTTTCATGAAAGGCACAGAAAGGTGATTGATCTTATTACTTTGTAGTTATTTTATCTGATTTGCCTTACAGAGAGATTTTGTGTTGTCAGTACCGACGTGTAGAATTACGGCGAATTAAAGTAGCCCTTACCGAAAAACAAATTATATTGACAACCGAGAGATATTATTCTAGGTTCAAAGATCGCAACCTCAGTACCAATTAGCACTGGGGTGATGTTATCGCCAGAATCAAATTGTTAAGGAACAGGTTGAATAAGAAGCTGGTACATACTGCCAGGCATTACGATGATCTATTTAATTTGATAGTGTGACACAACGTCTAGTCGTCATGCGGTTCTGAGTTATTGGCGAAATGCTGGAGACTATCCTTATAATAGAGAATATGGTGATTGATTATGCAGCTTACAACAATTAGGCTAACTGTAATTATCATGATAATTATGTCCAGTATGATGACGATAGTAATGATTACTACGCTGACGACAAGAATGATGGTGCGAAAGTAATTCTACATTCAATAACGGACATTATCACTTTGATAGTGGTGCAATTAACAAATAAGAAGATGCTATTGCAGATGTTATTATAAAGATGAAAATTGTACACAAGACGACCGAAATACGTATTGTAGAAAATAACACCTCTCTGTAGTTTTCATAACTTTCTTCGTCATAATAAAACAAAATCACATTAGTGACTTACCCATTTCAATTTTACACGGCCATCATTGACTGACATTATGTATCCTGCTATAATTCCAATAGCAAAAGGGGCAATTCTGGCATAAAAAGGAAAGTAGCAATATTTCATGAAATCCACTGAGTATCTGCGAATAAAAACGCAAAAAAGGATTATCATTAAAATCGTAAAATTGAAAGACAAAAGAGAGAAGAATGATTTTTCGTACTAAAACGGATGACTTTGAGAACAAAACAAAAATAGATATCTTAAGATTATTGGCACATAAATACAGCAAAATTCCATAGACTAAGTATGAAATCGCCGTAATTATTGCTGGGCATTATCAGTCAATCCTCTCGGTTTGCGTTCTTAATCCGTTCAAGAAGTTGTGGATTATGTAGCAAATTGTTTTATATTGCGGCATATATCATATACTGACAAGTTTTATCCTTGTGGAAAAGTGCATCTTTGCTGCGTGATAATTTTCTGTCATTTGTCATTGACTGAGTGATCAGTGAACATTTTACGTCATTCAGCTGTCGTACCGTCTATTATTCCCTGATTTGAATTCTCTTGATTTGCATTAACTTAAATAACTGTAGTGTTTGTATTTTTGTTACGATACGTCTTTGGAAGCATGCATTAAAAGCAGTTAAAGATGGATTGATGAAGCTTGCAAGCTTATCATTTTAAACAAATTGTTAAAGTAATCACTAAATCAATAGCAGCTGACCAGCGCTGGATAAATTTTCTTACAAATAAAGTCGACTTCACTAATGAGTCATTACTCCTCACAGCGCATCAAAATAAACAAGATAAAGAAGTGAAGAAAGAATTAACAACATGATAATGAAAGACCAACATTTTCATCATCGGAGTCTTCTTCACCTCGTACATTAAGTTCCCTACATCTATCTTCTTCTTGAATCCGTAGCCGCTGACTGTTAAAGCAGTCAGTGGTAATCACGACTGATATCGTCTTGTAGGACAGCGACAAACTGTCTCCACATTGCTCGGTCGGGTGGACATCCTTCGTGCAGTACCCCAGCTCTGGTTTATTTTTTGCATCTCGGTCTCCACAACTGTCCGTCAAGTTTTTTTTTTGTCGGTCTGCCTTTCGCTTACCTTCTGGGGTCCATAGCATAGCTGTTCATGTAATGGACGTGGTCAACCCAACTCCAGCGTCTGCCAGCTATGATAGTGTGCATGTCTTCTTGGCTGCTCCAAGTAAGCAGATCTTGGTTGGTGATGGTTTTCGGCCAACAAATTTGGAGAATTTTGTTTAGGCAAAGTGCGTGGAAAGAGGACAATTTCGACATTTCCTTACCCGTTAATCTCCACCATTGTCAGGGGTTGCCTCCCATTTGCTCTGCAGTAGATATCCACCAGTGGCAAAACTCTTACTTACTTACTTACTTAGTCGTTCCCCTTCTACCGTGAGATTTAGAGGTTTGGAAGAGAGAGCGCCAGACTATTCTATCGGCTGTCTTCCTCCTGGAGGAAGACCACCAGTGGCAAAACTCAAGAGTAACTAATGTGGGTTTTCAAAGGTGTTTACCTTCGCACAAGATTACTCTTGGCAGAGTTGTAGATAGAAGGATAATGATGCGTCTACCTCAATGGATTTTTCATAAGATATTTTAGTTGTCAGGAACAATGCTGCATGAGGCGTCGTGTAAGATACTAAAGTATCTTACACGACGCCTTTTACGAAGATGGTTATGCAATACTAAAAGTTAGCTCGTTCAAACCCTCCGATGATTTAGTTCAGCAAAATTCCTCTTATTATTTATTTGGCTCTATAGATGTAACTATATAGATACTGAAGCACATTAAAAACGCACCACCTGTATAATCCAGGAACAGAGTGTGAAATGTAAATATAAGTGTTTACAAGTTTACATATTTGGAATCTTTATTCATTTTCTATGAATCCATGCTGGTCATTAATTTGTACAATTCATTGTTATGAAATTCATTGTATTCTGTGCAGGCAAGGGAGAAAACCAAACATGCAACCAATAAAAAAATTCATTCACACTATCTTCAGTATCTGGTATGTCCACCGTATGCTTGCAAACAAGCTTGGCAGCGGCTCCGCATGGAACGCACAAGTCTCTGAAGGAAATTCCGGGAAATCAAGTCCCATTCACGTGTAAGAGCAGCTTCGAGCTGTTGCAGATTAGCTGGAGAACCTTGGCTGTAGACTCTGCATCCAAGCTCGTCCCACAGATGTTCTATAGGGGACATGTCTGGTGATAGGGCAGGCCAATCAATCGTCACAATGTTCTGCTGCTGTAGATATTGCTGCGTAATGCATGTGGTGTGCTCACGTGCGTTATCCTGCTGGAGAAGCTGCAAGTCTGGATAATTTGTAAACGCAGGAGCAACCAATGCATCCAGAACCTCATCTCGATATGTCAACAGCATTAACATCTATACGGAAGACGTGAAGAGGCAAGCGATGGTGAAAACTGAATCCTCCCCAAATGTGAATATTGCCACCTCCAAATCGGTTGTGCTGACGAACACAGCAATCTGCAAAGCGCTCTCCACACCGTCGCTAAATCCGCATACGTCCATCAGCAAAGGATATGTTGAATCTGCTCTCGTCTGTGAATAGGACAGCATTTCACTGCAGTCTAGTCCATCTGACATATTGCTCTGCCCATTGCAGGCGCTGCTGACGATGTCTGTGAGTCAAGTTTGGCCCAACATAAGGTCGTCTTGCAGTAAGGCCTGTATCTCTGAGTCGTCGTATGACTGTCATTCGAGAGACTTGCTCACGTCTACCCACTATTGCTCTTGCTGTTTGACTTGCCGGGAGAGAATGATTCCTTAGGTGACTCAGCACAATATGACGATCTTGCGCAGGAGTAGTAACTCGTGGTTGGCCACTCTGAAGTCTATCCCGGGCACTCCCAGTGGTTCCGTAACGTTCATTGAGACGAACAATAGTGCTGTGGTGGCAATTCATCCTTCTGGCAATGGCCCGCGAGCTCATTCCGGTCTTCAACATACCAATGGCTCGTTGGCGGTCGTTTTCAGATAGTCGTGGCATTTCAAGCACATGTACTGAGTGTTTTGTCTCAACGGCCTTTTTATACCGAGTATACTGCCACAACGCGTACACATTTTCAGGGTCATTCTTCTTCTTCTTCGATCCTTAACCACCGACCGTCAAAGCAGTCAGTGGCCATCACGCCTAGTGGCGTCTTGTAGGGCAACAACAAATTGATTCCACTTTGCACGGTCGGTGGCCATCCTTCGTACAGTGCCCCAACTCTGGTTCATTCTTTGCATCTCAGCCTCCACAGTCCTCCGCCAAGTTGTTTTTGGTCGGCCTCTGTTGCGTGATAAATTCTCGCAACATCGTTTTATTTCAATATCTGTTTTATAACGCAAGGGCAACAACTGCTTGAAATCTATAGTCACTTTTCTCGGTAAGCATTTGTCTTCTCGCGTTAGTATCGAATGCAGTTAACTTTTGAGCTGTGGTCATTTTTGCGCTGGACTGCGCATGACTTGTCTTGTTGTTTGGTCGATCGGTTTCCGCCCACCACTAGTGGGAGTGAGCGATTTGGAATGGCGAAAGAGATGCCTCGTTGAAGAGGGGATCTCCGCTTTTTTTTGTTCTGTCAGGGATGTGTAGTCCTCTTATGGATATTTCGTTTAGTCGAGATAATACCTCTAGTGTTTTCCCACATGTCGGGAGGCGTGATATTTCTGTGTATTTCATGAAAGCAAGGTAAATTGACTTTTTCATTAACTCTATCGATTTTGGGTCGTGAGCGATTTCGATTCATAGCCTGTCTCCGAAAGTCGTCGTCACGAGATGTTCTTTCCCAGCTCACATGTCGCTGCATTGTACTGCATCGGTTGATGCATGTATCAAGGACCATTACTTGCTACTTTGTTAAATGAACTAGGTTTAGAAAAACCTTTATTATCTAGAGGATATTCTTGAGGACATTATTTATACTTCGGCAGACGTGTCTGTCTTGCTGAAGTCAAACTAAGGAGAGTGAACTGATCTCATACATCTGGTTATCTCCTGGCTGTTATAGAAAAGGATGGAGTTTTCCACCTGACTACATTTACAGCACTATGAAATATAACATGCATCTGACTCATCATTGTAATGCTGTCTACCGTTTATTGCTGTATTGAATGTTGCTGTGATAATGACTGTTTGATGTGCCTACACATTTGCGTAACCATTTTGTCACTGTGGCGTCCACAATAAATAATGAAGAAAAACGTCAACGGCTGTTTCAAGACTCATTGACTTTATACGTCGTGAGTTTACTGACGTCCTATGTGGATTGCCCTGTTATTGTTGCATGAACATTGTTTTGACTGAACACATCTACACACTACACAAAACCAGACATGCGGATGCCATCCATCATCATGTGGCATTCACGCATCATTTGGTGGCCATAAGCTGGTTTGATTCTGGTACTAGCAAACACGGGGTCCCTTACCCACTTCATTTTCAACAAGAATTCATCAGCATCCTTCAAGAAATTAACATTCTTCAATACAGTCAACATCTTCAAAATTTTCAAAGTACTCGGCGTTGCCCGGTAAAAGTCAAAATTTCAACCTTTTGACGGAAACAAGAATTTGACAGTACCCGGCGTTGTTACATGTTGCCGGATAACTCGGACTGCTGTTATCTTTTACGCAAGTCAAGCAAGTTGCTGCTGTCAAGGTTCCAGTGCTGTCGTTTTTTGAGAAGGTCAAGTGCCGGTTGAAACGGGTTGTTTCTGAAGAAGGCCAAGTACCGATTTCCATCAACTTACTTTTGGATTAGAAGGTCAAGTGCCGAAACAACTCAACACACAGTATTTCAGAAGCTCTTGTACCATCGTGTTAGCAGTGGAAGCAGTTCAGATGTGCCATCATCGTTGGAGCTTCGCTCTTTAGGACGTTGATTGACATCCGTTTTTTCTGCTGTTCTACGATTGGAAGCCTTTAAGTTAAGTGGCCTGTTTGTATGTAAACTGTGCCCTTATACTTCTGCTGAGTCTTCTGTGTATCATCTCATTCTATATGTTATATGTCTATATGTTATTTGTATATTTATATGTTTATATTTCAGCGGGTTCTCGGTTGGGTGGTGTCTCCGTTAGATTATGCCACGTCATAGAGGTCGTCTATTGTGAGCGTTTTCTGTAGGGTTTGCAAATTTCCGATACTGGAATTTGCTAAGCGACTTCTGTTGCTATTTATGTTAGTTGTGATGACATGTTTTAATATTGTTTTCGTTATTATTTCACATTCTTTAGTTTTGTTGTGATTTGTTTGTATTTGTTAGCCTACTCTTGTCTATAATTTAGTTTCATACAACATTTTTTGTTTATACACTGTGGTGTCATGTATTTTGTTTAATTCTATCGCAGATATCGTCACATTTTTTGTGATATTTCATTAATTTCTGCTTTATTTTTAGTTGATTTCTGCGAAAGTTTTTTGTATTGTTGCTGATCTTTGTTATTGTTTACATTGTTATTGTTTACATTGTTTGTATTGTTTACATTTTCAATGTTTACATTCTGCATGTGTTTACATAGTCATTGTTTACAGTTATAGTAATTAGTTAATGGGCTATGCTAATGCACTGTTACTACTATACTGATGATAAATGAATGATGAATAGTGTCGTGCACTATTGAATGAGAAGTGCACTTATGATCAAGATTTGAGTGCTGATATTTCATATACAAGTTCTTTGATTGGAGACTTGTTTCCCACAGAGACTGGGATAATATAATGTGATGTGAATATACAAGTGCTTAATTAAGACTTGTTACACTTAGGTTTGAAATAAATTAGTTAATTATTTCAGGTTTTGGACTCATATGTTAGACAACATGTCTACATTTGAGCACTTTATTGAGCAGGGTAAATTGCTTGGGAAGACTGGTGATAAGTTAGAAGAATTTGCAACTGCTCGATATGATAAAGCAATGGAAGCTGAACAAAAGAAACTGCATATGGAAGCTGAACAAAAGAAACTGCAGATGCAGGTGGATGAAAAGAGATTCCAAATGGAAATGGAAAAACAAAAAAGGGAATCAGAAGCTGAGGAGAGAAAACTCCAGCTACAGCTAGAAGCTGAAAGACTTCAAAAAGAGGCTGAAAATAAAAGACTTGAAAAAGAAGCTGAAAATGAAAGACTTCAAATGCAGGCTCAAGCTGAAGAAAGGAAGTTACAAAGAGAGTCTGATGAGAGGAAAGAGAAAGCAAAAAATGGAACATGAAGAAAAACTCTTAGCTTTAGAGTTGGAGAAATTGAAATTGACGAGCATGAGTAATGGTAATGATTCAAACAAGGGTTCATCTTCTGGTAAGGCTAATAATGATACTTTTAAGATTAAGTTACCAACATTTAGTCCTTCCAGTGATGACATAATGTTCTATCTGGACAGATTTGAACAAGCATGTACAGCTCATAACATAGACAAAGCAAAATATGTTTATCAGTTATCAGGGATACTGACAGGTAAAGCTCTAAGTATATTAAATATGGTGGATGAACCTGACAAGAACAATTATGAGGTTGTCAGGGCCGCTTTGTTAAAGAAATATCAGCTTAACGAAGACGGCTATCGTCTACAATTTAAAAACATGTTACCTGAAAATGGAGTTGAATTCTCCGAGTTTATTGCAAGAATACGCATTACTTTCTCACGATGGGGTGAACTATCTAAGACGGAAAAAACTTATGAAGGACTTATGGACTTAATACTTAGAGACAAAGTCATGTCGTCTGTCAATGAGTCTTTCCTTGCTTTCCTTCATGAACGTAAACCTAAAACAATAAAAGAAATGGAAGATTTCTGTTGCCAATACGTAACTGCGCACCCACACATAACCATGGGTAACTCTAAGGTGAAGGAAGGTTTACCAGTTGCTTCGGCAGCTCCGTATGGTCAAAACTTTGCTCGTAGATCCCAACAAAATTTTGATAGAAAGGGCAGCGGTAATTTCTGTCAAAATCATGGAAACCAATTTCATGGTGATTCTTCTTCGAAGAATTGGAGACAACCTGATAGTGGTCGTTACTATCACCCTAATAATTATAAGCATTTCAAAAGAGGATATGGTAATAGAGGTTATTCCTGCCGAAGACCTCAGAACCAAACAAATAGATGTTCGCATCAATGTGAACATGATAGTAATCGTGGAAACTGGAATTCGAACCAGTATAACAATTACAATAGAGACAATAATAACTGCAGAGATAATAATAACTCTGATAACTTCAGAGGTAATAATAGTCGGGGTAGATCTCAACACAAAAAAAAGAGATATCAGCAGGCTAATGCTGTACAACAGGAAACTGAGGGAGCCTGTAATCATGTTGTTGATAGTAAAAACTTTGACGCTGTCACTAGTTCTGCTTTTGACTTTGAGAGAGCAAACAAATGCCCCCAATGCAGTACTTTATTCGAACCGGGTACCATAACTACTTTGAGTTGTGGTCACCCACTTCCCGCTCTTCCTGCTGCTGTTGCGCATGACGGGAGGGGTTCTTTAATTCTACATAAGGGTCTTGTTAATGATACTCCGGTCTCACTACTTTTCGATTCCGGATGCACCACTATTGGTGTTAGACAATCGCTTGTAGATCCATCTTGTGCTACAGGAAGGGTTATTAAATGTGTCACATTTGGCGGCACTCTAGAAAAATATCCTACTGCTGTAATTCGCATTGCCACTCCTTTCTTTACTGGAGATGTGCATGCTTGTCTCTTACCTAATCCTATTGCGGACCTTATTATTGGTCGTATTCACGGAGTTAGGGAGTGTACCCCACAGCAGATTGCTGCTTGGGAAGATAATAACATGCAAGCTACAAATGCAGTAGTTACAAGAGCACAAGCTCTACAAACACCCGAAACTTCACTGAATAGTGATAATGAAGTTGATAGCCAAGATAGTCACTTAGTAATTACTCGTGACTCTTTCATAAAATTGCAAGAAGAAGATCCTTCTTTAAAAAAATTCTTCGTTCTTGCGAAGAAAGGTGATCCGAATCAGGATACAAATAGAAAATCTTGGATTGCAATGAGAAACGGCGTACTTGTACGTATGGTACAAGATTCGACTACGTCGGCACATTCGCAAATTCTTGTTCCCAAGGCATGAGAGTCCAAATATTACAACATGCTCATGACTCGCAATGTGCTGGACATATGGGTTTTGCCCGTACGAAGTCGAGAGTCCTTGCGGCTTTCTTTTGGCCTTTTGTCAATAAGGACATTCGTATTTACTGCCGATCATGCAAGGTATGTCAGGAGGTCAAATCTAGAGGACCACGACATGCTGCGCCTATCCAGGCTGCTGACATTCCTATTCGGCCGTTTCAGAAAATGGCCATAGATATTATTGGCCCTTTTAAGGTCAAGTCGGCCAGAGGACATCAGTTTATCCTTACATGTGTCGATATGTGCACACGTTGGCCAGAGGCTATTCCTCTTAAGAGCATATCTACTACAGATATCGCAGATGCTCTTTGGTTGATATTTTCTCGCTTGGGGTTCCCCAGAGAAATATTGTCAGACCATGGCACTCAATCATATCTGACACTATGTCACAGGTAATGTCTACCTTACATATTGAACGATCTCTCAGTAGTATCTACCATCCTATGTCTAATGGGTTAGTTGAGCGTCTGAATAGAACGCTCAAGACTTTGCTTGGTAAGATAACTGAAGATCATCCTCAAGATTGGGACAGGGTTTTACCCGCGGCTCTCTTTGCCTATAGAGAAGTCCCTAATGAACACACAGGATTTTCTCCCTTCGAACTTGTCTTTGGCGCGCGTCCACGCGGCCCTATGTCTTTATTACACGATCTCATCACTGCCGATGATATTAGCGATGAAACTCAATCCTCATATGAGTATGTCATTGCTCTTAGACAAAAGATCATTGAGGCATGTAAGCTAGCAACTGCTTCATCAGAAATTGCTAAAGAGAAGGCAAGGCAGTTTGCTAACAAGAATAGATGTCTACGACAACTTTGTCCAGGTGACAAAGCATTCGTCCTACTCCCCAGTAGGGAAAATAGACTTCTTATTGCATGGAAAGGTCCGTATGCAATAGTCTCTCGGATTTCCGATGTTGACTATGTGGTCGATATTGATGGAAAGCATAAAACTTTCCACATAAACATGCTTTCGGAATTTCACGAACGTCCGGACTATTTGCTGCCTATTTTCCAGGCAACGGATGATGCTCCTGCACCTCACGGTCATTATTCATCCCTGTCTGTCATTCAGGATGAGGAAGCTACCTTCTCTGATGTCAACCTTCCCCTTCCAGTGGTTCCATTACATTCCACGGAATCTTGGAAAAAACGTTTCTGTTTCTCCTAATCTTTCTGGTGACGAACATCGACAAGTCTCGTCGATGTTACAAACATTTCAGGATGTTCTCACTGACATTCCTGGACACACAGATGTCATAGAACATGACATAATTCTTACCGACAATAATCCAATTAGGGTTAGGCCGTATCCAATTCCTATACACTTTCAGTCGCAAGTGGAAAAGGAATTGGATGAAATGATTCAATTAAATATAATTGAACCATCGACTTCACCATATTCTTCTTCCATGGTTATTGTCCGGAAGAAGGATAAGAACATACGAATTTGCGTTGATTATCGCAAATTGAATCAGGTCACAAAGTTCGACGCTGAACCGATGCCTTTGTTAGAAGATCTACTGATTAGACTTTCTAATTCTAGATTCTTCACTAAACTTGACTTGTCTAAAGGTTATTGGCAAGTGCCTTTAGCAGGATACCTGGAAGATCACTATATTTAGGGTTATATGACTTACTGTCCACTCTACGTGAGAATAATTTGACAGCAAAACCTTCTAAAGCTTTTGTTGGTTTTGGTGAAATCTCTTTCCTGGGTCATCGTGTTGGTCATGGTCTCTTGAAGACAGAAGACCACAATACTTCCAAAATACTGAACATCTCTGTTCCTAAAACGAAGAAACAAGTTAGGAGTCTCTTAGGTTTAATTCAATTTTATGGGAGATTTATTCCAAATTTATCTTCGATCATGGCACCTCTCTCAACATTGTTGAAGAAAGGTTCGCCTAATCTGGTCCGTTGGTCTGAAGAATGCCAATCTTCACTAGACCAAATCAAGAATATATTTTCTTCTCCTCCCATCTTAAGATTACCTACTCTTGATAGGACTTTTGTTTTCGGAGTGATGCTTCATCCACTGGGATTGGAGCAGCACTGATGCAAGAATATGCAAATACTCTGCATCCTGTTATGTACATTTCTAGAAAACTAAATGCGGCAGAGAGGAACTACTCGGTTTTAGACCGTGAGTTGTTAGCGATGGTTTGGTCAATTCTAAAGCTACAAAGATTCCTCCTGGGCGCACATTTCATTCTAGAGACTGATCAGAAAGCTCTTACAGCTATTCAGACTAAGAATTTGAAGAGTTCGAGATCCACTCGATATGCTATAGCTCTTCAACCTTTTCACTTCACGGTACGAGCTATCCCGTGGTGCGGATAATGTGATGGCTGACATTTTGTCTAGATGCCCAATGACTCCAAACAATACTTCTGTCTAATTCACCCACACCCAAAACAACAACCCACCCTCAACAACAACCATCTACCACCCCCCACACAACAAACACCCCACTAAACTCCCAACATACCAACACACTAACACAAAAACCCCCACACTATCAATACCAAACAACATAACTAAAAAAAACCTCATCACTCTTCTTCCATCTACTAACCACACCTTTCCTAACTAAACACCCCCTCCCCCCACACAACCACCATACAATACCCAACATCCCTCCAAAATCCCCCAACCAACTCCAACACAACCCCAATACAAAACACTCCATACCCAATAATCTCATCTTCCAACCAAACCTAACTAAACCCTCACCCCCAATATACCTACACCCCCCACTTCCCACCAACATATCCCAACATACATTAACTACATACTAAACCCCCAACCCACATACCAACATACCAAAACAATACCCCTCATATCCCACAAACCCAAAACCACACCTCAAAAAACCCCACCAAAAACCCTCCCCATATTTACATATTAAACCAATAAAACACTTACAAATAAAAAAAACATAATACATACCCCCCCACCCAAATCACCCCAATACACAAAAATATCACCTAAAATAATCCACACATTCATCCCATACAACCATCAAAATCTATAACTAATCCCAAATTCATCAAAACCCATGACTCACCCCCCTAAAAACCCCCCTACAAATCCCCCCACCCCCCTTGAATCAACAATAAATAACAAATCACCCTACATCAAACCCCCAACACAAACTCTTTCAACCAACCCAAAAACGCGCCAACCCACCCATAATAAAACCCCCCATCACACTCCAAAAAAAACACCAAACCAATTAAACCCCAACCCCACTAAATCCATTCACTCCAAACTTAACCTCTTTAACTTAAAAAAATCAAAAACAAAATTATAAATCCAAATACCATTTTAGTCATTTCACAAAAAAAAACCCCAACAATATGAAATACTCAAATCCCCCCAAAACTTTAACCAAATTAAATCCTAAAATACAACCCCCGCACCTAAACGCATTCTACACCCTCCAAAAAACCCATACAACCTATAAATACCAAATTAACAAATCCTTAACCTATAAAAAATTAACCAAACAACAACCAACACACCCATTATTTCTTAACTACCCCAAAACATGACCATCCATCATTCCACAATCACCTAATATAACCCGTATAACATATAAAACCAGTAAATTTACTACTTAAACTCAAAAAACCTACACCATAACTCTCCATCGAATCACCTAAATATTTCCTTACCAAAATTACTCCTCAAAAATTCCCATCCACTAATAAAACAACATCATACAATACAGAAAACCTACCTAACCAACCAACTCATTCCATCTATCCTAAATTTAAAACTTCAAACTAAACACTAAACATTTAACATCCCCTAAATCAATTAATAACGACTTACCTTAACAATTAATCCCTAATTCCACATACCAAACTCATAAACCAACAAATCCTTACTAATAACACCCCTCAATCCAACAACAATCCCACCCCACTTAATTAATACATCACAACTATCCCCAAATACAAACCCTTAAACCTCAACTAACTAACCCTACAAAACGGATCAATAAATAAATTACCAAAAACCCTTATTCTAAATATCCTTTCTCACCCCCAAACCATTTCAAAATTCTATCCACATCAACCACCCCCTATCCATATAACAAATCTTACAGTTTTCAAACCTCATCCATCTAATACTCACCTAAAACCTCTTCCATCCTACCTTTTACATTACCTTATTCCATATACAAATCAAACTGCACCATAAATCCTAACATACAAATTAATAAACACAACTAACCCAAATATCACCTAATCCTCCAAACAACCCCAGGCTCCACCAATAATAACATAAATCCCACCCTATCCATAACTCAACTCATAAAATCCCTCACCCCAAATATTCAACCACAAGATCTTTGTAAACTCAACCCCTGTACACTTTAACAAATATCACATTCCAACAACCGACCATCCCCACAATCCAATCCACTTCTATACATAAACCCAAAAAACCACCGTAAACACCATTCACTATCTACAAAACAACTCTATATCTTAACACAAAAAAACCCCCTCTAAAATAATATCATCGTCCCCAACCTCCCCCCTACCAAAATCAAAACCAAAACCCCCCCCTCCACAACATTACTCAAACAAAAAATCCATCCCAATTCCTTATCATCCCCTAATAACACAACACATACCCAACCAAATAGGCCCTCCTCAAATTTATAAACAAAATTATAACTAAAATCAACCCACTCCCAAAACTACCACAACACCCCCACCCATTCCCCCAAAAACTCTCATCCCAACTGAAACCAATAACAAAACCCCTTTAACCAACACACCCATCTCCCATACAGTGACCACCACAAACCCCCCAACCAACCCCACCACACCCACTACCCACCCCATTATCAAACTACCCATTTAAACTCCAACAAAACTATCAACTTCACACACCCAACCCTAACCCCAAACATAATAACAAAAAATCCACCCCCACTACCAATTCTATCATACAACACAAAACTCCAACTTAAACCCTATCCATGTCACATCAAATCCCCCTAACCCAAACAACAAATTCACCAATAATCATATAACTTTCCACAAATACATCCAAAACCCTACCAAATCCCCTACTTTCCCTATCCTCCAAACATCCACAACACAAAACCTAACATATCCCTTAAAAATACCAAAAACATCTTTCCCATAAACTCAAAAACAATAATAACACACTCATAACCATTTTATTTCAGTATTAAACAACACCCAAAAAAAATCACCACAAATTATACCAACTCTTTCCACAATAACCATCAATAAATCCTAATCAAAAATATCTATCAATCCCCATATCAAAAAATAATCAAACAAATCCCCATATCCTTAATTCCTGTCAAATCCACTAACAATACCCCCAAATATTCAAATTTTACATAAAATCAAATATAAAATGTAAATAAAGTTCATTATCCAAACCCTCCAAATCTTATATTAATAATCATCGAACCCACAAAATTATCAAAACCTTAACATCCAATTTTCCTTAATTTCCATTAAAAACCTTAAAATCCCCCAACTCCAAATAACTTACATCAATCCCAAACTTTAACTAACCCCCCAAAATTGTAAAAAACCTATTTAACCCTCCCAAAAACCCCCATCTAAATACATATAAACCAACAACCAAAATAAAACCCTCAACATTTATCCATTGTTTCACAATATCTTAATAAAATATCCAAGAGTGAAGGCATTTAAACCTTTTTTAACCAACCATTCTAAAACTCCCTTTATTCATTTAACCTTTCCCAAAACCATACTTCCTTACCCAAATACCATGAACTTTATACCAAAAATCATTAAATTACATATCCCCCCATTTTAAACAATTAAACCTATTCATCACCCCTAATCCTAATAACTCCTAAAAAATTATACAAAAACTAAACTAAACATTTCAAATCGAAACCACCATATACCATCCTTAAAACACCATAAAAGTAATACCCAAATCTACCAAAACAATAATCCTTTCCGAAAATATATAATCCTCACATCCTTAAAAACCTTTAAAATAAAAAACCATTCAAAAGAATTATTTAAACTAAAAACAAAAAATTATTTTCTAAACATATAACCCTTCCAAATCATCAACCCAATACATTACAATATAAACATACAAAATTCAATCACCAAAAACACCCAAAACCCCCAATACTTATCAACATCAACCTAAACTACCACACTCCCAACTCATTTTACCATAAAATTCAAATCCAAATTAAAACCATCCTTTTCAAATACCCATATCCCCAAACTAAACCCCCAACTTCAACAAAAACCAAAACACCATATCTAAATCAAATACCTCACATTAATTCCCCAAACCCACATTTACAAAAAAACAACCACAATTCATATATTACTACACTAATATACCCCCCTAATAACTCTTTATCCAACAATTCAAAAAATAAAAAATTCTAAACTAAACTCCAATCAAAAACACAACCCAAAACACCCATAAAAAAAAACACACCCCAAATATAAAACCCAAAACCCATCTACCTAACACTCATAAAACAATAGGACTTTCTACATGACACTCTCAATACCATTCAATACTCCTCCTAAACCCCACACCTCACTATTACATACAAAATAAAACTAAAACATACACTTCCTAACCCTAAACCCAACTGGTATAACACTTAACCAACAATATAATTATCTAAAATCCAAACAAAAACATTAATCACCCCATATTACTCAACCCCAGTTACACCAAACTAAATTTGAACCAACCCCAACTCCTATAATTTCCCCACCACATCCTAAACCCCCCCTTCCCCTTTCCAAAATATTCACCCCCCTTTCCCCTAAACAAATAACTATCAAATCACCATCTTTTCAACCTCCACAAATAACCCTTCATAATCATCTATACATTACAAAACCTAACAATTACCAAGATCCAATTCCTCATACATCAACCCTAAAAAAATTATAAATACCTCACCCCCCACTAAATAATCATATTACCTAAAACCAATGACCATGTCAACCAACTCTAACAATAACCTTAATCCCATAAAATAAAAAACCATAAACAAAAACAATAAACATCTTACCAATCCTCTAATCCCCCTACCAACCCCAAACCAAACTTACATCCCACATACAAATTAAAAAACCTATCTTAAACTTCATACCTTCCAAAAATCTTTAAAATACCCACAAAAAAAAACAAACAACCCATAACATCTCCATCCCAATCTCAAATATCCCCAACAACAACAACCCCCACCCCTTACAAAACCCCAAATCCTATCCAACTCAACAAACCACCCTTACAAAATAACCTACATATTCAAATAACATCAAAAATCCATATACCCTACACAACAACCCCCAACCCCCCCCAAACACTCCCCACCCCAATTTCACATTCATCAAAAAATACCACCACAAACACCCTACCCCAAACCCACCCCAACCCCAACTTACAAACCCCCCACATCCACCAACCCCAAACCACCTCTAACCCACTCCCCAACAAACAAATCAACCAAACCCCCCCCCACCAACCCCAAATACCAATAAACCCCATCAAACCCCACACCCACCAAACCCCCAATCCATACCCCCCCCCCCCCCCACCCCCAAATTAAACAAACCCAACCCCCACCACCACCATTCCAACCAAGACACCCCCCCCAACCCAAAACAACACCCCCACTTCCCAAAACCCACTATCCCACCCAAATCCAAACCCACCTCCCCCAAACTCAAAAAACCCCATTTACCCCAAACAAACTCCCAAAATCCAACCCCACCCTAACAAAACAATCTTATCCCCCTCCAATTAATAATCCCCAATTAACTTAACCCCCCCTTTTCCCAGACCCTCACATTTTCCCCAGAAACCCCATAACAATCCCACAATCCAACCCAACCCCAAACCTTGTCACCCATTCACAACAACCACCAACCTAATCACCACAAATCCAAACCCCAACAAAAATTTACCCCATCATCTACCCAAAAACCAATTCCACACACAATTCACATCTCTCACCTCCCCCACACTATAAACCACCCACCCATCTACCATATCCACCAAACATTTCCCCCCTACCCACCTCCAACCCAACCACCAACCAAACTCCACCCCTACCCCATTTTCCACCCAACCCTTCCAAAAACCACACCCATAACCAACACTACCACCCCCCCAACACCACCCTCAACCCCCCCCCTCCCCACCTCTGGCTCTATGGAGTTCTTGACGTTCTTGAAAACGCAGTCTGATTTGTGTGTCAGACGTTGCTAGTTTACATCTCTCATTTTTCGCTCCAGGTCCCATATGGTATTTTCGACAAACTTGCTAATGAGAGCTAATATTTATGTTCTGCTCTCAATTGAAGCCAACGGTAAGCTTGGAACAGGGTATGGTTGAGTATTAATCTAATTCTCCCCCGTGTGCTTAAAATTATCCTTTAAAATTTGAACTCATGACGTATCTTTCAAAATAAGGCCGTAATCCTTCCGGTTGTATTTGTACAAACTTACATACACAAATGTGAACCCATTTCCTGACTAATACCGTACGCCAGGTTATCTGTACTATTGATACGGAGACGGACTATCGGAAGCGATTACCTATTATCACTTGTGTTTTCGTACATCTCTCAGACGGATTTCTTAATAGACAATCTGGCTTTTTACCCTCGATCGTGCGACACCACCTTGTGTCAACAGTGATTTGCTGTGACCGTCTGAATTACACAACACTGGGCGATAAAATTATAATCTGCTAGCCAGTCTAATTAGCCGTGTAATACTACGATTCACATGGTGAAATGTAAACAAGTCTGAGATTGAGTAGGCAGAAATGTAGGTGCATAAAATATGCCAAATAATAGGACGATGAGTGAGGAAAATGAAGACGTAAGTTGATAATGCAGGTGTGGTGGGTTTTGATGTTATAGAATAAAATATTACTTGTCTACAGAGTGAGGTCAGCTATGCAAGCCCCTGTCTAATAGTTGATGATGCTTGTTCTCAGGGAACCTGACTGCTACCACCCTACGACCTCAATCTGCGATATATCTTGATCCTACTTATGTGTTAAGGTGTCTGGTTGTTATCTGGCTAGATGTCTAGGGTAATGCGATATGTGATGTAAAGATAATGACAACAACCACTAATGTAACTCAAAGAAAAGGATTAAACAAATCAGTGTTTAAAGTTTGAGTAACAATTTTTTACAATTTTAATTTTCTGTACCTCAATTTCTTGGGCACAGAAATGTTTAAAACTCAAATAGAATGGAAATATTATTTACATTAATGTCAATCAAAACAAAAGACTAGTCTGTTTATATCATAAAATGTCTGAGACTTGAAATGTCCTGATGAAGCACTAAAATATATATATGTCACTATTAGGAGGAACGTAGGTGTTCATCACTTCAAGAACGCTGTGTTGATATAATACTGGAGAGAGTATGTCAGGTGAAAACTCGTGAACCCGTATATGGTTCTTATCTGAAATTCTTGGAGCTCTGTGGTCTTTCTTCCACCACGATAGTAGTCACGACTGCAAAGTTTAGATACTGCTGCAGCAATCTTCAAAGTCCTTTGGCAATCAGATTCTTCTTGCTTCACACGTGCAGATACAATAAGTCTAAGATGGCTCACTGAATATTTGTACAAGGAACCCTTATATTAAGAGGATTAAGGCCTCCTCAGTATTTCAAACATATCTCTCCTTCCCTAATCAACTAAGCATTATCAACAGTTTCAAGATCAGTATCAATGGCTACATAAACAGCTATCGTTCCTATCTGATGGGGTGACAGCTTCATACTCAGGTAAATTTCAATCATCAGTTTGATACATTCCTTTCATATGAAAATTATAATTAATTTATGAAGTCATGTGAAAACACTTTGACTTGCTGAAGACGGCCAGTGGTTTTCTGGCCTACCAATTATAATAAGGACATATTTTATTTCCACCTATATCTTTTCATCCTTTCCCAAAGTTTAAGAAAGCCTGCCTGGCTTTTAACAGAAATGGTAATCTTCCCTACTATCACTTGTGGCATACACAAAGTGTTGAGTTTGGCGCCTTTCTGGTTTAGCCTCTACCCATCCATTCTGCACACACATTCAATAATACTAATACATATTCACTAATAAGGTTTACATAAATGTTCATCTTACCGCATCAATGAAATAATGCACAATTTGTAGGTTAACCGGCGATCAATGGACACATTCAGATCGCCACTGATACAGAACAGCGAAGGCACTGGTCATGAATCCCTTGCTTCTGATGATAACACTACTAGTTAAATATTTTTCTTCGAGTAGCAACTAACGCTGGTTTCAAATCGTTTTTATCACTACTGTTAGTCTATTCTGCTACAGCCAATCGAATTATGTTATGCCCCACTTGTCTTTTTTTCAAAATAAATTACACTTTCAAATAGGTAACGTTTCCCCCTCCCCTATCGTTCTGTTCAAAACGAAGAAACGCGTTTGAATTTCATTCGACAATATAACTCTACAGGAAATGAGAGCTTGTCTGTGTGTTTTTCACTACCGTCTCCCTATCTAAGTGTTTATACATTCAAACTGTTCTACTAGTGAACGGGGTGGTAAGGGGTTTGTAATGGCTTTGCCCCACTTTTTCAAAATCTGCCAGCAACAAAGTCACACACGCTCGTTAGTAAGCGATGCCTAGAACCACTGTCTTCCTCTCCTTCTGTCATTCCTCCGTTTTTTTCTCTCACTCTTTCTTGGACGAAACACGCCTTGGCTATCAAAATGTTATATTTAGTTTCAAGGACGGAGTAGGAAAAAGCTTGTACTATTGAGAGAGAGAGAGAGGGTACCATTCACCTTGCGTTACGGCTTTCTCAAAATCTGCGCGACTGAGGGCGATGGCGAAGAAGTTGAGCACAACTGCCCTATTTATCTCTATAATATTTGAATTTATAATCTATAATATTTTATCTATTTGATCGGGGTATCAGGGATCTTACTACATATCTCCCCACTTAAGAACATGCATTCTGATGCAAGTTTATAATCCGTGATACACATAGATCAAATTTGCTCAACTAGGCTTTACTCTGCCCATATAATGCTCATGGATTTTTGCAGTGGGGTCATTCAAAGTAGGCACTACTCAAAGAAATCTGACTCTGACCTCTGCAATCCAAGAATATATTTCAGCTGCAGGTGCTACTGCCTGACAAATGCTGATTATCAATCAATATTCACCATTTATCCTCTCTGAATCTGTTCATTGACATGTCCAGAGGTTCTTAGAATTTCCTCAAAGGTGCAATCGTTATGAGGAAAGAATCTATAACATGGTGATAGCAGAGTTATGTAGAGGATCGAATAATTCTCTTATCAGCCTGGATAAAACACTCGGAGCAATTTCAATCCAAAAAGCAACATATGAATTCAATGTGCTCCTCTCCGGTGTGCATACAGCCATCTAGTGGTCTGAACTCTGGCTTGTCTTGAATTCGGAAACACCCTTTAATAATATTCATATATGATTCTATAATGGGCCCTTATAATGCTATGTTAATAGCTATATTGTGAAGCGAGCTTGACATTATACCAACTGACCAACCGTCCGCTCCCCACTTTCCTCGAGTGATCACTTAGTTTCGGTTTCAATGTAGGCCGATTTTCCTCATTGTTATCCTCAATGCTAATTTTTGCCAGTTCCCGGCATGCGGCTTCAAAGTGAGCCGACGATGACTGGTCTTTGTTTATATTTTCTCTGGGTACCATACGCAGAGTTGCCATTCTAGCTATTTTAGGGGAAGACTCTTTGTGAGAAGGGGCATACCTATCCACTGTGTCTACCTTATTATTTTTGTTTATCCTTTTATTTCTAGGCCCATGTTTTTCAGAATGTTTGGCTTGCATCTGAGTATTATTATCCCAACTTGGGAAATGTACCTTGCTACAATTTTCACAGGCCCCACAAATTGTGCAATATCAGCAGCAACTTGGGGCCAGTAAAATTTTTCAGATGTCCTTTGACGGGTGGTACCAACCTTCATATGTCCACCGTCTGGTACAACATGTGCATGTGCCATAACTCGTGCCCTATACTCAAATGGCAGTACTAACTGTCCACATCTTTTGGATCCTGCTCCAGCTGTCCTGTAGAGCAGTCCCTCCTTCAAGTAAAATTGTCCTTTCTTAGGGTGTGCATGGCTGTTTGGCAATTTGCCAAAGCAAGGTTTTAATGATTTGTCCTTTGCCTGGGCCTTTCTCATCTGTTTATGAGAATAAATTAGTGGTGGTCCTCCTCTTTACTAGGGGTCGACCTGACCTGGAGCGTGGCCATTACCACAGGTTTTGTAGGGTTCCCTAGAAAAACAAATTTCTTTCCTAACACCAGCGGGTAATTAGGGTCTTCGCACACTGCTGCTCTAATCGCTCCTTCCACGTACCTAGTCTTGACATTTATCTCGGCTACTGGAAGTGTCATGGTTGCTACTTTCTTTAGTGCCCCTTGGATCTCCACTGTTTACGTGGTATATTGATCTGGGTGCACCAGGTGAGAACTCACGACTGAGTCATATTCCAAACCTGAATCGTAAAGGCACTTAACTCTGGCACCATTACATGTCACTTCTTCACAGATGGGGGATAATGAGGTTCATGCTGTTCTGTTGGCAAGTCCTTCTTTCTTCCCTTGTTCACTGTTATCATGCATGCAGCGTGATGTGGAGGAACTTTCCTACCACATTCGATTGTATTATGATTGTTCATCCTACAGATTTTACACCATTTTCCTTCTGGTCTGTAGGTTATCCTTTCATTGAATTGCGGGTTCCTATCACGTGGGTCATACCTTGGCCCATCATAAGTTTATTCCCCTCTTGGGTTTTGATCCCTAGTATTATAATACTCATCTTGGTTTGATGGGGCTTTATACCTTCTACTGGTTGTTTCTTTCTCACGCCAGCTACTTCAGACTGGGCTGCCTGATACCTCTCAGCAACAGTGAGAATTTCCCCTACCCTCTCTGCACCCTGTTCCATGAGAAACCTTCTCAGGTCTGGAGCCATGGACTCTCTTAATTGCTCAATTAGGATCATTTCTTTTAAATCTTGAGTTTTCCCCAGAGCAGTCTATTTCTCCAAGTATGTCTCTAGGCGTGCAGAGAACTGATGGTAAGTCTCCCCAGTGAGTAGTCTAGCATTTCTAAATTTTTTCAGTAAAATTCACTATTCTTTTCATACCTAATCAGGAGAGCCTGCTTTAGAATGTCATAGTCTTCCTGATTTTCCTTACTCAACTTTGAAAATACCTCATACGAGGTTCCCCTAAGCCCTTGGAATACTTTTAGACTCCAATATTCTTTTTCCAACCCATACGTTGTAGCTAGTCTCTCAAATCTACTTAAGAATGACTCGATGTCATCATCTTTTTCGACAAAAGGGTCTAAATGAAAACCCATGGCTGAGTTAGAGGCCACCTGGCTTGCAGCGGAGTCAAAGGTAGATGGGCTGTTACCATTTTCTGGAGCATGGCCTTGTAACTCTAACTCCCTTAGTCGTAGCTCATGTTCCCTCTGTAATCGTTTTTCCTCAGCCTCCATCTGTAATCGGTTTTCCTCCTTTTCAGCCTCCATCTGTAATCGTTTTTCCTCCTTTTCAGCCTCCATCTCTGTAATCGTTTTTCCTCCTTTTCAGCCTCCAATCTCTTTGCCTCAGCCTCCAATCTCTTCTCCTCCAACTGAAACATTTTTATTTCAGCCTCCCTATCAGCTTCTAATCTCTTAGCTTTCCTAGCATCTTTTAATAGAATTTTTTTCTCCTCTGCTAATCTATCAGCCTCTAATTTTCTTTCTTCGGCTAACATTCTATCTTCTCGTTCAATAAATTTATCACACTCTGCTGTTACGTATGCAATCAGACCTTGCCCCTACATTCCCATTTCCTTCGCAGCCTGCATAGCAGCTGATCTGAATTTGGCCAAGTCCGCCATCCTATAGTTAGTACTAAATATGATTAACTAATCAAAATAGCCAACAAATATTTCTAATTAATTAACTAATAATGGGCAATGATATTTCACCTGACTCTCCACACAGCTAAATATTACAAATTGTGAAATCCCGGAGCGAGCGTCCCAATATATGTGGTGGGTTTTGATGTTATAGAATAAAATATTTCTTGTCTACAGAGTGAGGTCAGCTATGCAAGCCCCTGAGTCTAATAGTTGATGATGCTTGTTCTCAGGGAACCTGACTGCTACCACCCTACGACCTCAATCTGCGATATATTTTGATCCTACTTATGTGTTAAGGTGTCTGGTTGTTATCTGGCTAGATGTCTAGGGTAATGCGATATGTGATGTAAAGATAATGACAATAACCACTAATGTAACTCAAAGAAAAGGATTAAACAAATCAGTGTTTAAAGTTTGAGTAACAATTTTTTACAATTTTAATTTTCTGTACCTCAATTTCTTGGGCACAGAAATGTTTAAAACTCAAATAGAATGGAAATATTATTTACATTAATGTGAATCAAAACAAAAGACTATTTGTCTGTTTATATCATAAAATGTCTGAGACTTGAAATGTCCTGATGAAGCACTAATATATATATATATATATATATATATATATATATGTCACTATTAGGAGGAACGTTTGTGTTCATCACTTCAAGTACGCTGTGTTGATATAGTACTGGAGAGTGTATGTCAGGTGAAAACTCATGAACCCTTATATGGTTCTTATCTGAAATTCTTGGAGCTCTGTGGTCTTTATTCCACCACGATAGTAGTCACGACTGCAAAGTTTAGATACTGCTGCAGCAATCTTCAAAGTTTTTTGGCAATCAGATTCTTCTTGCCTCACACGTGCAGATACAATAAGTCTGGGATGGCTCACTGAATATTTGTACAAGGAACCCTGAAATTAAGAGGATTAAGGCCTCCTCAGTATTTCAAACATATCTCTCCTTCCCTAATCAACTAAGCATTATCAACAGTTTCAAGATCAGTATCAATGGCTACATAAACAGCTATCGTTCCTATCTGATGGGGTGACGGCTTCATACTCAGGTAAATTTCAATCATCAGTTTGATACATTCCTTTCATAGGAAAATTATAATTAATTTATGAAGTCATGTGAAAACACTGTGACTTGCTGAAGACGGCCAGTGGTTTTCTGGCCTACCAATTATAATAAGGACATATTTTATTTCTACCTATATCTTTTCATCCTTTCCCAAAGTTTAAGAAAGACTGCCTGGCTTTTAACAGAAATGGTAATCTTCCCTACTATCACTTGTGGCATACACAAAGTGTTGAGTTTGGCGCCTTTCTGGTTTAGCCTCTACCCATCCATTCTGCACATACATGCAATAATACAGATACATATTCACTAATAAGGTTTACATAAATGTTCATCTTACCGCATCAATGAAATAATGCACAATTTGTAGGTTAACCGGCGATCAATGGGCACATTCAGATCGCCACTGATACAGAACAGCGAAGGCACTGGTAATGAATCCCTTGCTTCTGATGATAACACTACTAGTTAAATATTTTTCTTCGAGTGGCAACTAACGCTGGTTTCAAACCGTTTTTATCACTACTGTTAGTCTATTCTGCTACAGCCAATCGAATTATGTTATGCCCCACTTGTCTTTTTTCAAAATAAATTACACTTTCAAATAGGTAACGTTTCCCCCTCCCCTATCGTTCTGTTCAAAACGAAGAAACGCGTTTGAATTTCATTCGACAATATAACGCTACAGGAAATGAGAGCTTGTCTGTGTGTTTTTTACTACCGTCTCCCTATCTAAGTGTTTATACATTCAAACTGTTCTACTAGTGAACGGGGTGGTAAGGGGTTTGTAATCGCTTTGCCCCACTTTTTCAAAATCTGCCAGCAGCAAAGTTACACACGCTCGTTAATAAGCGATGCCTAGAACCACTGTCTTCCTCTCCTTCTGTAATTCCTCTGTTTCTTTCTGTCACTCTTTCTTGGACGAAACACGCCTTGGCTATCAAAATGTTATATTTAGTTTCAAGGACGGAGTAGGAAAAAGCTTGTACTATTGAGAGAGAGAGAGGGTACCATTCACCTTGCGTAACGGCTTTCTCAAAACCTGCGCGACTGAGGGCGATGGCGAAGAAGTTGAGCACAACTGCCCTATTTATCTCTATAATATTTGAATTTATAATCTACATAATTTTATCTATTTGATCGGGGTATCAGGGATCTTACTACAGCAGGAGAAAACGCAAATTGATGTAAAATGACACAACCAATTTCATTACAAGCGTGACGCACCATACAGCATCACAGGAAATACTCAACTCTAACATAATCTTTATTTCGTGTTTGTACTTTACTTGGAAGATTCCCAGATGCTGTTGAGACAAGCAAAAGCTGTTCTCGCTTTATTCATTATATCTGTGTTTTCTTGGATGTGTTGATATGAATGTGAGAGTTGTGCCTAGATTATTTCACGGCCTTATTAACATAATATTATCCCAATTTATTGCACATCATTGTTGTCCCTACGAAACATAAGAGAGAAAACCGGACTGATTCTAAAGGCAGCGAACTGGAACGGACTACGGACTACGACTTACGGAACATGGAACACAAGATGTATGAATGGGAAAGAAGAGGAGCTGGTGGAAGAGATGAGGAAAGCAAAATTAGAAATCCTGGCTTTAACAGAAACAAAGAAATAAGGACAAGGAGTCATGGATCTCGATGGCGACACGCTGCTCGACAGTGGTGTCCCCACATCTGAAAGAGCTAAAGGGGTTGTGGGTTGTATTGTGGCCAAAAACCAAAAAGATAGTATCAAGGGATCGAATGTTGTCTCAGAACGCATTATGGTCCTAAAACTAAAAGAAGGAAAAACCATAGTCAACCTTGTCATTGTGTATGGGCCAAATGAAGATGAGCGAGCAGAGGTCAAGGAGGAATTCTTCGAGCTGCTTCGAAGGACATTAGACGACTGCTTAGATGAAATTATCATGCTCGGAGATTTCAATGCCAGATTTGGAAATGACCATGCTAGATGGGGTGGGGTTATCGAGAGATATGGAGAAGACACTCTTAATGACAATGGAAAGCGACTCCTTAGATTCTGCACAGAGCAGAATCTGATCATTACAAAAACAAAGTTCCCCCATAAGCGCATATATATATACACAAGGTATGAACCAACAAAGAATGAGAGTGATCGACTACGTCATAGTTAGGAAGAGCTCATTCACGTATGTCCGGGATGCTAGAGTGTGGAGGGGGCCAGAGATTGGAAGTGACCACTATCTGTTAACAATTAAAAGAACAACTGAAAGAGCTACTCGGCCTAGGAACTGCCTAACATCACGCAAGAAGCTAAGTAAACGAACAGGAGAAACGAGCATTAAGACCTACAAGCTGAGAGAGCCAGAAGTGAAGACTGTGACAGAGAATATGGCAAATATAGCACGTTTTGCTTCCATCTATTTTTCACCATGGATTGCTTCCTTAGTAGTTATGCACGTTTTGCTAACGCAGAACCCCTGGTTGTTCGATGTTTGTTGCATACATACTTTTGCCACGCCTTATTTTTTCTATCTCTACTGTCTTACAGGTACTAGGAACGTTTACAATCAGACCGTTGTAATAGTGACAGGTAGCCGGAATGCGTAGAGTGGGGGACGGGGTGGTAGATTTGTAGAGAACCAAGGCGCGACTATTCAAAAAGTCGTACTTTTGGCTCAGGGGGAGATAAGCTTATGAAGATAGATCAAGAGCGTTTAGTCTATAGGACGTAATTTTGTTAGTAATTGGTCAGGGGGATATAATCTGAAACCAAAGGGAAGATAATCACAGTTAACTCCCCTACCTCCGTTTGTTCTGAATGTGAGTAGCTACGGTGAGAGTCGCCAGATCAAAAGACCGTTCGCTCGTTGCCAGAGTCTGAAAGCGGGAAAGGTGGCAAATTTGGCTTTCATTCAGAAATTGAGCGAAGAATTTCCCAAAGGTGTTATGCCTAACACTGGTCAGCGGTTTTTGTCTATTTTAATATATATAGTCTAGCTTTCAAAACTCAGATTATTCAGTACCTTCAGATTTTTCAGAACATCTAGCTTCGAATTCTCGACCATTGTTAAAGTGGATTTCTTAGTATTTTCGATTGGAGATTGTTCATTTCTGTGTTTGTGGTAAATATTATACTAGAAGTTTGAGTGATTTAATTGTTGAGTCCGTCATTATATTTCACTAAAGTTTTCTGTGTAGAGTGATTTAATGGTTAAGGTCCGTCATGATATTTCACTAGGATTTGTGTGCTAATTGACTAGCAAATTGAAATAATTTATAGCTAAATCGTTCCGGCTGTAACGTTGATTTAATTAATTGCTAGTAGCCTGTAAGAGACATTTTTATTGACTAGTAACTGCACTATTCATTATGAGTACTGACGTAATATAAATTTATTTCTAATTCATTATGAGTAATTTTATAAATGACTAGCTCGTATTTCACGGGGTTTTATTAAACGATAAATATATATATATATACTTGTGGTTTATAATTAAAGTTAAATAACCGAAGTGGACAATATTATTATATTTTTCGCGGGTTAGAATAGGATTGAGAATACTATAATGTGGTTAAGTATTTTGTATTTTTTCTTCCTATATCCAGTGCTGGGTCACATACTGTGGTGGGTTTGATGTTATAAGTATTAGTTATTGTTATTATTTGTCTACAGAGTGAGGTCAAGCTATGTAGGTCCCTGAATATAATGATGGAACAATGATGTACTGTCAGAGTACCTAACTGCTACCACCCGGTGCTCTCACTCTGCGAATATTTTACCTATTTATTTTATTTGACTAGTGTCTAGGGGAATGAATGTATGATGTGATGTTGATAACATACATACACAACTGTAACTTAAGATAAGAAACTCAAGTAAAACAATTGTTAACTTTTTTTTAAATTAATCTTTTGAACATTTTTATTCTCCTGCTCCTCAAATTCTGTTGGAACAGGAGTAAAATTCAAAACAGTTAATAAAGGTAGTTTTATCTATCAATAGGTATTTACAGTTAATTAAATAGGCAGGACTTCTTGTCCATACTAAGAGTTTAATACACAAATTCTTATAATTTATCCCTTTTCTGATTAACTGAGGAATTATACTCTATCACTAGTAGGAGAGACTGATGTCATAATCATGTCACTCGAAACGTATTAATGAAATAAGTGTGGAGAATAATTTAGAATAATAAGCCACAAGCCCAGACAACAGGGCTTAACCTCTGGTCTTGTAGAAATTGGAAGTCTTCCTGATGATACTGCCCACTCTTCTTCACAAGAGGGTCTCCTGGAGTAAATACGAAACTCGCTGAAATTACTGCCCACTCTTCTACACAAGAGGGTCTCCTAGGAACATCTGATTTCTGGTTGCGTCAAAACATACACCAGACAGAATGCCTAGTGTTCAGCCTCTCCAGTTATATTTCACAGGAAAATTAGGCGATTAAACCCTGATACAATGAAGTAATGCCTTCCTAAATATATTTTATAAATATATCTCCACCTTTTACAATTTACACATCATCAAAAATTTCTTATGATCAGCAACCATTGCTAATCCATAGCTTAAGTCTCTAACTTTATGTGACTGCATCACCCTCAGTAGGTATCTGCTCTTCAGTTAGGGATACAATCATCTTTTTGTTGCTTTCTGACTATAAATTTATTTTCTTTTTTAGAATGACATCATATGCTTTGTCCAAAAGTTTTTGGAACACTGTGATCTGCAAAATATTGCCAGCAGCTTTCTGGTCTTACAAGTTAATTCAATGTTATATCAGTTATCAAATACAATTTTTCTTTTAACTGCTTCCCCAATCTGCCTTAGGCATGCATTTGCTCCATAGGCTGTCATATGCTTCCAAAATGGCTAAGTCGTACCACCTAAGATTTTTGTTATACTACATAATTTTAATAAATCATTTCTTACCGCAACATCAATGAAAAAATATCAATCTTAGGCACAAATTTAGATTGCCGTCGTGTCCAGACTGCAGTAACTTTTCTTTCAATACTGCACTTCTGGTGTCACCCTTTCACTTGGTATTATATTTGATCAAATGGCGCTCTAAGCTTGGACCCTATCACTATTATTAATCTACTTGGCCAATGGAAACTTCTCATCCGAAATCGACCCTCTTTTTTGAAAAACCCCACCTTGTTTTATCAATACGTTTGCTTGTCTGATCCTACTATTACTATGTAAAAAAAAAATCTTCGCGTGGCTAACACATCTGCAGTTTCTTCCCCCCCCCCTTTTTTTTTTACTATGGGGGTACCCAATCAAATTCAAGTCAAGAATATTTGACTGCAGCGGACAATTTTCAAAACTGAACCAGCGTAGGTTTTTCGGTGTGTCTGCTAGTCTGTCTCACTTCTACAATATCTGGGGTATTTACGGATCAATTTTAAATATTAAAACTGATTATTAAACTGCTTGTTGGCAGCTATCATTCTATCTAAATTTTATTTTCTTCTTTATCATCGTTTCCATTTTCGTACTTTTTCCTTTTTATTATCATTGGCTCTTTTCACTGTGCTAACATGTCAGGGAAAGCAAGGTTCTAAGTCCCGATAAGTTATTATATGATATTATATTAAACAACAATACTCTATTGTCAAAATATTTCTTTTATTTACTCTCTTTCGTTTTTATGAAGAAATACATATTCTTAGTTTCATTTTTGCCTCTTTGCACAATGCAGTTGAGTTCAAATTTCCAAGCAGACGCTATTTTTTCCTTTTTACAATACACCACCGTTTTCCCTTCTCTCTAAGCACGCGACAGTTGTCTGGCAAACTTCCGTCTGAAGAAAAAAAGTGAGAGGGTGCGGGCGGGTTAAGATTTTTCTATACTCCGTTGCTGGGTACCTTGGATACGATACAAGTGGCGTAGTTATTTATAGATTTTGGACAGTAGCTTTTTTTCTTTTTCTTTTTCCATCCTATACTCCTATACTCTTCTGACACAATGGGTGCCTTGGCCGCTTGACAATTCATTCTAACGTTACTTTTAAAATGTAGGGCGGAGCTACCAAAAGCTTGTACCTTAGGCAAATCGTCCATACTTTCAAATGCAGCGCGGATCGCTGACAAAAAGTGGTGGCTTTGCCCTATTCATATATTGTCCAATTTAAAAATAGGCATAGTAGCAGAATCCATAAAATAATATTTTATACATAATTAGAGGAGGGGGGTTCAAACTGACTTTATCACACATACCCAAAACCTACCAGCGGTTATTCAAGTTTAATTTGAGAAACGGGGCTAAGTCTAACCAGATCTATTGAACAGTCTTATAAATTAACGGCTCCTAGAGGTCGACCGGTTGACCCTATTGTTTCACCTAGAGAGAAAGACTCTAAGACAAATAGCTACCCAGATTTTTCTGTTTTTACACTTTCATATACATTCAGCCCGCTGTGGCGAAGAATATCAAATTTAACATTACCCAACAACCGACTAATGTGTTTTGAAGAAGATTTACCCAGAGAAAGATTTATCTACCTGACATTCTATCCATCGTACATCTCAAGCTACTGTACCCCTGTGAACATTAGATCTCAGTAATCGTTTTACTACCTGGACTAATTAATGTGACATAAACAGTAATCCTAATAACAGTAACGAAGTAAACGTTCCCCGAAGAAGCGGATTTAATCAGTCTTTGAAGAGCTGTGGTTTATTTTGCCAACAATAACACTGGATTTGCTGTGTGACCCATGAAACTATGTTCCAGACGTCGTTAATCAACAATTTGGTAAGCGAGAATGAAATGTGATCACATGTTTGTCAGAGCGAGAGAACGCAGGAGTGAATAAGTCTTCTCTCTATATATATTGTATAATCCATGTACTCACTTTGCTTATTTCTTATTATTTGTGCTAATACTGTTCATTTTTTTCCAGAATAGATTTACTTAGAAACTCTGTTCTTTACGTTATAGTCAAATCCTATACCATAGTGCTAATCTTTTGACCTTTTGGGGTTAATTAACTTCTTCGTGTGGGCTATTGTCTCAACAGGGGGGGGGGGGGGGGGAAGGGGGGGATAGTAATTATGGGTCTATGTCTTTATCAATTCTGTAACCTATGATTATTTTATATTGTCTGATTTGATATAAGTGTTGTGTAGTTTCTTTATGGTAAAAATAAAATTTACATAAAAGCTTAATTTACCTGTGTCGGTCAGCTCGTCCCAATATCCCTACTCCATTATTATAGTTTTCACGTTTGTGCGTCTAATTGTCGTCACCTATCTGTGTGTGTGTGTGTGTATGTAGGTGAGTTGTTAATATGTATTAATATATCTAGAAAGTATACTGTCTGAACAACAAATTTTAGTCGTAACTGAGAGGCTGGACTAGAGTAGCTTCTCAAATCCAGGGACAGACTCTACCCTTCACCAACTCACTAGTGAAAATCTATCTGTTTACCTTATCCCGCACTGAGTCATCACCTTTGTCAGTTCTATTCAGACGGGACCTAACATTGTTCTTAATCACCTATCGAAAAATTACGACAAAGACCAGATATCAGGTGCTTATTGCTACAGCAGTGAGAAACACAGAACAACAACCTGATGACCTGGAAACACTCTGGTTGAAATTCAAGGACATCATAATGACAGCTGCACCAACGGGCTGATCACCCGTTTGCCAGTCACTTCGATTACGGAAACAACAGCAAATGGATTGATTTGCCGTTGCCCTAAAGACGCCAATGGGCGTGATGGGAAACAATGGCAAAGAAAACCTATCTGCTGTTGCCCTAAGACGCCACTAGGCGTAATGGCCACTGACTGCTTTGACGGTCGGTGGCTAAGGACGGAAGAAGAAGAGAAGAATAAAGACAGCTGCTACAGAAGCATGTGGTGAAGTTCGACTTGGGAACAAGAGAAAAAGGACACCTTGGTAGACAGATGAGGTTAAAGAGAAAATAAGAGAGAAGAAAAAGGCATGAAAACAATACTTAGGAGCTAAAAACACAGCAGGAAAAACAGTGAAGTATAGAGAATATATGATACTTAGAACAGAAGCGAAGAACAAAGTGCTAACATCAAAACAGAAGTCCTGGGAAGAATTTGGAGAAAAGCTAGAAAACGATGCGCAAGAAAACCAGAAATTGTTCTATAAGACCCTAAAGAATATGGGGAAGGAAAAACAGTGCCCTCTTAAATTTGTAACGGACAAGCAAGGCAAATTGCTTACTGCCCCAAAAAGAAGTAATGGAAAGATGGAAAGAATATTTTTCAGAGCTCCTGGGCGGTGAGAAAGGTCAAACATCAGAAATGATAACCAATGTCACAGAAGAGAAAACCAATGGTGATGAAGATGACATAAAGATGGAAGATCTGAAGGCAGCACTGGAGAAAATCAAGATGGGCAAAGCTGCAGGACATGGTGGCATAACACCAGAAATGGTTAAGTACATGGGAGCAGCAGGCGACCTATTACTCCTAAGGGTCCTACAGGCAGCGTGGTGCAACAAGACCATACCAAAGGATTGGGAGATTGCCATAATAATACCGATTTTTAAAAAGGGTGACAACCGACAATGTGGAAACCGTAGAGGCATATCCCTTCTCAGTGTCCATGGTAAAATCTACTCTAGAATCCTGGAGCAGAGGCTCAGATGCTTTGCTGAGCCACAAATGGATGGGGTGCAGTGTGGCTTCCGAGCATCGAAGTACTCAATTCCTAATCTTCACACTCAGAGAGTTGTGTGAAAAGGCTCTTGAGTATAAGAGTGAGATCCATCTTTGCTTCTTAGATCTGGAAAAGGCATTTGACAAGGTCCCCTGGAACAAACTCTGGGACTGTTTGGCAAGGACGAACATTCCATCACCTCTGATTCATGCTATACAGAGCTTCTACACGTCCTGCAGAAATTATGTGAGGCGGGAAACCATAAGTCAGAGGAATTCAGAACCACCACTGGTGTAAGACGAGGTGATATCATGTCACCTTATCTTTTCATACTCCTCATGGGCGATGTCATCAAGGCATGTAAGGAGAGGACAGGAACGTATTTAATGGGGTACTGGAAGATGAGACAGGTCTGTATTTCAGAGCTGGCATTTGCTGATGATGTTGCACTGATTGCTAAATCAGAGGCACATCTTTAATCCAGCCTGCAAGTCTTGAAGGAAGAGCTGGAAAAGAGAGAGATAATCATAAGCAGCTCGAAAACAAAAACAATAGTGATATCACGAGAGGAAAGAAGACATCAGATTAAGTTGGGAGAACAGGTCCTGGACCATGGTCGACCACTTTAAATGCCTTGGAGCTGTCACAGACTGGAAGAAAGGCATCAAAGAGGAGTTAGCTACCCAGAAGAGCAGCAGCTGGGAGACTTTTTCAAGCCATAAATCGAGGATTCCTCAGCAAAAGAGAAGTTGGTAAGAAAACGAAGATGGCTGTATACCGCTCCATCTATGTCCCAGTCTTGACGTATGGATGCGACTCATGGGCAATGACTACAACCCACAATAGCCAGATCCAAACCTCAGAAATGAGATGTCTGAAAAAGGTGGTTGAAGTAACAAGAAGAGACATGGTCCGCAACCAGACGATACGTCAAGGCCTAAATACCCAACCCTTGCAGACCCAAGTAGAACAGTCCCAACTGAGATGGTTTGGCCATGTCTGCAGAATGGGAGAAGTTCGGCTACCACGACAAGCATGGAGAACTAAGAGCGAGGGATCCAGACTTCCAGGACGACCCAAAGTTCGCTGGGAGGACAACATTAGACAATCTTTGAAGGACAGAGGACTAGAGTGGAACCAAGCCAGGAGGAAGACAGTCGATAGAATAGTATGGCGCTCTCTCTTACAAACCTTTACGCCTCACGGAAGAAGAGGAACGAATAAGTAAGTAAGTTGTCCTTACCAGATGGCCCGCCTGTCTTTTTAAGGAAACCCCGTCTTATCTCATCGCCTGTACAGTGCTTTCCTATGCACCTAATGGCATCCGTATTGAGTGCACCATCCTATCCTTTCAAATGATCATTTGTTGTATGGTGTATGAGCGTATTCTGTTATTCAGTTTACTTAAAGTCGTTGTACCCTGTCAGGTTCCAAGGGTTTCTAAAGAGACGTGGAAAAATCTAAACATGTTGCTCTCTCAGGCTTATCATAGAAGTCTAGTAATGTGAGGTTGTCCATATGGCCAGAAATGTCATTCTTTTAAAGGAATGTGCAAGAACATGAGAAAGCAAACTGTAGGTGTGGCATCATGATCAGTAATAAACATTAGACAATGACAAAATTAACGCAACATCGTGTCTGGCATTCATGGTTTGTTAAATTAAAAATGTTAAGGAATTTTCTTTTGTAGTTTTATTTATCACTCAAAAGTGGGTCTCATAACTTGGATGTGTCGTATATTAATGCCCAGTGTCCTGCAAGTAAATAAACAGAGAAGAGAGCTAGAACTAAGTTCTAAGTTCCATGCACATAAAGAAGTGTAAAATAAGACTCATATACCTGGCTGCGTCAATGGTTCCTCCTAAATAGTAGGACATCATCCCAGTATATATCCACTGGCCGATGACAAAGAGAAGACAACTCACAATGCCTGCGTACTTGTGGCTGAAAGGACGTAACGTAGACATGAGAGATTAACTATTACGTAAACATAAATAAAACGTTTACACATACATTGGCCTGAAATATACCGTGGCAGCTTTCCGGCGGTTTGTCATGCCATTCAGTTTACGATATACAATTTAATCTGCCTATCTAATACATTTTAATAGTATGTGACTGTTGTTATTTTCCATTAATTTGATACCGTTCAAAAAGTTTAGCTGAAATTCTCATGACGCCGTTCTTTAATCATACCCAAAATGACGTCTGCAGAGGTAGACCGAAAGACATTTGGAAACGAGAAGTAGAGACAGAAGTCAAAATGATGAGAATGACGTGAACCATTGTTCAGCTGATGGAACATGGACAGGAGGAATTGGCATGTGCTTTTTTTAAAATGTCTATTTCCCATAGCTTCTGCTTGAGCTCGGCACACTCTGGTCAGGCCAGGCGTTGTGTGTCATCATGGGCTGGGCAGTTTTAGAGAATGTGTTTAGGGGTGTGGATTCCGGTTCCACATTGACATTCATCCGCATGGGATATCCTGAGACGATAGAGGTGGCCTAGTAATCAGCAGTGGCTAGTTCTCAGGCTAAAACTGATGCTCTTCTGCTGTCTATGAAACTGGTGGATTGGGTCATATCTGTTGTATATATATCACCTTCCTTCTTCCATTGGCATTTGTACTTGTTGTGGATGATAGATTTAGCTTCTCGATATGGCAATGGATGACTGAAGTATTCCATTGTCCTGCCACTTCTAGAAAATGCATCGGCTCTCTCATTTCCAGTTATGGCTGGGCGAAGGTTAAAGACTTTTGGATAATGTTAAGCTCAGATAGTGCTGTAGATTCTGCCCTGAAATTGAAGATCTATCTGGTTGGGAAAGCCTTACGAATGACCCTCCCATTTAAGAATCTGATAAAGATGCCTCCTCCTCCCATCTTTCCTGTCCCTTCTCTGAGTAAATCAGTGTATTCGAATGTCCACTCTTTGAGGTTGTACTTTTCTTCAATCATCTCCTGAGCCAAAGTTGTCAGTTGTGCGGGGATCTGGTGGCCTTTCTTTCTTATTTCAGGGACTTCTGTGATGACAGATATATTCTCATGGCAGTAATTTGGTTCCTCATAATCAATGAACATTTCCATTTAGGTAGGTTGTTTTAGGTGGTCTTCATGGTTTGGTTCGGTTTTAAGAGCCATTTTCATTGCACACAGATATCTCCATCAGTGCTCCAATCTCCTCCAATCACAAAAGGAGATTCTAATGACAGTTCACGAACTCTGTAGCACCGGCGAGAATACAATGTGTTTTTTTTTATAGGAATCACACATTCTATAAATATTATTGTGGTCTTCACGACATTGATGCAACTGTTTTGAGATATGAAAGAAGCTGATTCTTTTTAGTCTGTTTCTTGTTGAGCTATGAAGTTTGACATGCCTTGGATGATTTTTCATGCGTAGTAGTTTCTCTGTGAACAAACACCTCTTCCTGGCGTCTGTCATTAACGCGGAGGATGTTGGTGATTCTCTCCATAGCCTGGATTTGAGCTGTCTTCATCACTTTCGTGATTATTCTAGTGCCTGCATTTTGTACTTTTGCCAGACGTTTTGTGTTTGTATGTGATGCCGTGGCCCAGGCTGTCATACTGTCGTATATTTTTAGATAGGTTAGAGATATACGAGTATTTGGGCCCGTCTAAGTAGATCAGAAGGTGGGGGTATATGAGAAAGAAAGGTGTTAGAATAGATTCCACGAGTGAATAGATTAAGGTGAAGATCTGTCTCTGGAATGAGTGGTTTCTCTAGCCCAGCCTATCTATACGACTATCTTTAGCATATGACGATCTGTCAAACCTCCCTATACGTATAATTATAAGTTTACTACTCACAAACACACAATTATGTTACAACAACACACATAAACGTGAAAACTATGGCAAATGGATATGGGTCTGACCAACACACTAAATTAAGTTTTGTTTAGTTTATTATCACTTAAACGTTACAATATCAAACACATAGAAATCAGTATAATCCTGATTACAGACATATGAAAATAACCCAATAAGTGCCCTCCCCCCTTGTTGAGAGAAAAAGATCACAAAAGAAGTTAATAACCCAAAAGATCACAGATTAATATTAGGGTATAGAATAGACAGTAAAGAAAAGAACAAAGTTCCTACTTAAGCTATCCAGTAAAATATAACAGTATTTGCAAAGAAATTAAAGGATGGTACAGTTTCCGTAACTGGGAAATATTCACTTTCACTCTGTCATTCGTGGCCCCATCAATCACGTCTTACCTAAACTTGGTGTAGCAATCTCTTAAACGTAAACATCCATGCACATGTATCATGAACCAGCAGTTCTATCCTCCGAATTGAGCCCCAGTCCCTCCACTAATAATTAATTTTTTTACGGGGACGCTTAATTTGGTGGTTGATTCTTGGACATGCAGTGTCACAAAAAAAGAAAGACCCGCGATCTTGTGTTCACAGTAGACAGTAGTCAGTACTTCCAATAGCAGAAGAAAACTCTGGTTGCTAAAAAAAAAACTGGTAATTAAGATGATGATGATGAATCCTATCGGCTTGCTCTGGGGTGAGTGCCGATTATGAAACAGCATATTCTCCTCGATAAAATCCACTTGGGAAAACGACTGTCCGAAGTCGAGAAAAATGTTATGTATATTGCCACAGAGGGCTGATAAAATGAATAAAACAATCTGGGTATTTGTAAGTCCAGTTAACTCAAATTTACAGTTAAAATGTTAACTTGTCGCCTTTGGCAATTACTCTTCACACCTGTACTGGGGACGAACGCCAAGGAAAACGACAACTATTTCTCCTTCAGTAACTGAGAAAAGGACCACAATAGAAAAAAAACCGATGGCCGCTGGTTTTGATCAAGCACTATATTAGGAAGAAAACAAAACATTTAACCAAAATGAGAATATCTTATGCTATCAAGCGTAAGGTGTGATCTCTTATCCTCTCCGTCACTTAATTACATTAAAAGGCACTATCATATCGCACTTCGCTTAGCGAGTACAGATTGGGTTTTAGGCATGCAGCCTTCCCCCTCCGACCCGGTAAAACAATCAGCGCACAATGTCAGTTATTATTTAATTATAACTACGCGCCCTTTACAAATATCGCCTGTCATTACTAGCTAGTTGATTGTCGGCATCTATCGTTTTTGACACATGATATTAACACTAGTCATTAAAAAATTTACACACAATGGAATATAATGCGCATTCTACTCTGTCACTTTATCTGTCACTCATAGCATTATACTTTAGTCAGCTAAACCGTATCTTCTTGTGTTAAAAAAATGATTGATGGATTTAACATTACCCTGAGCAACTGGTAAGAAAATATCTACGCGTTTGCTGTTTCGCTAGTCTTAACGCTAGGGAATCACAGTGAATAAAAATGGTAAAACTTTAACACATTTAACACTTAAACACGACTTATATTATTACCAGAAAACAGAATAATCCCCACGAAGGCTATTAACACACTATTTCACATAGGTTCTAGCGTATGCGTTTAGATTATCCAAAATTTCATGAGAGACTTGATAACTGACTTGGAGAGAACGCAGTATATATACCGATTTATGGTAATTATCTCTAAAGAATGTGACAATTCACACCTTCGGTATAGCAGGGAAAATCAACGAGCTTAGCTTCCGAGATAAAGGATTTTCCGGTTCGCTCTACTCGCGATGCCGAACGACTTCAAAAGACATGGGCCGTGCGAACGGGCCCCCTTTAGATTTCCGTCCGTGTCCGCAGATCAAAGCTTTTGCACGGTTAACAAAGGTGGTCGGGAAGTATAATTATCGCCCTTGTATTTTGCTACCGAGGATCTGGTCTTTTCCGCGCGTGCTTTCTGTCACTATTCGATGATTGACAGATCAGCTCGCGTGAGAACTCTGGTAAACAAACCAGGTTTGCTCACCTTGTTGACTGCCGGGTGCAAAAGTTCGTAAACACTCATTAGCGCATGTAAGACTGGAAAAATAGGCGTGGCTTCAAAAGTGAGTCAACAGACAGCGAATTGCGCTTCGCAAAACATAAACATTAACTGAGGAAGCAAACGTGGTCGGATTTATGTGGCTATATGTACATTATACGTCACACATACTAAATTCAAGTAACAGGCCTGACTGCCTGTACAGACATTTTTACGTATGCTGTTATTTGTCCCTAAACTTTTGCCAGCCAGTTTCGTCATAAGGGAGAGCTTCCTTCTTGCTCTTTGTTCTATTGCTTTCAGGTGTGGCTTCCATGTGAGTCTCTTATGCGACTTGATTCCAAGATGTGTTAGGTTTTCCTCATATAGAAGCTCATTTCATCTTATTTGCAACTTGACCGATCCTTGAAGATTTGACAGTGAGAGGCAGGTTACTACTGTCTTGAAGAGGTTTAACTTAGGTTCTCAGTTTTCAGACTGTGGTACACTTGGGAATGTAAATTTCTGTCACGGAACACCCGTGTTCTTAATACTGGACTCTCGTGTAATTAACCGTAAATTTATAGTATTTTCGAGTTTACACTACATTGAACATATTCTAGTTCCATAACACTATATTTTTATAGTAAAAGGGATCCCATTACACGCTCATTGAGGCATATTGGGAATATGGTGTTAGGCCCATATTTTCTTGACCATCAGCACACTACGGATGATGTGGTCAGCATCACGCCGAATATTTGTATAGAAAAAAAAAGTAAAAGGTAAAGGAACCCGTTACACGCCCATTGAGGCATATTGGGAATATGGTGTTAGGCCCATATTATCTTGACCGTCGGCACACGAGGGGTGATGTGGTCGGCATCACGCCGGCCGCCTTAACCTTCCCAGAATTGCTCTGGTACCCATTTGGGGCTGGGTCGACCCAGGAGCCGTTTGTGGCCTAAAAACTTTCCCGCCTCATCTGGGGATCGAACCGTAGACCAGTGTGCTAGGAAGCCAGTGCACTAACCACTATGCTACCGCGGCTCCCTATTTGTATAGTAAGACATAATAAAAATGAAAAATTTGAGAGTGATTTTAAATTTTATAATGCAAGTACCTTGTTTTCAACGTGAAAAGTGAGCTTGCTTGGAGGCACATATCTTATTTATTCGTGGAGGCCAGAAGTCCCTTTACTTTACCAGTCATATTTTTACTATCAAAATTTGGCGGCACACCTCAGGCTCTCTCGCGGCACACCGTTTGAGAAAGACTGAATTTATCTGTACTACCAAGACATATACCGTTTTTCCGATGGTATTTAGTGCTGCCTGCATCCTGTACTTCGCTGTACGCAAGTGCTCTCATGCACACCAGGCAGTATAATCGTCAGCATGGGGGGCCCTGGAGAGAATACCTAGACAGTTTCTCTGCAATATCATGTATATAAATGATGATGAATATGGAGGAGATATCTCCACTTTGTGGCACACGTTGTTGAAGAGCGACGCGATGGCTCAAGGGTCCATCAAGTTTTAGTCTTTATTTAAATGTGTAGTCTTGCTATGCGGTATTGGAGAAAGTCCCGTATCTGTTGAACATTCTCCCTTAAATTTAACTGTTTAGCAACTTAAGGAGAAGTCCTTCTTTCCATGCTTAATCAAAAGCCTTAGTCAGGTCCACAAAAATACCCAGTACTTTTTTCTTCTCTTGAAAAGCCCTTTCTATTTCCTTGTCTATATACTAACTGGTCCTCGGTGCTGCGGATTTTCCTGAGAGCTGACGGTGCCTTATCACGCAGATGACGTTTTTTCCCCATGATGTTTCAGTAGTCTTTAGTTCACAGTTGGGGGGGGGGGGGGTTTGGGATGGCAGGTATTGGTAGTACCTCTGGTGAAGGAGCTGTCATGCCCTTTTCAGGGCAGCTCGGCCACCTTTGGTCCAAACCTGGCATCCAGCTCTCACCTGTGGCTCCTCGTAGCTGTCAGCATGCGACAGCGGCTACCCCCCGTGGCAAAACGGCTTTAACAGGCCGGCTTACATATTAGGGTGAGGGTTTGCCGGATCTGGTTTATAAACCTTCGGTGAGTTAAGGGTCTGCAACTACCACATGCATGCGAAGACTGGATTCGATAGACTGCGGCGGAAGAAACCCCCCTATTGGTTCAACGGGCATGACGGCGTACGATTACCAGCAAACGCGCTGTGGAGCGTAAATATAAATACACGGCGAGGCGGCAACGTAGAAAGCCCTGGTCATCCACTGCAACCATGACTTCATCATCTCCACAGTCGTCTTTACATTGTCCTTTGACCACTGGATTCAGATGGAACCACACAGCATGTGAGAGAGTCGAGGTCGGACGAATTGCGCAAAACTCTTCCTCACTTTAATCCAAATCATGAACTGCGACATAGTCACTCTTTCATCCATTTTCATCTATCCCATCTCACTTACATGTCCTGTGGCGATGGACGCGAGCGGCGAAGCGGCCAGGCTGTGGGTTACGGCTGAGCCAATTCGTAGGTCGCAAAAACCTTTTACCACACAGGGCGGTTTTCAGGCCAATATGGTCGTTTCCACTGATCGGGAGCTGCAGTGGGATTTCGGCAGCCACCTGAGTGTCTGAGCAGCCCTCTTTAGGAAAAGCACATACCTGCTTCACAACACTCCAATTGAGCATGAGGGAAGGGGCATCTAGGAAAAGGGGCCCTAAAATCATTTTCCTGTCTCCTCCATCTATCCCATATTCCCAAAGCTCTTATTTACAAATAATAAGGGAAGGGGAAAACTGTGACGGCTCTGTAAAACAAGTAAAATGAATCATGAAAAAACAAATATAAAGCGTCTGCTTATCAGGGCACTTACTTTCCCCCCCCCCCCCCCCACGCAGGGAAATCAAAGGAAGTAGGTAACACCAGACAAACAGAAAAATACTAACACGACAATGAGTGGCTTAACCAGGGGATTTTGAACAACTGGAACCTTACAGTGCGAACAACCCCGCCTAGGCCATGCAAGCGAAATCACAACTCTATCCGCTCTGCCATCTGCGGCATCATCAAAAAAATGATGTTTCAATGGCTAGGTCTTAATAGTGCGAACCATCACTTTTATCACCGACCATCACAGAAGTCTCTCATGGGCAGGTTTCAGCCTATTAATGGACGCAATATCCCCTTTTGTTGTATTGCTATACAAGCAATAGTATTAGGCCAGATTTACCTACAAGACCAACTTTGGCACCACTTAATTACTTGTGTCCTGTTTTTTTGGGATGGTCGTCCTTTATGATACTGTGAGATTCAGGATAGTGGGGTTGGTTTTTCGGTATTGTACAAACTTTTATTACAAATAAGGGGAGGGGGAAACACCTGAGGTCACTGTATAAAAGTCATTTAATATGAAATCAAATAATAATGGTTCTGTTATACCAGGCACTCGTGCAGGATTTAAGAGAAGTAGAAAAACACCAGGGACAACAGAAAAAATAACAACAACCAGACATGAGTGGCTTACCACAGGATTTGAACACTGGACCTTCCGTGCGACAACCCCGCCTAGCCATGCAAGCGAATCACACTATCCGCTCTGCCATCTACGCATCATCAAAAAATGATGTTTCAATGGCAGGTCAATAGTGCGACCACAATACAGGACACCAGAAGTCCTCCATGGGCAGTTCAGCCTATTAATGACGCAATCACTTCTGTTGTATTTCTATCAAGCAGTATAGGCCGAATCCAACAAGACCCTTAGGACCTTAATACTGTGTCCAGTAAATGATAGTAGGACTTAGAAACAGTGAGAACAGGATAGTGGGTAGGTTTGGTATTGTACAAAACATTTATTACAAATAAGGGAGGGAAAACCTGAGAGGCCTGTAAACAGTAAATTAATATGAAATAAATATAAAGGTATGTTATCAGGCACTCGCAGGAAATAAAGAAGTAGAACACCAGACAACAGAAAAACAACAGACATGAGTGGCTTACCCAGGATTTGAACACTGGACCTTCCGTGCGACAACCCCGCCTAGCCATGCAAGCGAATCACACTATCCGCTCTGCCATCTACGCCAAAAAGTTCATCATTTTTTTTGATGATGCGTTGATGGCAGAGCGGATAGTGTGATTCGCTTGCATGGCTAGGCGGGGTTGTCGCACGGAGGGTCCAGTGTTCAAATCCTGGGTAAGCCACTCATGTCTGTTGTTTTTCTGTTGTCTGGTGTTCTACTTCTTTATTTCTTGCGAGTGCCTGATAACATACCTTTATATTTGTTTCATATTAATTTACTGTTTTCAGGCCTCAGGTTTCCCTCCCTTATTTGTAATAAATGTTTGTACAATACCAAACCTACCCACTATCCTGTTCTCACTGTTCTAGTCTACTATCATTTACTGGACACAGTATTAAGGTCCTAGGGTCTTGTTGGATTCGGCCTATACTGCTTGATAGAAATACAACAGAAGTGATTGCGTCATTAATAGGCTGAACTGCCCATGGAGGACTTCTGGTGTCGTGTATTGTGGTTCGCACTATTGACCTGCCATTGAAACATCATTTTTTGATGATGCGTAGATGGCAGAGCGGATAGTGTGATTCGCTTGCATGGCTAGGCGGGGTTGTCGCACGGAAGGTCCAGTGTTCAAATCCTGGGTAAGCCACTCATGTCTGTTGTTTTTATGTTGTCTGGTGTTCTACTTCTTTATTTCCTGCGAGTGCATGATAACATACCTTTATATTTGTTTCATATTAATTTACTGTTTACAGGCCTCAGGTTTCCCTCCCTTGTATTTTGTAATGAAATACGGTGATAGAGTGTTTGTACATTTACGCCAGTATCTTCCTACCCAATCGCTTTTCCTGTTCTTCTCTCATCTAACTGTTCTAGTCTACTCTTCATTTACTGGGGACACCAAGTATTTAAGGTTCTAGGGTCTTGTTGGATTCGGCCTATACTGCTTGATAGAAATACAACAGAAGTGATTGCGTCATTAATAGGCTGAACTGCCCATGGAGGACTTCTGGTGTCGTGTATTGTGGTTCGCAATATTGACCTGCCATTGAATTATCATCATTTTTTGTTGATGATGCCGTAGGGATGGCCAGAGCGGATAAAGAGTGATTTCGCTGGCATGGCTAGGACGGGGTTGTAGCCACGGAAGGTCAAGCTGTTCACAATAATCCTGGCGTATAGCCACTCACCATGTCTGGTTGTTTTTTCATGTTGGTCTGGTGTTCTCTACTTCTTTATTTTCCTTGCGAGATGTGCCTGATAACATACCTTTATATTTGTATCCTACACCAGCTCTTACCGCGGTTGAAAAGGGTAACCCTACTTTCATCGGGGCGACCACATAAGGGAAAAGAAAGGTACACTGAATTTTTTTGTTCCACCACTTCTATTTTAGGGGCGCATGGGGAATTGTGCGCACTACTCTTCTTGACAAAGGGGACTTTAACAGCCAAAAACCAAAACCTGCGAGGCACGAACCTGCCCTGATTGGCGATGAGAAATGGCGCCTAGATAACAAACATTGGGACATAGCAGCACTGAGTGAAACCTTCGACTTGCAGGCGAGGGCACCTAAACTTTGCCCGAAAAAAAGGGGTGCATGTTTATACATTTTCTATTGGAGCGGGAAGTGGAAACTGAAGAAAGGACGAGAAGCTGTGGGGTTGGATTTGCACAATCAACAACAGCACTTGTTGGCAAGTTTAGCGGGGGGCACCCAAAGGGAATATATGACCCGACTCATGACAGTCGCGTGATCCCCCTGCTTTTATGGAAGAAAACATGCTACCATCATTAGCGCGTATGCACCAACTATGACAAACCAGGATGACGTCAAGGATAGGTTTTATGAAGAACTACATACAGTCATTGCATCAGTTCCTAAAGCAGATAAGCTCATAATTCTTGGTGACTTTAATGCAAGAGTAGGCTCAGATAACATCTCCTGGAATGGCACTATCGGAAAGTACGGCGTGGGTCGCTGTAACAGCTATGGACTTCTTCTCCTCCAGACTTGCGAAGAACATGACCTCCTTGTCACCAACACCATTTTTCGACTTCTACCCGCAACAGGACCTCCTGGATGCACCCTCGCTCAAAGCATTGGCACTTAATTGACTATGTAATTGTTAGGAAGAAGGACAGGCAAGATGTCCGGGTGACCAAGTATATGCGTGGTGCCGAATGCTGGACTGATCATCGCCTCATTGTGTCTAAACTTAAAATTCGTATCTGTCGTGGATTTGATGGTACTGTATGGTGGTGATATTACCTAGTGTGATGCATGAGGTCAGCTGTGAAGGCTCCTGAGATAAATGTAGCTGTGAATTTACAGAAGGCCCTTCTTGCTACCACTTACGACCTCACACATATCTTTTTTACTAATGAATGTGGCTACGTTAAAAATCTAGGGTACTGATATGGAATGTGTTGTGGTAGATTACATACACACACACACACACAGATATTTAATAAGTCTAATACTATTAATAAAAATTTATAACACACTGAACTAACTCAAGCTGTGTAAAATTTTGATAGTAATTTTCTTTAAGTTTATTTGTTCTGAACCAAGGTTTTATTTTTGGTCAGAACATATGAAAGGTTTTGAAATTATGAATGAAATGCATAAATATATGGCATAATAAATGTAAAGGTGTGTTATCATATGTATTTTTACAAGGGGGACTAGTTATATATTACTACTGTTTATATTTGTATATTTATCTGGGAGAACGATTAATGGATGTGCTGTTGGGGTGGCTTCATCACTCATAGTCTATGGCTACCAAACATTGTCCAATTTACTGATGGGAGGAATACAAGTTTATTTCCCCAACATGGTCTTGTTCTAGTTGATGGGAATATAGTTAGTGTGTTAGTTAGAAAATAAGTTGGTGAATGTCCAGCAGGCCAGACGCTCACGTATCTTGACTGAGTAGTTCTGGTGCTGGAATCTGGTGGCCCCACCTCTCCGTGCTTTTGGGGACAATTAAAGACTGCTCTGCCAATTTTTAATATTAGGACTGCACGAGTCCACACTTGTATTTTTCAACACAGACATTTGACACCACTTTGGTGCCAAATTAAAAAAACTCACAGTTCTGAAATAAAAGTATTGGGTTCATGTGTCAGAAACTCTACCTCCTGAGCCATTTATCACACAACAACACCACACAAACACAACACCACATAGACGGGGTCAGATCTCTCTGACCATACAGCACATCTTACCAAGTTGGTTTTCACATAGTATAAGTTCCCCAAGACTACATATTCTGAAAATATGTTCTTTAGCTTCCTGCCATTGAATAGGTATAGGTGATATGTTCCACCTCTGATCTCAACACTTGATCCGCCCTTCATAATCCTTGCTGGCGTTTATGTATTTTGTTTGTCTCTAGACCTGAACTGGGGCTGGGGATCTAGAGCGAATCCTTACTTGTTGTAAGAGATAGATTTTGTCTTTATGGCAGTATCAAATCACTCGAATTACATTAAACGACAATATTAAATATATACAAAGAAATACTTTCAGTCTTACCAGAATTATGAATAGAGAACACAGTTATATGCTAGCAAAACTCAGCTGAGCTGCTGGCTCTAGTATGGCGTTCCCTCTAAATATTGCAATTAGCTTTTGGGAAATACACCCACACTGAAGAATTACTGTGTCTACTACTGGACAATTTATGTTGAATGGCAAAAGTGCGCGTGTGTGCGCCGATAATATGTTTGTCGGTGGCCAATCCCCCGCCTTTTCCCCCTTTTCAAATTCAAACCTCCTACCAAAAGTCAATTCAGTCATACCTCAGTCAAGTATTGTATTTATTGTCTGTTGGGCCGTCTATCTCTACTTGCGTTTTTTTACAAAAAACACACTTGTTTATACATGCATTTCCTACACGAATCTGCCTCTAGAGTTATTTTTAGCCACAGCTTTTCTCCACCAATTATCTCCCCCTCTCTTTCATTCATCTAGATTTTAGCACTTGAGTCTCAAGGCCGCAATTTTTTGAAAATTAGTGACATGTTTTTGTTTCAATGCAGTCGCTCGCTGATATGAACAACACAGTCTTTTGTCAATATCTTCATTATTATCTATCCGTCTGTATAAATGAAAGCATATTATTTCTCTGCTCAAGATGGGCCATCAGGCCAGCTAGGTTTTATATTCCTAACATTATTATTAAGAAAAAGTTACTTTTCAAGGTTAGTTGTTTTTTTGAAATATGTTCGAGCATCTTCTGTAGTGCGTATGCCGCTGAATTCAAATAAAGGACTAAGTATCGCAAAAAGCGTCAAAGAAATGACTGTTGCGTATTAATAGCTAAGGTACCCTTTTGTCCATTTCTTTACCTTGTGTCAACTTGGGGACGTGAATTTTTTTTCCTTTCCCCACCAATTGGTTCTTTTAGCCTTGCTAGTTTCAAAATTGGTTACTATATTTTTCTTTTTGAGCCTCGTTCTCACGGGGCTTGCAAAGGATACTAAGTTTTGTTAACGTCGAACAAGTTAGTTTCCATGGCGGGTGGTAACCCGCCTTGCATGGGGCCAATCAATCTCCTATAGCTTACGCATGATTATGTATCCCCAACTTGGAGGAAAATATCTAAAAAGTTGATTCGGTTAACTTTCTAGTGGTCCAACCAAAAGGCCCCAGGGGGCTCCGAAGTTAAAAAGGCTGGATTCCACCAAGCTTCTGTTCAAAAAGGTTTTACTGAACCCTAGTTGGCGTCTCATACAGTTCTGATAGAGCCAAACTTGGAAACACAATTGCAGCCATCTTGAGCAGCAACAAAATGTCTGGGCCGCCATCAAGTGAATTTGAAAACCATCCCACTCGATGATATAAAGAAGATGTTGGTCTCAGAAAACATTCCATACATATCTAAATGATAAAAAACGTAAAGGTTTCAACGCCATGGGAATCGGTCCAACTAAATCTATCGCCAGATGGCGGCATTCTCTGAGTTATCATGAGGCTCGCTGGGAAGATATTGCCAGAATTTTCTGAATAGCCTGGTCCCAACAAGGATCATTTCCCCTCTTGACAAAGGTCATTTTTTACCTGACAAGTCAGTGTGGATTCCGAACACTTTAATAACGTGGAACCCAGCCATCCGATTATGGTGTTCGCTGCAAATATTCCAGCTACAGGAAGCACTAGAAAAATGCCAAGAAAACTCTGAGGGAACTGTAAACAAGCGATTTCATGACTTTGACTAAAGGAAAGTTCCCGGTCACGGATTCATTCCTGTAGTTTATAAAAGAGGTACTGATGGAAGATCATGGCAGCAAATACGGCAGAGTGAAACCATCCCACACGATCTGCAATGGATAATAGCTTGCATCTATATAAAAGTAAAGGTAATCGCCAAGACGGTAATGATTCGATGGCATCTCTCTTTTATCAGATCGCAGGAAGAAATTCCGCCAGAATCCTTCTGATGAGCTGGTACGGGGAGCACTTTGCCAAAGGTCTACTGAATGTCAGTGTGGACGGAGTTAAAACCGAAGGGTGTCGCTGCAAGACCACTTGCACCTGGACAGCACTGTGTTGTACACAGTTTCATGTTTTCAAAAGGCGTTATTCGACATGTCAGTTAGAGACTGATGCTTTATGGAAGATGGCAAAATACGGGCTGACACCAAAGATAATTTATCGTGCATCAACTGCGATGATATGTTAGGCTAGAGATTCAGGAAAATTGTTTAACCTTCGGAGGCTTTCCCGCCGTTCAAGCAAAAAACCAAGGGTGTGTACTTCACACGACCATGTTCAGAGATCTTTTTTGCTTTGCTGACGATGCTTTGTGACCCCCCCCTTAGTGAATCGGCATCAGATATGGCTGGATCTGTGTAAGCACAGCGGGGCTTTAGATTCAAATCCACACCGAGAGAGCTTATGTGCCTGCAACTTTGGGTGCCCTTAGTGCTGACCAGAGGCTGATTCTGCACGGAGGATTCTCCAGATTGTGCCAACTTATGGGCTTCATCAACACTGGAGAAAGAAAGCAGAAATAACATGTACCACCAGCTCCTGGCACAGTTTTATACTGAGCCATCATCAAGGTAAATGGTGAGAAACTGAATGTTGTGAACAGATTCACATACCTTGGTAGCACACTATCCCAGAACATCGTCATTTATGATGAGGTAAACACCAAGATCTCCAAAGTCAGCAGCACATTTGGCAGACTATACACCAACGTTTGGCATCGAAGTGGCATTAGTCTACAGACAAAGCTGAAGGTGTACAGAGCTGCGGTGCTTCCAGTGCTGCTTTATGCATTCGAAACATGGACTGTATACAGGCGCCACTTAAAGAAGCTAAACCACTTCCATACAGTCTGTCTCAGGAAGATAATGAACATAAAATGGCAAGACAAGATCCTGGATACCGCCGTTCTTGACAGAGCTGGTATCCCTAGCATCCATACTATTCTGATGCAGTCACAGATTCGCTGGGCAGGTCATGTAGTCTGCATGCCAGACCATCGACTGCCAAAGATACTCTTTTATGGTGAGATGCAGAAGGGTAAACGCTCCCATGGTGGCCAAAAGAAGCGCTTCAAAGACACGTTAAAGACGTCATTGAAAACCTTTGACATAACCCAGACATATGGGAAGCTGCTGCGCAAGACCGAACTGCTTGGCGCACATCTCTTCGTAAAGGTGCAGCGGCATGTGAATCTTCCAGAAGAGCAGCAGCGGAACAGCGGAGACAAGCTAGAAAAGACCGTGAAATAAAACCTTCACATGAAGCAAACATTCCCTGCCCACACTGTCCGAGATCTTTCAAGGCCAGCATCGCGCTCATCAGTCACCTTCGTACCCATAGAGTAATCTAACATATTCCTAATAATTGGATGAACAGAGTGGTCTTCATCACCCGTGATGGACGAACAACAGACAGTTCACAGTTATTTCCTTGGCCTTGCCCAGATAGTTCCTTCGACTACTTGGTCGGTAGCTGGACTGACCTATTTTGTCATTTTGTTTCTGTCTGATGGGAGCGTGATTGCTTCTCGCCATCGATCTGGAAATTTGAAGTACTCCATCATTGATTGAACGTTAGGAGGAACATGGGCCTGGCTACAGGTCCCAGATTCTTTATCATATCATTTGTAATATCATCTTTTCCTGGAGCTTTTTGGGGTTGGAGTGGCTAAGAGGTGTCCGACTCGACTTCTAGTTTTTTCCAAATTGTTACTCCAGTAGGTTTGTAGTATCATCGTTTACCTGGTGGAATAGACTTCTTTTGTTGCTTGAATGGTTGCCTCACTGATAATGTTTTCGCATTAATAACACATAAGGAAGGGAAACCCGAGGCCTGTAAACAGTAAATTAATATTAGACAAACATAAAGGTATGTTTTCAGGAACTCGTAAGAAATAAAGAAGCAGAACACCAGACAACAGAAAAACAACAGACGTGAGTGGCTTACCCAGGGTTCGAACCCTGTACCTTCCGTACGACAACACCGCCTAGCTATACTGTTTACAGGCCTCGGGTTTCCCTTCCTTATGTGTTATTAATGTTTATACAATACCAGAAACCTACCCCCTGTTCTATACTACTGTTCTTAAGTCTTCTATCATTTACTGGACACAGTATCAAGGTCTGTGTCTTGTTTGGACTGACATATACTGTAGTATAGAGAAACGACAGAAGTGATTGCGTCATTATTAGGCTGGGGTGCCCATTGTAAACTTCCGGTGTTGTCTTGTGTTTCGCACTGATGACCGGTCAGTAAAGCATCTTTTTTGGGGATGCCTAGCTAGCCGTGAGGTTAGTGTGATTCGCTTGTATAGCTAGGCGGTGTTGTCGTACGGAAGGTACGGGGTTCGAACCCTGGGTAAGCCACTCACGTCTGTTGTTTTTCTGTTGTCTGGTGTTCTGCTTCTTTATTTCTTACGAGTGCCTGAAAACATACCTTTATGTTTGTCTAATATAATATTTCGCGCCTGGTAGGTTGGGTTGCCCCATTGGCCATGAATCTTATTATACGGAAGAGAGACATGGACGATTAGTAAAAGAACGAGAAATTCACAGCTGGGATTTTACAGCAGAATGCTAAGAATAGAATTGGCAGCTACTACAATTACTGAGAATTTTCGGAAATTTCTCAGTGCACAAAGGAAGCTGTTAACTTGCGCTAGAAGGAAGCAACCCATTTTCTTTGAGTAATTTATGAGGAAAAGAAAGCTGGAATAAAATGCTGAACCAGGAAAGATTGAATAAAAGGGCAACAAAATGAGACATTGATGGACATTTTAACGTCATATAATGAAAAAATGTCAACACTAGCATTGGAAAAGTGCTCTATGGATACGACGTTGTGAAGAGACCTGAACACCTACGTTACAAGGACGCTACTTGAAGAATATTTCTTCCATGCTATCAGCAGTTATTTCATCCTCTTTTCACATCTACATTTGTTCTTGGTTCATCTCGTTCACATTATCTTTCATTCTCGGTAACGATGACGTAATACTCACTAGTAAAATGGAACAAGCATTAGTGGGCTAATAATATAGAACTGCATGTCTGTGGCCAAACTCCAGGCATGAGGAAAGCACTGAGGAAATAGTTATAATGGTTAAGTTTCTCGTAAGATTGTCAGTATTAAAATCATTAAATGTTAAATTTAGCAAACATATAAATGAAATCTCAATGTAAATACAACTTAAACTACGCAATCAAAGTTTGAGATAATTGACTTTTCATTGAATGAATCCTCTAACCCACTCTTTAACAAAAAGGTTAAAATAAAAACAGCAACAACAAATATATGCCGACATGTCAAGAAAAAACTTAATTTTCTTTTTTCTAGAAGAAATCTACCCCATATACTCTTCATTATTTACACTTATGATCTGTAATGTAATATTAACCAAGGCAGTTATTGCTTACGACTCTCAGTCAATGCTTCAGAAGGTCCTACATAGACGGCTATGACTTGAATGGAGGACATGCAAAGATGTCTCAAACCTACAGAAACTAGTGTGGATCTACTGTCCTGGTCATGCAGGGGTACGCGGCAATGAGAGAGCTGACAGACTAGCCTCAAGAGAGCACTAATAGCGGGGAAAATGGTATATAGGAATCTCAGTTCATGTTTTGGAAGGCCCAAAAGGGATGGCTGCGACAATGTAAAAGCAGGGCATGACAATCGGCGATTACGGGGTCAAGTGAAACAAACGATGGACGAGCAATGGAAGACAACATGGAATGAAAGTAGTAGAGGCATACACGCATTCAAACGTCTGAGAGAACCGACAAGGACGTGCCAGGTCAGAGAAGAACTAAAAGTACCCTTGAACAAATAGTTGTGGAGTCTCCGTCTAGGTGCAGCATACTTTATAATAGAGGAACCAGATTGCCAAGAATGCCAGGAAGAAAATGACATAGATCACTACCTGATACACTGTTAAAAAATACAAGCCACAAAGGCTTACATTGAAAATGTAATTTAGAAATCACAATATAGATTTTACAGGTGATAGGGCGCTAAGTATAGATGCCCCAGGAGAATCCCAATTGATATTAAAACAGTATATACGTAAATGAAGGAAAACATATAACATTAAACATACAACTCCGCAAAACTTATTGGGGTTGGTCTCAGAGCTTTGCAGGCCAAATATCTTGCCATCCCTCAGATGGGTAGACAAGGAAAGCGAAGAAAACGTGAACGTGGCAAAAGATGAAAAGCAAAAAAAAAAAAAAACATAAAAGAATAAGGTGCTTGTGTACTCACTCAAGAATCCCGTGGATGCGGTAAATAAATTGACAAAAAAGGGCACAGTGACGAAAAGAATAATTGATAATGTCATAGCGCATTATTATATTGAGCGCTCCATATGACGTCATCGGCGAATTTGTGTGGTAGTCTCGATACACTTTGCTGGAAAAGGGGGTTAGTGTTCAAATAGCAAACGCCGTTGCCATCAAACGCGCGTGCAACGGTCTTGAACGTAAGAAAATGACGCGTACGTGGAGAAGAACTGACGATCTTAGTCTCTAGGATAACTTGTACTTCGGCCATCAACGAAACAAGAGGTCACAATTGTTACGCCTCTGTTACGGGCGTGTGGGTATATCCTCCGCTGAAGATGTAGGTTGATGAAATAGGGTATTCATTAATAAATCGAGGGTCATCGCATTATCCTTCCGAACCCTAACAACAGTTCAACACTATTATTATTCGTAACAAAGCAGGATCGTGCTTAAACTTATAATGAAAGTATCAAAAGGGCTCAACTGTTTAGTCAACCTTGAAGGTTATCAATGACGTAACTCCTTCTTCTGAGTCCACAGATATATAGCATATTTATTGACATTACAATTCAGTTCACATAGCAATTCACGTATAATAATAATCTCCGTCCTTCTATAACTTCATCTCCTATCAGTGCAAGTCCAATCCACAATTATAGAACAATAATTAATCGTCGTCAGAACGTGGTGAGCTGTGTATACGCGTTACTGCAAGGCAGTAACAGAAAATGAGACTCGCCCGTCTGCAACTATAGATCATAAACACATGATCAAAAATACTCCCGTATTTTGGACTTCAGTAATTCCTGGGTTTTCTCTTTAACCGTCCTTACCTCCCACATAATTAGGCCTGACCCTATAGCCAACATTTTTATAACGAGAATACATGCACTATCAATAATTTGGGAGTTGAACAGAATTGCGTCCGTCTCGCTCGGAGCTTATATCAAAAGTGGGTGACCGTGACTTGTAGTCAAGCGGGACCATAACAATCCTGACACGTCATCAAGTTACTATATACTTCGCGTTCACTAAATACCGTGAAGCGTGAAAACCATTCTATCTTTTAACAAACATCTCAAGCATCCAATGTGCAATCCTACAAGTGCTCACACTGTAGCAGACGACATTGTTAAAACATGTCGTAACAACAATACTTTGGGGAAATTTAAACATCATAAGGAAGAGAACAACTTGCTGAAACAGTTTTATTTACTTCGATTAGACCTGAAGAAATTGAAAGACAAGGTATAGAGTACTCGATTACCTTCATCGAATCTAACGACTAAGCTGTAGCATTCTCCGCTGATTATGTGAATAAAAACGTGAGTATATGTTTTACCCCAAATGGGACCACGTAATACTTAAATTAGGTTAGAGCATAGACATTGGAAGTCGTTGTTCCGACTGGAACTGACCATGATGGTTTGTGGGAGCAATATTTCTCGATTTGAGAAGGAACAAAATTAAAGTTATCAATTAGACAGAACCCTGCAAGAAAGACATATAACCATTTTATTACGTCGACTCTGAAAATAGAAATTGAAGCCTTTGAAAATTATGCACACGCTTGAATGACAAGCGACGGCCATTGGTGTAGTACCAGACTGCGACAGGTTAATATGAGATTGAATCCGAACGTTTGATTTCACATCGATGACTGAACTAGACTTTCATCATACCATCACTCATTTGTTAAACATTGAAAACACAAGTGTCACGAACAGTTAAAGAGTGAGTTATTTTTGTGAATCTCACAAGTTGGTTACATGAGTTGTTGTGAACTGTTCGTGGATGATATGGGATATGAGAGAGCGTGAGTAAATGTCAAAACATGAGGAGTGTGTTGGGACTGGTAGGAGAAAGACAGTTGAACGAGGGACGTTGCCGAGTAAAGGAGAAAGTGAGATGGCGAGTTTATGTTGTTGTTGAAAAATCAGTGTTATTGATGGTAGCAGTTGTGCTAGAGGGACAGAGGTTTCTCTAGAGTATTATTTATATCATATGCATCATACTATCCATGTGCTATTGTACAACGGTTAGTGAAGTATTAAAACGTTTGGAGATTGACTCGGCAGTTGTGATGTTTCATTACGACTTGTGAGTTCGAGTCCCGGTGTTACTGTGATGTTAACTGCTAGACAATGAGTCTGACACGGAAGGTATACAGCTGACTATGTTTGTGCATGTATAGGCGCACTTATAAATACTTCATGCCTTAGTTCAGTGGGAACTTGCTCGTGTCAACAAGAAAAATAACTATTGACAAATAAAACAAAAATGAACCTCTTAACAGAAGAACCTGATTTACAAGAAAGTACATCACAAGAACTATATGAGATGTTGTTGATGGACTAAATTGTTTCATTATGTTGCTGTTCAACGTTTCAATTGCTGATCTTGATTCGTGGGATTGTGTTTTTGACCACGTCGTTTTGGGTTTTCTATGTTCGTCTGGTATGTATAAAGAAAACTCTATGAAATTTAATTTACATATAGACCTTACAAGAAATGCAAGGAAGTTACAAATTGCAAGTCAGGAACCTGCTCAATCATTGAATAAACAATCAACTTATACGTACATCTAGATTGGACGAGAAATGCTCATTCAACTGACACTCTAATAAGATCACAGCCCCCTTACTCAGCGTCTAGCGTGTTCGGTTAACGGGCATATAGGTCTTGGCATCTGTATAAGCACAAATGTGCAGATAACACAGCGACTGCCACAATAACGCAAATTATTTAGAAAAAATAAATTACCAGAAAATGGTAGAAATATTGAAGATTAAAGCGAATGATAGTCAATTATTGTCGAATGGGTCAACATTGCAAACACCGTGCGGGGCTCAGTGACTGACACAAGGTTCAAGACTCAGTACAAGCAACTGTCTCCTTGATCTTACGTCGGGTGCTGGATGCCTATAAATTCCAGCATCTGGATGTCCCCAACTCAGATACACAGGATTCGAGGTGCCTGAAATCCTCCTATACGGGTGAAGCCTATCCCATGTAACTGATTGATGATACCAAAGGCCCTCTCCTCGTACTTGTAATAACAGTGACAAAATTAGTAATAATAATAACAATAGTAATATTATTTTATTAAAACAAATCAAACCAATAATAATTAATAAACAAAAACTAACACCATTTAAAAAGAAAGAAACCATACATTTAAAATGTTTAAAAAAAACTACTAATTACTCATAATGTAAGGATAAAAAATGAAATAAAACAAAGTGCGACTTAAAAACAACAAATCCATAATAAGTTGTGTCAACTCAATAGCAATCAATTGTGAAGGACAACAGTAATCTGAATTTAACACAAAAGTAAACATAATATGACATCAAATACCCTAATTATAACCGACAATAAGGTTGAACAGAGTAGACCAAGATGGTGGACGAGCGGAGGCAATGAAGTTCAGAAGAAAATAGCCCGCTAAATTAACATTACCTATAAAACAAAAGGTCTCAAACCTTCAGGAATTCGTGTGAATCTACTGTCGTGGTCACGCAGCGGCGCGTGAGAATGAGAGAACTGACAGACTAGCCTTGAGGGCACCCAACGTGTGAACACTGGATATGGCAAAAGGGAGAGATATTGAGCGTATAAATAAGGGTAAATAGAAGAGTGTTTATTTGTTAGAGCAGTTTCCTTCACTCATTAACGAGCACTGATTAGAAAACAAAACTGCGATCGATGAATCAGCAAGTCTAAGACTGCTGGAATTTGCATCAAGCGTAATACTAGCAAGTATCGACGTACGAAAAGAGTATCTGGCGTGTATGCAACCAACGCGCTACATAAACAATTAGCATTCAGACATCAGACTGTCTTAAACATAATAGAGAGCTCGACGGGAATCCTTGAAAAATATCAAACGGGGAGACATGGTTTGGACATTTCGTTAAAATGCAGTGTCACATAATTGGGTTCGCTCTCTTTTCTTCTCCAGCAGTATGGTTATTTTAAAGTCATTGCTTGCACCTTCTCCATAATAATTCGTCTTGTCTGTTTACCTGACCATCCATGCTAAAAGAGTAGACATATGATGCCATATTAACCGACAGGCATGTTGGTAAAATTCTCGTGTACCAAACCTTGGCCGCGACAGATTAACTCGACGTACGCTCAGCGCGTTTATTTAGCGCTGATATGGCTATGGTGAGTCACTATTTACTGGCGTGAAGAGTAACAGACCAGATGGTTAAACTAGCGTCGGTGTTTGCACAAGGACAGAGAGATATATTACGCATCTGCGGACATATTACAGACATGCACCTGAACAACGAAATGATGTAATAACTTCCGAACAGAAGTGTTACAAGGACAATATTTGTGATAATGTAGGGAGTTATAGTGCAATCATTACCGCGAATCGATGGATATAACAACTCCTTATACGGAAAATGACTTTTTAAATAACATGCAGAATTTTCCTATGAGAAACGTTTTGAATAGACGCCATCAACCACGCATGATTGTAACTATTGGCTGGCAGTCGAAATGTAAACATACCAACATTTCTTATTGGAACCTGGTCTAATAGTACACAACAACGTGCGTGAGACGAAAGTTGCAATATAACCTGACTATCACAAGCCACAATTTAACTATGGGGGTGGGGGGAAGGCTAGCTGGCTGACCTCTCACCACTTGGGCATTACCATTGTTGTACAGATTTAACTTCATATATTTACCCTCAGGAACATTATAGAGCAATGCTCAGAATGGCAAAGAAAGCTGTACATTAATTTAGTTGATTTTGAAAAGGCTTTTGACAGTATACATAGGGACAGTTTATGGAAAATACTGAGGGCTTATGGAATTCCAAGCTGCATAGTGTCAATCATAAAAAGCCTCTATGCCAACTTTACGTGTAGCGTTGGGCAGAGCAACCTAACCTTTGAAGTGAAGACAGGAGTACGACAGGGATGCCCCTTATCAACCACTCTATTTTTAACAGTCATAGACTGGGGGATGCGCCAGACAACAGAGGGCAGTCCAAGAGTTATAAGATGGACTACATTTTCTACATTGGAAGATCTGGAATATGCAGATTACATTGCACTACTAGCACATTCACATCAACACATCCAGGAAAAATCGGATAGACTTAACAAGTATAGCCAGCAGGGGGGCTTGAGCATTAATCTTAAGAAGTCAGAGGTCATGACGCTCAATGTGAGCAGCCCTGAGCCCATATCAGTAAGGAATCAGCAACTGGAACAGACAGACACCTTCACATACCTAGGATGCATAGTAACATCAGACGGCGGAGCAAGCAAAGACATCAACAACAAAATGAACAAAGCAAGAACAGCCTTTTTTAGTCTAAGCAACATCTGGAAGTCCTCTCAGTACAGCACAAGCACAAAATTAAGATTATATCAGAGCTGTGTGCTTTCTGTGCTTCTCTATGGTGCGGAATGCTGGAGAGTTACAGAGAAGGAAATGTCGAAATTGTCCTCTTTTCACACAACATGCCTAGGAAAATTCACCGAATCTTTTGGCCGAATACCATCACCAACCAAGATCTGCTTACTAGGAGCAAGCAAGAGGACATGCACACCATCATAGCTAGCAGACGTTTGAGTTGGGTTGGCCATGTCCTCAGAAGAGACCCCGATGTCATCACTAGAACAGCTATGCTATGGACCCCTGAAGGAAAACGAAAGAGAGGCCGACCAAAAACAACTTGGCGGAGGACTGTGGAGGCTGAGATGCAAAGAATGAACCAGAGTTGGGGCACTGTACGAAGGATGGCCACCGACCGAGCAGAATGGAATCAATTTGTTGTTGCCCTACAAAAAGCCACCAGGCGTAATGGCCACTGACTGCTTTGACGGTCGTCGGCTAAGGATCAAAGAAGACAGATTTAACTACGACACATAATCTGGCTCATGTCCACTAAGGTATGACTATATAACAATTGGTGACACAAGGAACGAACGCTTCTAAACAGCTAATATCCCTTTATTAGCAAGAACATAACTTGGCCACACACGGCCTAATGAAATGCAAATACATATATAAATGCCGCCACAGGGAATGAACGTATAATATCAATATGCAAGACCAGGCAATATGGCTACCTAACTCCTACGGTGAACCCCGCTCAATGTAGCGGCGAACCAAAATGGTACTAACGACTATCAAAAGTACGAACAACCAATTCTCAGCTTGAACAAAAATCATCACTGAGCAAATAATCATCTCCCTAGCAAAAATATCACCAACATAAGACCAATCTGGCGGGCACTATATCAAGATATTCAGTGAAATGTGAGCAGCATCAAGCTGGCATAGAATATCGACCAAACGGGACGGCAGTCCAATCACGAATGAATCTTTCGCGCTCAAACCCTTGGTGCCCGAATTTCCGATGGTCACATGACCTGGTCGTTCGGCTATTTCCGTCGGCTTCCGACCGGCTTGCCTTGTCACACAAGCACGCAACCACAAAATAGCTGACATTTTAGTCGCTTGCAAGGACTGTGAAATTCAACTCGTCAAGAGATAACTAGATCAGCCAGAGTTAGGGAATAGAATCAGAATTCATTTATCAGACCGGATTTTTTTAGCCTCTTGAGGACTTAAAAGCCCAGGAAAACTGTACCATTATTAGCAAGGAAAACCGGAATCTGATGAATTTGAAGCATGATGTCAAAGTAGGAACATATTGATAAAGTAACAACATCAGAACACAAGAGAGAGGCATCTTCAACAAGTTGCCTTAAATCTATCTGTGAGCCAGAAGTCAGTCTGTGATTCCAAAGTCAATTTGGGTCGGTGGTACCAACTGAGGGTACTATCTCTGGAACAAATGAGGGATTATGTGGCCTGAAGTCGACGCTAGACACCATCATCAGACGGGTCTTAGAGACGCGGGACCAGCTTAGTATTTACCAATGACACTTCTTGGAATGAGCTACATCTTTCAAACTTGACCAGTGACGAGTGTGAATAAGGCATTTATCTATAAAGAACCAAACATCAGCTGGAGCAGAACAAACTCGTTGCCAGCTAAGTAGAAACATAAAAGCTGCCAAGTGAATTATCCAGTTTTAACGCCGTAACATCACCCATTGGTGATAACTTTTTCTAATAGGAATTATTAATTTTTATAACTGTTAAAACATAATTGATTATTCAGTTTGTTACTTGTATAAAGACAAATTTAAAGTTGATTTAATCATTTTGAATGTACTACATCCGTACGTCTCAGACAATTTCTTAAATGTACTTAAACACAGCTATATAATAATAAGAGGAATTTTGCTGACTTAACTCAGCTGGGGGCTTGAACAAGCTAACGAATTATAAGAAAACCATATCCTTCACAAAAATGGATGGCATATACTAGAGTTAACATTTGCTCAGCCTCATGCAGCATTGTTCTCGCTTTTCTGAATATCTTGTGAAAGCTTCTTTGAGGTAGAAGCATTATTATCCTTCTACCTACAACTCCGCCAAGAGTAATCGTGTGCGAAAGTAGACACATTTGAAGACTCACATTAGTTATTCTTGAGTTTTGGCTACTGTTGGACCCCTACTGCAGAGCTAAGGAGAGGCAACCCGTGGAAAATTGGGCGACTCGTCTTGGGATTGAACTCTGACTCACAAGTTTGATAAAACAACTTGCAGACCTCGTCTCAGATTATAGAACCTGTCTAGTGATTCCCCTAGACGTGGCCGACATAAATTTAAGATACACTGAAATAATTTTGTTAAAGTGTATTTTTGTTAAATCAGAGCAAACGGTGTAATAATAAATAATAGTAAAAATAATTTTAAAAGAGAGTATTTGAAAAGGAACAGGTTTTTCTGTAACAAAAGTAATGCAAAATAAGAAGTTCACTTGATGTGGCTAATTTGGTGTTGTGGTTATGTTTTCCTAGTTAATTAGCAATTGTATATTTGTGTAGCTCTCTGTAAACAGACTTCTTGCTCAGAATGACCAAGTCCCATAATCTCCACACTTTTTATCTGAATTTCGCTAAGGAACTGAGCATGACCAGTCATGACAGATTTTGTGATTAGTTCGGTTAAAGTCGAACAAGAGAAAACAGAGAAAGCGGCTGAAAGGGAAGAAAGAAAAATGGGAAGAGAGAAAAATGGCCAGAGAGCATGAAAATGAAGAAAAAGAAAAACAAAGAGCATTTGAAGAGAAGAAGGCTGAACAGGAGAGGGCATTCCAAGAAAAGAAGGAACAGGCCGACAGAGCCCATCCCAGCAGAATGATAGAACTAGAGACTGAAGGAAGGAGAGTCGAATCTCGTGGGTCGGGCAGTTCCCATGGCAGCAATGGGGGCAACATCTCTTAGGCAGCCGCCCCTAGTGCGACCACTTTTCAACAAGATGTGTATTCAGAGGCTTCTTAAGAAATAGACATCTATCTCTCTAGTTCTGAATCCTTAGCAGCTACCTAAGGCTTAGATAGAGAGAGATACAGCATGAAGCTATCCCAGAGTCTGAGAGTGTCAACTTATGATGTGTTCCTCAAATGCCCAATGCGGAGCAAAACAACTTCAACATGTTGAAGAAGGCTTTGCTTCAGCGTTTTCAGCTGAACGGAGAGACTTTCCGTTGCAAGTTCCGTGAGGCTAAGAGCCAGAAAGAGGAGTCGTTTAGCCAATTTGCTACACGACTAGAAACGTACTTGGAGAAGTGGGGATCTCTCAGCACCTTCGATGAATCCTATGAAGGGCTACAGGAGATGATTATTGTGGAGCAGTTCAAGGACTTGCTCACCCTTAACATGAGACGGTTCCTGGCAGACCACCGGCCCGAAATACTTGAGCAGGTGTTGGTATTTGCTGATAAGTACTGGAGCGCCGAGGCAGAAGTTAACCCTGTCAGGAAGCGCAGCCACGATAATCGGCCCCCATTGAATTGATTATTCAATTTGTTACTTGTATAAAGACAAATCTAAAGTTGATTTAATCATTTTGAATGCACTACATACGTATGCCTCAGACAATTTCTTAAATACACTTAAACAGAGCTATATAATAATAAGAGGAATTTCGCTGACTTAACTCAGCTGGGGCTTGAACGAGCTAATGAATAATAAGAAAGCCCTATCATTGACAAAAGTAGACGGCAGATACTAGAGTTAACATTTGCTCACCCTCATGTAGCATTCTTCTCGCTTTTCAGAATATCGTGTGGAACTACCTTGAGTTAGAAGCACGATTATCCTTCTACATACAACTCTGCCAAGAGTAATCTTGTGCGAAGGTAGACACCTTTGAAGACCCACATTAGTTACGCTTGAGTTTTGGCCACTGTTGGATCACTACTGCAGAGCAAAGGGGAGACAACCAGTGTCATGCAGCTCAACTCATATTTTAACAGAAGCATTCAAACTGTTACTGGACTTCAAGGCCAGGGAAAAACACAAGAAAATGCAGGAACAGAAGTAGTAATGAATCTGAGGAAACGTGGTCTCATGCTAGCTAATAAACACCCTCAGCACATAGCAGAATTAGCGCATTACTGTGTTAACGATTAGTACAAACCAGCCTTTCTCAACCTTTTATTCTGGAGGAGCCCTTGAAACAATTTTAAAGTCTCAGGGAACCCCTGCATAAATATTATTATATGTACAGCTCATGGTACATTAGAGTGATCAGTAAGTTCTAAATATTATTATATGTACAGCTCATGGTACATTAGAGTGATCAGTAAGTTCTAAATATTATTATATGTACAGCTCATGGTACATTAGAGTGATCAGTAAGTTCTAAATATTATTATATGTACAGCTCATGGTACATTAGAGTGATCAGTAAGTTCTAAATATTATTATATGGACAGCTCATGGTACATTGAGCCGCGGTAGCATAGTGGTTAGTGCACTGGCTTCCTAGTGCAGTGGTCTATGGTTCGATCCCCAGATGAGGCGGGAATTTTTTAGGCCACAAACGGCTCCTGGGTCGACCCAGCCCCAAATGGGTACCAGAGCAACTCTGGGAAGGTTAAGGCGGCCGGCGTGATGCCGACCACATCACCCCTAGTGTGCCGACGGTCAAGATAATATGGGCCTAACACCATATTCCCAATATGCCTCAATGGGCGTGTAACGGGTTCCTTTACCTTTTTCATGGTACATTAGATTGATCAGTAAGTTCTAAATATTATTATATGTACAGCTCATGGTACATTAGAGTGATCAGTAAGTTCTAAATATTATTATATGTACAGCTCATGGTACATTAGAGTGATCAGTAAGTTCTAAATATACTAATACAATAATAAGTATCAAAGTTCTTTTGAGTAGAGAATGATTTTTGTCTGTGGATCTGTTTATTTTCTCCAACTCATTAGCCCACTCTTGTTGTGTGGTTATTTATCTTGTCAGCGTCTGATTGGCAGATTGGTTAGAGCACTGGTCTATTGCTGCCAAGGTGCCGAGTTCGAATCACGGTACCGACCAGCTCTAATCTACCCAGCTGTAAATGGGTATCAGACCAGAGTCATGGAAGGAAAAGGCAGTGAGGAAGGACACTGGTCACCTTAAGTCTCAATGCTGGACCTTGTATGGTGACGTCTCTAACTCTTCAACTCCCCTACGACAGTACTTGCTATGGGACTACCTTACTTACCCCCTGTCCACAAGGGATATCAACTCTAATCCAAGTCAGCAGTGTACGTGAAGAAAACGTTCATTTCTCCTTTTTTCTTTGAAAGTGTTCTATTTAATTTCTTTTAACAATCTCCAAGGAGGCCTTAAAATCTGATCACATATTTCTACCTTACAAGATGCTAATGAAATACAGTATTTCGGGATGGAAAGGCTGACATAATCAACCTACCGCCATCCCCTGAGTGCAAAAGAACAATCACCAGTTATCAACTGTCTCTACATTCTCGCGTCAAAATTCGAGAATGGACTTAACCAAGTTAACATGGTCCTATTAGTGGTTTTTTTTTTCAGCCACGATCTTTCGCGGAACATTAGGGTTCCCATAAGCCTCGATTAAGAAACCCTTACATAAATAGAAGAAACGTCCAAACTAATTCAGAAAGAGATCAGAAGATGTGTGGTAAAGGGAATAGATCCATCCTTATCTGATGAAGAAATCCAAAAAATTCAGCCACAACAAGCCAAAAACAACAATTGAGAAAGTCAACAGAATTACAACCAGACAGCAAAAAAAACACCACAGTCATAGTAGTAGCTATAGAATGCACATAGGGTCCACAAAAACTAACTGTCTTTAAAAAAAAAACAAAAAAACTAACAGAAATATATTTCCTAAACCATATCAAGTGTGACAAATGCCAAGGATTTAGGCACAAAGAAGATCTGCAGAGAGAAAACAACCTGCAGATTTTGTATTTAGCCACATAGCCATGAAGATTGCAAACTGGCCAAAAGAAGACAAAAATTATTAGGAGATAAACTCAAACAGAAAATGTGCCAACTGCAAGGGAAACCACAGTTCACGATACCAGGGGTGCCCAATCTATCAAGAGACAAAGCAGGTTTTGAAAGAAGCACAAACAGACTAAACTTGTCTCAAGAAAACATAATAACAACTCAAATTAAACAAATATCTAGGGGAAGTTAAAGAAGTAAGAGGAAAAATACAGAACGAAGAAGATAAGAAAAAAAAAACATAAAACAACCATGAGAACGCTGTGGAAGAGACTGACCCCCAGCCTCAGTCAAACAAAACAGGTGCTAGAAGAAATGAAAATAATACAACAGGCATTAGCGAAAGATTTTGCCAAAATAGCTGAGCTTAAAGAGGAAATTAAAATATACTCAAAAGGATTCTTCTTCTTCTTCTTCGTTCGCCCTGAAAAGGACGGTGGTTGCGTTGTGTCTGTTTACGCTTAAGCTGTGATATCTGCACCTTTCGGTCGACACATCCGACTTCTGCACGGCATTTTTTAGGACCGTGTTTGCCTTCCCATTGCGATCCGTGCTCGCTCAGCCAGCCTGAGCTGCTGCAGACTGTTTCCAGGACCACCACGTGGAGGTGGAGCACGGTCTTGACCAGCTCTGGTTCGCTGGTCCTGACGCAGGCAGTCAAGCTATGAGTCGCATACTGCTGTCTCTATTGCTGCGTCTTCTGGTCCCACTCAAAAGGATTGAAATAGAAAGAACAATCATAACTGAAAATATGAAAGTGGTTAAAAGGAGCATAAAACAACAGGAAAACAAAAGCAACCTAGAAGAATCTATCAAAGAACACGTTGAGGTACTGTTACCATACTGTTCAACTAACAACATTTGGGACAAAGTGACAAACTTGAATGATGAATTTCTTGAGAACCTGGTAGACAATGGGTCAAAGAGCACATGAAAACATTAATAAATACCAACAAACACAATGAACTGGTTAAACTTTAAACACGGAGATAAATGAGAGTACGAACGAACGAACTTTATTTTTAAAGGGTTTAGAATTGGGCACGCAAGCCCGTCTAACATTCTGTCCTTCCTTTCTCTCGTCTTCCATACTGAATCCATTTATTCTCACATGTATCTTAAACATTATTTAAATAATAAAATAACAATAAGTTACAATAAAATAGAATCCCAACATTGTAACAGTACAATAACAGTTACACAGATTTACAGTATCTTATCATAATTAATACTAAACAGGACAAAATTATCTTTAAAGCCTACATTTGATGTTATGTAATTATTTAAGAACATAAATAAATTAGGGTGGCATATAATCTGCACTCATGATGTATTTGAAAAATCTGTGATTGAATGATATGGACTAAGAGTGTTTTTTAAGTCGTGTGGAAGATTATTCCACAGATGAGCAGCAGAAAAAGCTAAACTTTTCTTGAATAAGTCGAGCCTAGGCTTGGGCATGTGTAATTTATTTAACTCTTAGTATACGAGAGGCCTTCTAGAGAGGCCGATGATCGATCCCCGTCAATAGCGAAAATTTATAGCTGAATGCATGTTTAAAACCACTGAACAATTTAGTTACGTGCATGATATAGGGGTTTCATTTCTTCACATTTTGATATATAACACTTTATGTTATCTTAATTAAGCGTTGACTGCGTCTTCCGCTGTATTTGAAAATAGGCCACAGATACGTTGGAGCATTCTGTGACAAGATTTTGTGTATAAATTAGGCTTTGTTGAAGAGATGACGCTTTCTTAGTGGTAATATGTTAAGATATGTATATGGGTCTACACACTGTGTGAGGTTTTTGTCTGAAATTAGGCGCACTGCACGTTTTTGTAATGAATAGAGTCTTTTAGTGTTGGATATGGTGCAGCCATCACAAATTGTGGAACAATAATCTAGGTGTGTTTGTATTTGGGATGTATAGAACCTTTTTCTTGTCTCCTCATCTAGGACATGTTTGATTTTAGCTAACTGGTAAACTTTTTGTGCCGTTTGTTTGGTCAGTGCTTGTACATGCAAATTCCAACTTAAATGTTGGTCAATTATGAGACCTAGTGTTTTATTTTCATTTACATTTTCAATTAAAGAGGTTCCAATGTAGAGCTGAAGTGTTGTGTTCAGTGAGTTTTGTAATTTTTGTCTAGTTGATATTATCATACATTTTGTTTTAATGATATTTATTTGCATGCAATTTTTATTGCTCCACTTAATAAGGTTGTCTGTGTCGCTTTGTAATAATATTTCTAGCGTGTTGCAACTTTTATCTCTAGTATAAATGGTACAGTCATCGGCAAATAGGTCGCAGGATGAGTGCTTGATGTGTAGTGGAAGGTCATTTATGTAAATGGAAAAAAGTAGAGGGCCGAGAATAGAGCCCTGGGGAACACCGGTGTCAATAATAGTTGGGCTTCATAACCCTCCACTCCCAAAGGAGCATAGGATTTCAACAAACATATGCCAAGTTCTCCTGTCAAGTGCTATCATCTCAAGTACTTTCCACATTCTCCTCATCATTTTCACCTCTGTTTCCAGCTCTCTTCTCCATGTGCTTCTTGGTCTACCTCTGCCTCTCTTGCACTAGAGGTTCCAGAACAAGGACTGCCTTGTAATGCTATCAACATGTCTACTCAGTGTGTGTCCAATCCATCGCCATCGTCTTCTTCTCATCTCTTGTTCCACTGGCACTTGTCTAGTTCTTGTCATCAGTTCCACGTTGGTAACCTTGTCATACCATTTTAATCCCTCTATTCTACGCAAGCACCCATTTATGAAAGTCTGTAGGCTTTTTGGTTGTTGTCTTTGTTGTTCTCCATGTCTCAGAGTGATACAATAAGACAGACTTCATATTTGAGTTGAAGATTCTTATTTTCGTGCTGGATCCGATTTCTTTTGATCTCCATATATTTCCCAATGCAATGAAAGCTCCTCTTGCTTTTTGTATTCTTATTTTGATATCACTGTCTGTCCCTCCAACTTTGTCTATATTGCTGCCAAGATATGTGTACGATTCTACATCTTGTAGTAGTGTTTATTCAATTTCAACACTGTTATCATTACCTGCATTTATTCTCATTATTTTTGTCTTTTCCCTGTGTATTTTCAGACTCAATTGCTGTGACCTCTCATCGAGTGTTTTCAATTTGTCCTGCATCTGATTACGGTTATGTGACTGAAGAGCCAGGTCATCAGCAAAATCCAAATCATCCAACTGCTTAGTCAGAGTCCACTGGATTCCATTTCTGTTGTGTGTTGTCGATGATCTCATAAACCAGTCTATTGCTAGTAAGAAAATAAATGGAGACAAGAGGCATCCCTGTCGCACTCCTGTTCTTATCTGTGATAAGAGGTTTTGATGATAGTAAAATTTAAAGGTTAACAAGGCGAGGTCAAGCTATGTAAGTACCCTGAATCAGAAAGATGATGATGTATTTCTCAGGGGTCCCTATCCGCTACCTCTTCTGATCTCACCCAGTGTATATTTATCTCTGTAGTGTTATGTAGATGGCAAGTGTCTAGGGTATGTATGTAGTTAATGTGAGGAATGAATACATATAAACAGAACTGTAATTCAACAAAATGTAAATAAGTAAGACTGGTGGTAACGTTTTGGGTATATGTATATGGGAATAAATATACAATTTATTGTCCTGAACCTCAATCTTTTGGAACAGGACTTGTCAAAATCATAAAAATGTTTATTTACAGATTTTAAATAAATAAGATGGAACTTTGTCCATGAAGTGTAACAAAACAAACTTGTCACTATAATGAGTACTCCACTGTCTGATGTTTAATACTGGATAGTAACACTAGTCAGTTATTGGAGGGGTTGTTTTCTTCATGCCTTATCTTATAAGCCTGTCTGATGATATGGGCTTTAGACTATGCAAATGGTCACTCCAATGATGCTGCTTTAGGGGTGAAGTTATTGCCTGTAGCTCACAGTAGAGTATGAGCCTTCACTGCTCACAATTTCTGTCTTCAGCAGGGTGTCTGCAACACTTTCTTACTGGTAATACAACCCTAAAATGAGAAGGACAGTCTATTATAGCCTGTCTATAAAATTTCCACAACTAATCAATGGTAATCTTACCTGGGGTCAGCCATGAGTGCTGACAATATGCACCAAACCCCATGTTTCCTTGACTACACTCAGTCCTGTGTTTTCATTCTTTTTTCATAAGGCCTGGTATCCACTATTTATTTAGCATTGCTTGTCTTTCATATAATCAGCAGGGGTGTCCAAATATATCTTGTGACCTGTTAATGACTTCTTTCAAACATTCTATGTGTAGTGTCACATGTTATTTGAACATTGTGTCACTCCTGAAACCACTACCAATTTATTTTCTCCTGGACTTACAGTTGCAAAATGTTATCGCAAATTTACAAACACATGTATGTTCACTTCCCAATGGCAATATCAATTTTATTACCACGGCACTATGGCACAACATTTTGTAAGGCCAATAGCAAAATCCTTTTTACACATTTCACTCCGAAAAAGACTGCATTCCTACCTAGGTCGTCGTAACCTGAACCATCTCCCAAGTAGCAGTATCGAAATAAAATGTATCGGCATACACATAGAGCCTGATACTTGCTAAGGAAATATACAAATAAAAGCATCTATACTGTTCAAAAAAAGAAACGCATAGCTACTGAAGGCACACACATAGCCATAATTTTGACATTCATTAACTTTTTTAATTTAATGAATTAATTGTTCAAATTGCACACAAGAATACCTTAGGGTTCAACCAATCCATTGACAGTTGTTTTGCATCTGTGTCACGAGAGTTTTTTGGCGTACGGGCTTTCCCTTTAGTATGGTGTGTGGCATCGTCTTGCATCGATCAGCGACTGGCATCTCCTGGGCATGGATGCGATCAGACATCTGATTTGGGCCTGTGGGATGGCTGCCCACTCATCCTGGAGTGCCGGGAACAGATCACGACGATTGGTTGGAGCAACGTTTCGGCGACAAACACGTCTATGCAGCTCATCCCACAGGTGCTCAATCGGACTCATGTCTGGAGACAGGGATGGCCAGGAAAGGGTGAGAATGTTGTTGGCATTCAGGAACTGCGTGTCAACCGTGCACAATGGGGTCTGGCGTTGTCCTGTTGAAACACAGACCTTTGGGCAGCCAAAAGTCGAAGAATTTCATTGACGTATCGTTGCGCATTCAAGCCTCCTTCAATGTGCACCAATTGATTCCTTCCGTTGTAACTGATCATTCCCCCCACCATTGCACCTCCACCACCGTGCGGCGGAGCTTCATCAACGCAATTTTGGGCAAAACGTTCATTTCGCCTACGGTAGACCCTACGCCGTCTATCATGACGCTGCAACAAAAAGAAAGATTCGTCACTAAACCAGACACGTCTCCATTGATTGTCAGCTGCCCAGGGACGTTGCTGGTTGGCCCATAGAAGTCGATTTTGGCGATGGCGGCGCGTAAGGACAGGTCCTCGGTGAGGTCGTTTTGCTCAAAGTCCAGCGTCATGCAGTCTATTCCGGACAGTTTGATCAGACACATGACGTCCTGCAGGCAATGACTATGCAGTTGACGAAGCTGTTGTAAACCTGTCTCTGAGGTGACGAAGCCGAATAAAGCGATCCTCCGCTGCTGTTGTCACTCTGGGTCGTCCCCTGCGATGCCGGTCTTCAACCGAGCCAGTGGCTTGGAACCGGTGCCAAAGTCGACTGATGGTACTCTGATGCACGTTTAGATGCCTGGGAACCTGACTTTGACTTTCGCCTGCATGCAGTCGGCCAATAGCAATGTTCCTTACATTTATCGATAGAGACGCCATAAATGTCTGCTTGAAAATGAACTGAATTTTTTGTGTGTAGCGTTATCCTTTTATAGGGTTTCAGTTGCGTAGTCAGTGAATAGTGTTCACCCCAAATTTTGTTGCTTTCACGTGCGCGCAACATGAGCTGTGGTCAAAAATTGCGTCGTAAACACTATTGACCACTGCATTGTAACGATTACAAAAACGAACGCAATTCAGGTCAACACGTGCACTTGACACTGTAAAGAACATTTGAGGCTGGTTTTTATATACCCTAGCACCAAATTTTACTTACAAACTCATAAAATCGCGCCATCGGATAGCTATGCGTTTCTTTTTTTGAACAGTATAGCTTACCTCAAGTAAAGAATAAATACACATGCACAAAGTTGACTAGCAGTAAATAGGTTTTTCTGACTGCTTTTCTTGTCCAGACGGCGAAAGCTTCGTCACAAGGCTGTCCCGCTGATCTCAACTTGCGATAGCTTTCAAATTCAAATGGCCTGATCTTACAAGGAGGTGTTAATTGTTATTACCCTACCCTCTAGCCACTCCGAAGTCGAGTCAAAAAATAAATTAACTATTTTTGGACTATAAACTTTGAGCACTCGTAAGTGTGTTCGTACGTCTGATTATCTTTGTGTATTTTATATCTCCGTTATTTATGGACCGATTTCCAATATTAAAAGTGATAATTACACGGTCAACTGAACTCTCACGGCTGTTTGCCAGCGATCTTTTAGTTATTTCCCCTTTTTCCCCGACCGCGCTATTTATAGCCCACTTGACAGAGGTCACGTGGTCAGCTTCCTAATGGGAAAAACATGTGGCGATGTTTACTTTTGATAGGGCTTAATTAATGCTTTTAGGCTACTTTATTATTATAAATACCGGCTTTAATTTTGCGTAAAGCTAGACTAGAAATGTTAGAGTAAATTTTAGAACAAGAACAAACATTTTATCACAATTAGAACAGAAGATATAATAGTCTGAAATAGTGTAAAATTTACGTTTTTTTATATTTTGTTATGGTTTGTTTATATACAATTTTCAATAAATCGGTCACAATCAACATGAATAACAAATTACAGAAACCAAAAGTAGAAAACCTGCAGAAAATGGATATCAAAGATTTGTTTTGGTTTCATGCGTCAAACATTAATTATTGAAAGTTTAAATTGCAAGTCCACATTTATTACCTTAAAATAACACACCCAATTGTCCCCAAAACATGTTTGAATTGCTTTTATGCTACTTTATTATTATAAATACCGGCTTTAATTTTGCGTAAAGCTAGACTAGAAATGTTAGAGTAAATTTTAGAACAAGAACAAACATTTTATCACAATTAGAACAGAAGATATAATAGTCTGAAATAGTGTAAAATTTAGGTTTTTTTTTACATTTTGTTATGGTTTGTTTCTAATTCAATTTACACTAAAACGGTCACAATCAACATGCATAACAAATTACAGAAATCAAAAGTAGAAAACCTGCAGAAAATGGATATCAAAGTTTTGTTTTGGTTTCATGCGTCAAACATTAATTATTGAAAGTTTAAATTGCAAGTCCACATTTATTACCTTAAAATAACACACCCAATTGTCCCCAAAACATGTTTGAATTGCTTTTATGCTACTTTATTATTATAAATACCGGCTTTAATTTTGCGTAAAGCTAGACTAGAAATGTTAGAGTAAATTTTAGAACAAGAACAAACACTTTATCACAATTAGAACAGAAGATATAATAGTCTGAAATAGTGTAAAATTTACGTTTTTTTTACATTTTGTTATGGTTTGTTTCTAATTCAATTTACACTAAAACGGTCACAATCAACACGCATAACAAATTACAGAAAACAAAAGTAGAAAACCTGCAGAAAATGGATATCAAAGTTTTGTTTTGGTTTCATGCGTCAAACATTAATTATTGAAAGTTTAAATTGCATGTCCACATTTATAACCTTAAAATAACACACCCAATTGTCCCCAAAACATGAGAGCTAACAATTATCTCAATCATACATCATGAGTTCTGATCCAGTCTGCGCAATGTTTTTCTAATATGTGCTGTTTATGAATTGTCTTACTGGGGAATAGCTTTCTGAACAAAGACATATAAGTCTCTATCGATGCTGTTATTGATTCTTTACTAATTGGTTTACTGTGTGATATTTTGTTGTGTACTTTCTCAAATGCTTCTTTCAGTGAGTTGAATTGTTCTTGTGCAATAAAAGCTATGTTAGTTATATCTTTTTTGTCTGTAATTTTCAGTGTTTGTGTAATGATTGCTCTTGTAAGATCTTTATAAACTTTTTGTGTGAGATATCTGTGGCAGTGATTCCCTATAAATGCTCTGCTATTATAAGCCTGTTGTATGATTTTGTGTTTGGCTAGTACCTTGTCCAAGTGTGAGCAAACTGGACCAGACCTAGTACATAGATCTTGAAACTGAAGTTTGGCCAGCGCATCTTGTGCATTTTCAAGTCTAACTTTAAAATTATCTGTCTCCTCCTTATCCTCACAAAGTTCAATACCTACCTGAAAAATTCAATTTTAGCTCCTAATTCTTCTGCCTATTTCCAGTTCCTACTAAATCTCTTCAAGTTCTTAAAAGTACTAATGTTTGCATGTATCTCTTGCGAATTCTCAAATATCTTTGCGTCTATTGTATCAGCTACCTGTTCTAGAAGTCTGTGGTGTTTCAAAACAATGCCTAATAAAATATGAAGGTAAGGAGGAGCTACATTTTCAATTTCAATCTCTAACATTGGTTTGTGTAAACAATTATGATAATGTGCCACTTGCCTTTTATTCCCTTTCCCATATTTCATATATCTATTGTAATCTCTTATCAACATGGCCAAACTTCTTGGTTTGCAAGTTGTATGCAATCTGGATGTCTTTGATGAAAATGTTTGGTTTGTCTGGAGCTCAAGGAATATACCCATGTCTGTGGTGTCTCCAGCAAAACAAGGAAATAATCCCCGAATAAGAAAACAACAACTTGTTTACCATCCCACTCTAAATATTTTTTTGTGACTCTATCTGAGCTTTCATGCCATTCATAAATATTTCTAAATTATCATATGTATCTCTGACTCTAGCCATTGATATAAGGATGGTATTAGATTTAGAATTTGGTTTCTCTAAATTTACTACCTGCATTGTAACTTTGAATGAAAGAAGATATACAAACAGTTACTTAGAATTCTTTGGCAGCCGTCGTGTGCACAGGATTGTCTACCAAAGAACACCAATGGAACAGTCCTTATCTCACAGACAATTAAAAAAAAATTCATATTATAAATAGAAGATTAACAAGACTTGAAAGATAGATCAAATTATGTGGAAGTAATCTATCTATAGCTTTACATGTTTTCTGACGCTTATATACGTAGCTAAATATCATTATAAATGAATGAAAATGCAAAAACAGATGGTGTTTACAAAAAGTTATTTTTTTACTACCTTATTTAAGATTTGTGAGTATCAGGAATGCGTTTACAGGGATTTAAATGCTATAAAATCTGGTGACAATATGCTTGTTCTTGTAATGCCACACTCACAAAACTGACTACCACACATTCTCAAGATATGAAACCAAAAAAAAAAAGTATGTGGAAATAATCTTTAGCTTCCCTTCGAGAAGTCTTTATAATTATAAACTCAAACGAATGGGCCGATTTTTAGATATTAAATTAATAAAAAGATTACTTATTTTATGAATTTCCTTAAATGATGACGCTGTTTTCAAAAGTCTGTAACTCCGTCAAAACTAATTTCAAAGAAATAAAAATGCAATCAAAAATAGAACACAGAACAAAGTTATAGTACACAAAAGAATTTTAGCGCTGTGTTTATCCAGAACGAGTGTGTAATGATTTATATTTTACTGATTTTACTCACACATCAGCTGATTTTCCCCGCCAAAAACTTAAATAGTATTTTACGGTGCACACAAAATTTTATACCCGGTATCAGAATTCCGGTCACCGAAACTAAAAGAACGCTCTGGTATAGGGCACAAACAGCCGTGCTCTACTCTATCGTTCTAACTAATTTTCCTTTGTTTATTCCTTAACAGTTTCATCTGGGTAATTTTTTTGTAATTAATTGTAGTTCTAACCTGATCTAAAATATCAGTAAATTAAATTTTTCTAAGTCAAGATAATTTTATTAAGTGGGAATCTTTAGGTTAATATATTAATCAATATCAGAGCTATAATTCAAGATATCGCTTTCTTTCTAATTCCCTTTAGTTATTGAGAAATAATTTATTTAATTTTTGTCAAAGACACAGAATCGGCATTTTTGCCACTACAACCAAGATTTCTTGTCTCTACCAAAAACGAGGTAAGAATTTGATTGGTTGTTAAGTTTGACTACGTCCGTTAATAAATGTTGCGAGGGGTAGTGTGTGTTGTAGGGGGTAGTAACGTTTAACTTGCTTTCTTAGAAATATTCAAATACTCAAGTTAAATTGTGGCGGTAGATTTGACTTTGCTCCAGACAATTTCAAATATAGTTATTTATAGACTGTAAAAATGCGTTAACTAGGTTATTAAGCGGGGAAATTATTTGAGCGTGGGGTACACAGATCCATTTCACTACATTATCCCAAACGGTTCTGTAAGCTGTCCTTCGTGAAGAACTCTGCATGTCATGTCTTCATATGTTTTCTTTATTAAATTAAAGATCTTCAGGGGAACTCCATAATGCCTCATCAATTTCCATAGTGATTCTCTGTCTACACTGTCAAATGCCTTTTTGTAGTCCACAAATCCGATGTATAGTTTTGAATTCCATTCCAGACTTTGTTCAACTAGTATTCTCAAAGTGGCTATATGGTCTGTACATGATCTGTTTTGTAGAAGACCTGCTTGTTCATCTCTCAGTTTCTTGTCTATGGACTCTTTTAATCTCTCAAGGATAATCCTGTTTAATACTTTTCCTGGCACTGATAGTAACATTATTTCTCTATAATTTGTGCAATCTTGTAAATTTCCCTTCTTAGGCAACTTAACCAGATATCCTTCCTTCCATTCTGCTGGTATCTCTTCCTTTTCCCAGACTTTACCAAGTAATTTATATAACATCTCTGTAGCCGTGTCGATATCTGCTTTGATGGCCTCTGCTGGAATGCCATCACGTCCAGACGCTTTTCCATTTGTTAGAAGCTTTATGGCTTTCTTTATTTCTTCCTTCGTTGGTCTTTCACCCTTAATTTGTAGCTCTTCTTCTGCTGGCTGGATGTCCATGGGGTTTTGTGGAGCTGGTCTATTGAGAAGGTCCTCAAAATATTCTGTCCACCTCTTCATTTGCTCTTGTATATTGCTTAGCAGTTTTCCATTCTTGTCTTTTATGAGGCAGCTTGTTTGCTTGTATTTCCCCGTTAGCTTCTTTGTGCTGTTATACAGTTCTCTCATATTTCCTTTGGCTGCAGCATCTTCTGCCTCTCTTGCCAACTCCTCACTATACTTCCTCTTTTGATACTTCTTTTTACTTCTTTGTTTGCTTCTGTGTACACTTCTTGAGCCTTGGCTTTGGAACTTCTGGTTTTGCTTGTGTTTAAATCTGCTTTCTTGTTTTTTCTGTCTTTTATCTTATTGATGGCTTCTGTTGTTATCCATGCTGTTTGTTATCGTTCCCTATTCCCCAGTATTTCTTCACATGTCTCATTCTATACAGTTTTGTCCTGCCGCCAATAGTCTTCTGTATTCTCTGCATCTTCCAGCTGTTGGAGCACTTGGAATTTGTGGATACTGTGACAGCAAATTTGTCTCTTGTTTCTTGATTTCTTAGATGTCCTACATTAAATTGTTGTCTATAATTTTGCATTGTTGCATATCTCTTGAGTTTCATTTTTACTTTGGCTATCAGAAGATGGTGATCTGATGCCACATCTGCTCCTCTATATACCTTTACATCCTGCAATGATGATCTAAACTTCTTGTTTATGTATATATGATCAATCTGATTTTATGTTCTATGGTCTGGTGATATGCATGTTGCTTTGTGTATTCTCTTATGTGGAAATATGCTTTCTCCTATAGCCAGTTGATTTAAAGCTCAGAAGTTTGAGAATAGTTCCTCATTTTCATTCATTATTCCTAGCCCATGTTTTCCCATGACATCTTCAAATCCGGTGTTGACTGTACCTATCTTTGCATTCATGTCACCCATCAAAATTGTGATGTCTCTTCTGTTTTACTTTTTCCATAATTTCCTGTTGTCTAGTATAAAATGCTTCTTTCACAGACTCTTCTTTGTCATTAGTTGGTGCATAACATTGGATGACATTTACATTTATTTTCTTTTTAGCTGTTTTAAAAGTAGCTGTTTTTATTCTGGGTCCAGCATCTTCTCATTCAATGAGTGCTTTCTGTGCTTCTTTAGATAACATAAGAGCTACCCCTTCACTGTGGTGTGAACTTGCGTCTTCATGTCCCGAGGACAGCACCAATTCACCTGTGATGAGTTTCTTCCTGTCTACCCCCTTCCACTTTGTTTCACGCATTCCCAGAACTTCGATTTTATATTCCCTCATTTCTGCTGCTACTTGTGCCACTTTCCATTGTTCGTTTGATGTCCGAACATTCCAGGTGCCAAATCTGGAATTTCTCCTAGAAGAAAGAAGGTTAGTCAGCAACACAGACTCCTTTCGGCTTTCTCTGTGTTGCATCATACGCCTCCCTTCGAGAGGACCTTCCCCTGTCTTGGATGGCTGTGTTTTACTTTCCCTAATTGACTAGTCCATGTTTGTTGAAGATTTTTAGTTGGGCTTGACAAGGAGTTATTGTCCACACTACTTGCTGTCTGTCGGACAGGAATGATTTAAGTAATGTCACTAGTTTAAAGTTAACTTTCATTGTTTCTAATTTTCTTTTTAAAACAGCGTGATCTACCATATCAAATGCTTTCCTAAAGTCTACAAATATTGCTCCACATATGTTATCGTTATTGATGTTTAGGTGCAAGTTGTCTATCATCTTAGAGCTGTGTGGCATAAATGCTTTTGTCTAAACCCTGATTGACTGCCAATTTGCAAGTCATTGCTAACTAGGTACTGTAGTGTTGCATTATGTATGTGTTTTTCTAGTGGTTTAGAAAGCGATGATAAAAGAGAGATTGGTCTATAGTTACCAAGGTTACAGTTATCTGACGAGCCAGGTTTGAAGAGAAGATATACTTTGGCAATCTTAAAGGCCGAAGGAAAAAAACTTTTAGCGATACATTGATTATATACATGTATATAAGTTAGTGAATCACTAATAGCTGGTGCGGCGTAACGCAGTATTCGATTACTAATTCCGTCAAGCTCTGATGAGCTATTATCCTTAAGGCCAATAAGATAGTTATACACTTCATTAACTGTCATAAAAGGAATGTCGGGTGGAACTGAGTTTGTACATTTGTTTTTACAGAATGCTGAAAGTTTGTCTAAGTCACTACAGGAAGGTGGTATTGTGGATTTCAGACCGTTTATTTCTGCTTGAAAGTGATTGCTGAAGTCTGTGCAAGTAAATGAAGTGTTGGAAGAGAATGAGTCTGGTGCATTACGTTTTTTCGCTAAGGTGTTAATTGCCTTCCATATTTCCTTACTATTTGATTTGTTCTGAACCATATTTCTAAAATGATTTTTCTTTTCTTTCCGAATTAAATATTGAACCTTGTTCCTGTATACCCTGTATGTGTTGAGGTCCTTATTTTTGTGCGCTTGATCTCTTTGCCTCATAGCCTCCAACACTTCCTACGTGATCCAAGGAGATTTTAATTGTCGTTTGACGCAAATTTCCTTAGCTGGTACGTGCGTGTCAAAAACACTATAAAAAATGTTCGTCCAGTATGCAATAGCGTCATCCGGATCAGGAGGTTGGTAAACAAGGGCGAGAGGTGCTGTTAGCAAGTCATTTAAAAATAATTCCCTACTGAAATGTTTGAAACTTCTAAATCTAATATGTTTGGGAACTTTACATTTATTCTTTGACCATGTACAGCATACTGGATAGTGGTCACTCTTTGCAATATTAAGGACACCGCATTCTATGATGTTTTCTGGGCAAGTTACGTAGCTGTGGTCGATTGGTGTGGATGATGCTTGTGTAACTCTTGTAGGCTGGTTAACTATTTGTTTTAAGTTGTACGAAAGTATTATATTTTTCCATGTTAGATTTGAACTGTGTGTATCGATATTGAAATCACCAAGAAGAACAACCTCCTTGACTGTGGCAAATACATTGTCCATCATTATGGTGAAATCTTCGTACCAGATAGGTCCTGCACTAGGATTTCGATAAAGATATCCCACCAGAAATGGGCCCTGATTCAGTAGCTTTATTTCCAACCATACACATTCTGTCTCTGCTGTCTCTAAGTCGTTTCTGCGGCGAAAATTAAGGGAAGTGGAAATATAAACTGTTATACCCGTCTCTTGTTTTTTGCTTGCGTCTCGCCGAATAGTTTTAAAACCATTTAACGCAATGTCATCGTCTGTTATTCTGTCATTTAGGCGACTTTCTGAGAGTCCAAAAATGTGAAAATTCTTACTTAGAATGTGTGTAAGTTCGGGGAGTTTACCTAGAAGATGGTAAATATTCAGATGACCAAGTCGTAGACCATCCTTGTGAAGCCACGGTACATAATTACCAGCCATGTTTGTATAGTAAAAAAGAAATATATAATTTAAAAAAAACAAACATTACAAGGTTAAAAAAAACAGTTATGCACACAAAAAAGCGCAAAGTATTTTTCCGAATTAATACTTCACTAAGGAAGTGGAAATCAAAGAACGAGAAATTGCAAAAATACAATATTAAAATAATTAATACAACTAATAAAAATAATTTCAACTGAGTATATGAAAATTGTCACCAAAAAATCAGGCATACAACATATCACACCAGAACTGCTCAACGCAACAAAGTGAAGTTAAACGAGAGATGGAAGAAATTAATAACTGTTACAAGTCAGACAAGTATACAACACTTCACACCTTAATACCGTTAATTCTAACAAATTGAAGCTACGCGTGATAATAAGACATTTAAATTGTAACGAAATAAGCAATCAAAGAAAAATCTTAGAGGATATTAACCGATAAATTGAGAATGATCCCAATTAGTAAAAGTCCTGATTATTACCGTTGTATTAAAATATCAACAAATGTTCAAAAGGAGTGAAGGCTTTAGTCACAGAGATGTAGTGAGGCAAAGTGTTTGTTCGTCAGTAGAGCAATCAAGGTAGTTCAGTGGAACCATAGAGATGCCAGGAAGAACCTGATGTCTCCTGTGGTACAATATAGGGAGTCAAAACCCATCTTCGCAATACAAGAGACACTCCTGAGGCATAAACTGAAACTGAACTGCCAAAAGTATAAAATTCTTAGAACTGATAGACTAGGGTGAAGAGGCGGTGGTGTGGCCTTTTTAGTACATGAAGACTTCAAAATATTAAAATGGGAGCAGTTTGTCACAGATAATATGGAAGGAATAAGTACAAATATAGACAGTGAACCAGAAGAGTTAAAGATAATAAATATATATATAGCCCAAAGGGAAATATAACTGACCTGGATATAGAAGCTATCAGAATAAAAATAACTAGCAGAACGTTACTGGTAGGAGATTTCAATGCCCACCACAATGCATGGGGTAACATCAGTAATAATCCAGCAGGAGAAAGACTGTTGGACTATATTAAAAGAGCTGAGCTAATCATACTAGATGATGGCTCAATCACAAGGATTAACCCATGCAACAGTGGAGTGGATACAGCAGTAGATATAACTTGTAAGTATTATTACACCAAACCTAGCCTCTGCTAAATGGGAAGTACTGAATGTCTCCAGCTCAGACCACTTGCCCATAGAAATAAACCTAAAAATCAAATACAGACCTAGTCAAAGAAGCTCCAGACCAACATGTGTGACGGTATTGCCTCCCCTGCTTTGCAGTAGTGGTCCAACAGAGGCCAAAACTCAAGAGTATCTAATATGGGCTTCAAAGGTATCTACCTTCGCACAAGATTACTCTTGGCAGAGATGTAAATAGAAGGGTGATGACACTTCTATTACAAAGGGAGTCTTCACACGATATTCAGAATACGCGAGAACAATACTGCTTTGGTTGAGTATGTTAACTCTATAATTCTGCCAACGCTTTTGTGAAGGATTTAAGCACTTATTACTTTAATGTCGTTTAAGCCCCCACTACTGATTTACTCAGTGGAATTCTATTATTCTAGTTTACCTCTGTTTAGAGTGTATAGTAATTTGACTGAGACAAACATGCAGTAACTTTAAAATGATTAAATCGAAGTTACATTTGTAACATTACAAATGACAAAATTTAATAATCATTTTAGGTTTTAACAGTTGGAAATAATTGGAATAGTTATGGACAAAGAAAAGTTAACCTCACAGTCTTTAGATAATGTGCGATATTACAAGAAGTTAAAGTGGCAGCATATATTTGAACTTAGCTGCCAATGACGGTTCTCCTTCTTCTTATGGCTTGATTCTTTTCACTCTGCTCGCGCTCTTCTCTGATCAAGGTTGTCGGGGGTAGCTTGTTTCCCAGAAACGTCAAGGAGAGTCTACCACGTGGCTCCTTCGTCTTAAAGCTTAGGCCATGGTTCCCTTCTTGTTCCAGAGATAGTACTTTCTGCTTGTACCACCAATAACTATGGTAAAAGAATAGAACGAAACACTTTTCTGAGTATGGCGTTTTCCACCCCATAGTTATGGGTTCCCATCTTCCCATACCATCATCCCAATTACTCAGACTTTACCCTCTATGAGAATTAAATTTAATCCCTCGGGATAATACTTCCTTTACATTTAAATAGAATAGCTTTAGCTTTACATGACATTTAAATGAAAAGGTTAATAATACAGATAGAGTCTGTTTACATATACATCTCCACTTATTGAAAAGTGTTCATAATATAAATTGAATATGTTTTCATTTATGTTTTACACTGATTGAAAAGTTTGAAACTTCCATTACTTTAAAATGAATATTTTCACATAGACATTTACACTGGTTTAAGCTTGAAAACTTACATTAATTTTAAAGTGACTGTTTATAGGGACATTTACACTGCTTTGAAAATGTAAGTATTATACGTAGAATGTACATAATTTCTTTCATCTTTCCCTCTCCGCTCCATAGGGAACCTGGAACTACTTTATGCTTTTAGTTCTCTTTACGAAACTATCAATACAGCAATCACCAGCCCGTGCAGTAGTGGTTCATGAATCATTATTCTATACGCTGAGGTTGCCAGCCTCAAATGACTTTGACATCCAATAGCGAGTTTCACATATTAAAATTCACATGGTTATATATATATATATATATATATATATATATATATATATATATATATATATATATATATATATATATATATATATATATGTGTGTGTGTGTGTGTGTGTGTGTGTGTGTGTGTGTTAGTTCACATGTTAGTAATGAAACATAGAATGAAAAATGCACTACGTACGTCAATCTTGGCTGCAGACTTGTTGCTCAGATGAATAAAAGAGACGAGTCGGTCTCTTACATGCGTCTGGGGTGTCTTTAATTTGACAATAGATTCCCTCTCTGACTCCGTGTGTTTCTTCTGTTTCCTATTCCCGGTGTTCCTTATTAAAATGTGGATTTCCTGTGCTTTGTAACAAATAAAAGGTCCGGTTAAACAATGGAATTATGAATCTAATCTTCACTCTGGCGATGTCTGATGTTGTCTTGGCCAGCGTGAAATTCACAGTGAAATAAAACTGCGAAATGGTCAGACTATATTCCTATCTTCCCACGCATTGTTGATATGAATCTAATCAGAAAGATCCCATCATTTCAAATCATGAAGATAGGGTGAGATATTTTCAAAATAGTCCCACGTGAAATAAGGTGCGTTCCTGCAAAGGTCATGTATTACCAAATATGGACGTCTGATGCCTAGCATACACTCTCTCATGCAGATCGGTAGATACACATGATAAATGGGTAAGCTGTAATACTTATTACGTTATTAGAAAGTAATGTTGTCATAACAAGTCGGCCCGGAAGCGATTGTGTCAGACTTGTCTGCCCACATGTGTCACACAGACAGTAGTCTCGTTATCTGTCGTATGAGTACACAAAAACTCTGTGTCTGCCCATCTGGGTTACCAAACGAGTAGTCTTATCAGCAGTTCAATCTAAACACGCCAACGACTATCTTATCTCAGTTGCTCACCGTAAGTCAAGATGACAGGGTAACAAACAAGTGACATCACATAGAGGAGTGTCGAATGATTTGATAAAATCAAATATCTGCTACTTAGCAGAAAAATAACGACGAAACAAAGAAAGAAAGGAAGAAAGAAAAGGGCGATACTTGAGAGCACATAATAAAAATCAGTACCACACATGTACTGATACTGCCGGAGTGAAGCAAATAACGTGAAGAGATCGTCCATTTTGTCACAACATTCATCTTCAAAAAAGCAAACTGGGAGTCTTTCCAATTAGAACTAAGTAAACTAAGCGTAGAACAAAATGAGTCTAACAATGTAGGTCTATTTGTAGAAAAATTAACAAATGAGATTTGAAAAATAACAATAAAATGTATACCAAACAGGAATATGCCTAGTCACTTAATACCCACGCAAAATGGAAAAGATAGGAAAAGTAACACGGATAAAAACCCAGTACCTTGGTGGACAGAAAGATGCTCAGAACAACTGATTTTGAGGGAAAGGTCCCTGATGAAGTATAGAAAAACCAGAACTGAAGAAAACTACACAAACTATAAATAAATAAGAAATGAAACAAATAAAAACATATTCAGAGCTAAAGAAAAGAGTTGGAGAACATTTTGTCAAACATTAAATCATAGTCCCAAATAAATGAAGTTTGGAGAAAACTAAAAGCAATTAAAGGAGGAAACAACAATAAATTTAAAATCTCAACAATTAAAATCCCAGGGAGAGCTGAAACAGATAGAGAAAAAGCCAACATACTAGATAAATACTTCTATCGTTAGTTCAATAGACAATCTAGATAAGGCAAAAATAAATAGGCAAAAAACTCTGTTAACAAAATTAAAAGAAGAAAATACGGACACTGCACATGACGCTAATGATTTAAATGCAATTATTACAGTAGATGAAATAGAAAAAGCAATAGCAGGAAAAACCAATACCACATCTGGTCAAGACATTCTGAGCTATGAAATCCTCAAAAAGGTACCAAACACCACTCTAAAGGTGATTGTATCTCTCTACAACAAAATCTGGCACAGAGGAAAAATACCATGTTCATGGAAGACAGCAGTAGTCATCCCCATACTAAAGCCAGATAAGGAAACACATGATGTCAGCTCATACAGGCCTATATCGTTAACATCGCATCCAGGACAAATTCTAGAGACAATAGTTAACAACAGATTAAAATTGCACTTAGAAAAGCATAATTTGTACAGTCCAACTCATGCGAGCTTTAGAAGCCATCATAGTACTAAGGAACAACTGTTGAAGCTGAAACATGATGTTAAAACAGGCTTCAAAAAGAATGAAAAAACAGTAGCAATATTCCTTGATGTAGCAAGAGCATATGATGAGTGTTGGAGGGAGGGTGCACTATATAAGATCAGGAAATTAGGTTTAGTAGGCAGAACGTACAATTATTTAGATAACTTCCTGCAGGATAGATACTTCATACTTCACGGTACAAATAAACAATGATAGATCTGATAGATATGAACAACAGAGTGGAATCACACAGGGATCAGTAATATCACCATCCATATTCACGATTATGGTCAACGACCTAGAAGAAGAGTTCAAAGACTTAAAAAAGAACCTATCTCAGTTTGCAGATGACGCTGCAATATGGAGAACGGGAAGAACCTCTCCCATTCCTCTATAAAACAGTACAAAAACAAATAGCCAAAGTATCCTACTGGATGCACGAGTGGGAATGTAATTTAAACGTTAAAAAAACAGGAGGAATGATCTTCAGTAGAGGGCGTGTAATAAAAAATTAATATAATTTATATTAACATTAATGAGCAAAAACTATGCACAGCAAAATCCACTAGATTTCTGGGTATGATACTAGACCAGCAACTAAACTGGAACAAACACATAGACTTATTAGTAGAAAACAGTAGTGGGGCTTATTAACATTCTAAGATATATGAAAGGAAGTTGCTGAGGAGCTTGCAATAAGACAATGATAACCTTTTATAAATCATTTATTAGGGGCAAACTTGACTATACCAGTGTTGTCTATGCATCAGCCGCCCCGAGCAATAAGAAAAAACTAGACACAGTCCAAAACTAGGCATTGTCAATAATAGCAGGTGCCTCAAAGAGAACATCTGCAGAGGCATTAGAAGTAGCGCTAGGCATTATACCCCTGGAGCTAAGGAGAAAAGAACTGAGATTGAGCTACTGGGCAAAAGTGGCCAAAGATCCATCTAACCCAGCACACACAACCTTTATGATTATTGTTAATCAGAATCGACGTCATTGCACTCCGGGCAAACTTGTAGGTGCTCTGTCTCCCTCAGCAAATGTCGAAGGGTATGAATGTTAATTGTTCCTGTTGCGCACTGGTTGTATACACAGCGGATGCGTCCTCTCATACGTCCATCCCTGCTGGACTTACGTTTGATGCCAAATTCCAGTAATCTTAGCTTTGATGATTCATTGATTGCTGTGTCATTTTCTAATAGACGAACACAAATCGCCCTCAGTATTTCTTCCTTATCAATGGCCAATGCACCTTTTATGGGTGCTCTTGAAGCTAGTCTGTCAGCTCTTTCATTGCCACGTACCCCGGCATGACCAGGACAGTAGATCCATATCAGTTCTTGAAGATTCGATGCTTCTATGGAGGTTTTCCATTCATGTCGAAGCCAACCATTTTGGACTTTTCGAAGCATGGATTGTGAGTCAGATACAATAACTGCATTCGTTAATAAAGTCTCAGATAGCCATCTTAAGGCAGCAGTAACTACCTCTACCTCCATTCTCCTGATAGAGGTTGCTATCATGTAAGCCCTACTATGTTCAGCGACGGTTCTGTCCTTTACTCTAGCAGAGAAGCCTCACCCTGATTTATTACCACTGATTACAAACCCATCAGTGCACACAATGGCATCATCATCCCCAGCATTATCATTTATAAGCTGATTAACTTCAAGCTATGGCCTTTGTTAATAAAGACTCAGATAGCCATCTTAAGGCAGCAGATTCAGTACTTAAAAATAAACAAATCTAGACATAATCTCAACAAAACGTAAAGCACTATAGTAAATAGAACGGTGTATAAATAATAGGTCAAAAGATGAAGAACACCCGTGTGTTACCGGGGCCCAAAAGGAGAGCAAAGAAAAAGAATAGTAACACTGTTCCCTGTCATGCATATCGTAGAAAGCGACTAAGGAGGGTTGGGCATGGGGCTGGTTACCCAATTCTGTAACAAATTTAAACCACAAAGAACTTCAACAAATATGGACAAGTCAATTTAAGAAAATAAAACACAGCCATCCAAGACAGGGGAAGGTCCTCTTGCAGGGAGGCGTATGATGCAACTCAGAGAAAGCCGAAAGAAGCCTGTGTTGCAGGCTGAATTACCTCACTCCTAGTCCACGGGAATTAATTGTTAGAAGTCTAGTACAAACAAGCCGGATTTTGGTGGTCCCGCTTGGACAGCGGTTTGGTCCGCTTGGTTAATTGATTTAAAAATATAATCTATTGTTTGCTCGTATGTACGAGAATAGAGCGTGTTGATCGCTGCTAACATCTCACGGCGAGTCCAGTGTGAGATGAATTTGTTTAAGATTTTTTGAGGTGAGCGATAGTCGCCCAGCTTGCCCGGGTCAGGTGTGTTTGACTGAGGTGTTCTGGGTAAGGAGATTTTAGTGACATTGAGTCCCCAGAGAGTGTACGGAAAAGAATGGTGTGGCCATGTTGAAGAATGTGTGGCAAAGTTTAAGAAGTGTTGGCCATGTTTTTTTCGAATGTACCTCTGAATATGTTGGTACAAGGGATTACTAATGGAGGTATATGTGATTACCCATTAGTGTTATAAGTGATTATATGCAGATATAATGTACATTATTTGAAGAAATGTGTTATAGGCCTTGATGTGCACAGGCTGTGATTTGATACGTATTATTATTGCATAGAGGATCCATGGATATATAAGTAGCGCTGCGATGCTTGCAGGCTACAGGAGGCCATACATATTATTTGGAGGATCCATGAGTACATGTCAGTAGCACTGCGATGTTGGCAGTCTACCGGAAGAGGTAGCGTCGACGATCCTATATATTATTACTGGTGGGATTCAGGAACATATATCAGTAACACTGCGAGGTGTGCAGGTTACAGGAAGGGATAGTGCTGATGAGTACACATACGTATTACTGGAGGATCCATGAACATTTATTAGAGTCACTGAAGATATTTGAAGCCGGGAGATATATATATGCTTGTAGTTACATGTGGGTGAACATTGGTAGATACTACCTGATATTATTTGATTCCATGTAACTGTATTTCGTAGATGTCATTGTGGTCGTGTTGTGTCGTGATTAAAGTGTCTAAGAAAACGTCACCAGGTTTTCCAACAATCAATGACTATTACGTACGTTACTGTGAGTGACTGTTGCAACACACACTCACTTCTTCACCAAACGCACCAGCACTAAACACGTCAGTATCAGGCTTGAACAGTTGATAACAGTAGTTGTAAAACAATCAGACTGTAATCTTCGGATTGTAACAATAGTGTTGATACAACAACCCCACATGTATCATTAGAGGGCCAGTCTCGCCTGCAACACATAATTTCTTCTTCTACAACATTCGGCGACTGTAATGTCTTCGCCTACAATATTTGGATAATGTCTTCGCAACACCCCACATTGGCGGATTATATCATTATCATTTGTGACCTTATCATTTGGAGTTTAGATAAATAGGTATTTAACATTTGGTGGCCAAATTTTCGGGCGTTATGCCTACGACTTCTGCGTCAGATATCCATCAATAACAACGGATTAAGAAGGAACAGCATATTACGTTGCCTTGAGCCTATCACTAGGAATTAACAGTTGGTCAACTATTAACAGTTCGTGTTAATCAAACATCGGACATAACAGTAGGTCAAGGGCGCTAATCTTCCTGAGTCAACAGCTATTATACTCTGTGTGGGCGTGGCCTGTAGGCAGAACATCAATGTTTACTTAGTGAAGCCTGCCTTGAGCTACAAATATGAGATTTCATTCATAGTCGCAAGTCTTACGGGTTTTAATGCCCGCGATTTCAGTTACAGACCTGTGTAGCGCTTATGTACATGGCAATAATTGACACTGTGTGGTCGGAGAGATATTTCCTGCATTGTCATCATCTTTGTGAACATTAACACTGAGGCCCACTGTGTACCTTTACAGCTATATGTCAAGTAGATGTTTGCAGTCTTTTTACACGCGTGACTCAAGTGGACAGTTTGCAGTGATCCAGTCCTGTCTTGTTGTTCTGTAATCGAGCACATAGTACCGTGTCAAAACAACAGACCTGAAGCGAAAGGCGTCAAGCTACAGCGGCTCTCAGCAGTTCATTGTTTCCCTTGCGGACGTATTGATCATTTGCAAGATAAGTGGTCTCTTGTTGTGAAAACTGTGCCTTTTTCATGTAAATCAATAAGCCTTCTTGATCTTATGTTTTATATGTTCTAATTGAATGTTATATCTTCTATATTCTCTATATCATATGTTATTTTTTGTGTGTGTGTGACTTAATGCATAGGTGTTTAATGGCTATATCACTTACTATTTTGACATCCTTCTTATTAATATAGATTTATCGTTCATATTCATATGAACTTATAAGGGTTCTATGTATTTGAACCGATGGTAACAGTGAGTAACTGATATTTTCAAGTACTTGAGAAGATATTTAGTGACATAAACTGATAATAATTATAGGTGGTGAAAACAGATAGTGGACTTGGTGATTAATTCACTATGGATCTTGATATGGATTCCGATGCAGACCCTGAATATATGTGGTCTGATTTGCAATACTTATTTGAAGGGGGTGATAGTTTTGAGGATTTGCAAGGTTCAGCACTGGAGGAACACGTGATAGATAGATTTTTGGTCCATGCGTCGACAGCCCTAAGAGAGTTTGCTGAGAATAGATTTCAGTCAATTCCTCATTTGAATATGGCTAAGGATTTAGCGAGATTACTGTGTATGGACTATCGTCTATTTTTGTATAATCATATTGATGCTAAACGTGATAACGTATTGAAGAGTATGCGTACGTTGTTGCGCGACGGCATTCATGATGACCAGAAAGATGAGTTAAAGGATAAGGAGCAAATGAAAGTCATTAAACAAAGTGCTAAGCAGCAAAGGAAGAATTTCTTAGAAAATGTTGCTAAAGACAGCGAACTACATACAACAGTGACTAGACTTAAAAGTGAGTTATATAAATCAAACTCTGAACTTGCTGGCACTCAAGCAGCATTGAAGTCTGCATTAAACGAGAACAAAGAGTTGAAAACTCAGAGGAGGAACAAAGATGTCGAAGTTACTAATCTCAGAAAAGGGATGCAGGAGAAAAATGAGATGTATGACAAATTAAAGATTGAGAGCAATGTTCGTGAAGAGACTTATATAAATATGCATCATGACGTCATTGGATGACAATAATATTCGCAGTTCCCAACTGAAAGAAAAGAAGGTGATACATGAGAAATTGAGAGTTCAGGCAAAGAAATGTGAGAAATTATGTAATGAGACATTTACTAATCTATTTATGGACAATTCGATTCTCAATCGCAGAATCAGAGAAATGAATAACTTATCTCCGGAGAAGGTTAATGGACTTAGAAATAGCCATGATAGTGAGATAAGAACGGAGGAGGAGAAGAAAAGAGTGGAGGAGTTAACAATGGAGAAAAATAAATTGGCTAGAATTGAGAAATTACTAGCGGAGGAAAGCCGTAAAGTTTTAGCATGCGACAACTTAATTAAGAAACAGAGTGAAGATATTTCACTTAAAAATGTTCAGATCGGTGAATTGAGAACACGGGTTGATGGTTTGGTAGATCTGCTTTTGGGGAAAAAAAATGAAAGACGGTTATCAACACGTCATAAAGGAATCGAGTCAACAACATACACTCGATACCAACACTGAAGTTAAACGTGAGGGACGTAAAACCTTGCGTGGTAAATATAATTTTTCACGTTCCATTGACTCTACAACTGATAATAATTATTCTTGGCGTCAGCCAAACAGAAGTAATTCTATGATAACTGTCAGTTCTGTAGATAGAAAGAAAAACTCTGAGAAATTGCAAGTGAAAGTTCAAGAGATCAAACGAGTATCTACTTTCAGATATTATGATAAATTGATAACGAAGGATAAAAAGAGTGGTACTTGTTCTAATAAGGAAGCCTATTATGGTGGTAAACATAAGGATTCTATTATTCCTGTTATTGATCAGGGTGTTAAGCATCCTGCAACAGTAAAGAATAAAAACAATTTTAACAGGAGAGATAACTCAGATTTTGGAAAGTGCCAAGGGAGTCTTTCAAATTGTAATTGTTCATCTCCTAGGAATCTAAACCAGTCTAACAAATCTCAACATGCGAATTCTAAAGATTTTAGAAAACATGATAGAGATAATTACACTAATGGTTGTCAATGTTATGATAATGGTTCTAAAAGACAACAATACCCATCTGGCAGATATTTTTATCAGATGAGACATGATAGGCACAATAATGCTAATAGGGATGGTAGAAATAACATCGGTCCCAAACGAAGAGTGTACAATAATCATAATTGAAATGAGGTGTAACATATTGGTTTAAAGTGACTTGTCTTTAATTTGTTTTTTGGTTTTGATGTAAGTAATGGACTATGCTATTTTTCACACGCTAGTTAGAGCGATATGTGCATTTAGATCATATAGGATTGACCTTTATGCTACATTGTGAGCTTAGAGCTACGATAACAGCAACATCAAATATTGATGTGCTCCAGCATTTATGATTGCTAGGATAGTTGTATAAGATGAGATTGCCAGCCATATGCACAAACTCTTTGGCTATGCATAAAGCGATAGTCGTCTTTAGAGAGTTCCTAAGTATTTTTCTGCACTAGATTTAATTCTTTTCTTATATTTTCACATCATGAACAATTAATTAATTGTAGCTATAGATTATGGATTTCTTTATAATGTATTTCATATTAAGTGGAAAAAAACATAAATTTACAGCTAGGAATATTACAGCTGAACTGAATTACTTATTTACTGCATTACTTATAGGTTACATTAAACTGAATATGTAGAATTTACTGCGATAGCTGATATTGTTGATTGATCGATGTTATCCAAAGGTTTAATTAAAGCAGCTATTCATCTTATATGTTCAGTTTGAATTTATTGATACTAGTCATCTAGGTTTAGTGATATTGATGTTACTAGCGATTTCATATGAATATTGTCTATGATAATTCATTATTGCGTATGAATGAGTTTGATAACTAGGTTAACTTATTTATTATGCTTTACTTAGTTATAGCTTGCTTTGTGTTTTGTTATACACAAATATATTGCTTTTGTGTTCTATACTTTCTTGATATGATTGTATGTAGTTTTATCATATGTTGTTTGGTAATTATGAAGTATTATTACCATCTTCGTCTACATACATATCTTCGCTTGATTTTTTCTTTGCGAATTATTCTTCATTGCATTCCATTTCTGCTATTGATTTCTCACTAGCAGTTAATTTGGTTGATGCTTCCAGGATTCGCCTGCGTATCTTTTGATTCTATTTGGGTACTATTTCTTCTTACTCTACTTATACTTCTATCTGTTGTATGGTTGGGTATATTATATGATTAGATATGACGTAGTTATTTCTGATAGTTATATTTATTCTATAAGCAGGTATGTGTTAAACTTGATTATTAGTACCATATCATATTGGTGATGGTTTTGCCTGTTCCAATTTTGTTATCTGCGACTTTTGTTTATGCCTCATTTGTTACTATACACTTGATGCATATATTTTTGCCACGATATTTTTTCTGACTTAACGCATATTGTTTTCTAGTTGGATAATAGAGTTTCATTGACCTCTAAATTTTTGTGATGCACTTTTTTTCAAATAAAAATGATTTATCATATTTTTTCCCTTGGAGGGTGGTGTAAGCTGTTGCAGGCTGAATTACCTCACTCCTAGTCCAAGGGAATTAATTGTTAGAAGTCTAGTACAAACAAGCCGGATTTTGGTTGTCCCGCTTGGACAGCGGTTTGGTCCGCTTGGTTAATTGATTTAAAAATATAATCCATTGTTTGCTCGTATGTACGAGAATAGAGCGTGTTGATCGCTGCTAACATCTCACGGCGAGTCCAGTGTGAGATGAATTTGTTTAAGATTTTTTGAGGTGAGCGATAGTCGCCCAGCTTGCCCGGGTCAGGTGTGTTTGACTGAGGTGTTCTGGGTAAGGAGATTTTAGTGACATTGAGTCCCCAGAGAGTGTACGGGGAAGAATGGTGTGGCCATGTTGAAGAATGTGTGGCCATGTTTTTTTCGAATGTACCTGTGAATATGTATGTTGGTACAAGGGATTACTAATGGAGGTATATGTGATTACCCATTAGTGTTATAAGTGATTATCTGCAGATATAATGTACATTATTTGAAGAAATGTGTTATAGGCCTTGATGTGCACAGGCTGTGATTTGATACGTATTATTATTGCATACACCCGTGTGTTACCGGGGCCCGAAAGGGGAGCAAAGAATAGTAACACTGCACCCTACCACGCATGTCGTAAAAAGCGACTAAGGAGGGTATGGGCATGGGGCTGTTTACCCCATCCCGTAGAAAAACTATGCACAGTGGGCTGATCACCTGCTTGCCAACCAATCTGATTACGGAAACAATGATAGATTGTTTGGTCTGTTTTTGTTCCACAAAGACGCCACTAGGCGTGGTGGAAACAGCGATAGATTGATCAATTTGTTGTTGCCCTAAGACGCCACTAGGCGTACTGGCCACATACTGCTTTGCCGGTTGATGGCTAAGGATGGAAGAAGAAGATTATTGCATAGAGGATCCATGGATATATAAGTAGCGCTGCGATGCTTGACAATCAGACTGTAATCTTCGGATTGTAACAATAGTGTTGATACAACAACCCCACATGTATCATTAGAGGGCCAGTCTCGCCTGCAACACATAATTCCTTCTTCTACAACATTCGGCGACTGTAATGTCTTCGCCTACAATATTTGGATAATGTCTTCGCAACACCCCACATTGGCGGATTATATCATTATCATTTGTGACCTTATCATTTGGAGTTTAGATAAATAGGTATTTAACACCTGTGTTACTGACTAACCTTCTTTCTTCTAGGAGAACTTCCAGATTTGGCACCTTGAATGTTCGGACATTACACGAACAAGGGAAAGTGGCACAAGTAGCAGCAGAAATGAGGGAATATAAAATCGAGGTTCTGGGAATGTGTGAAACAAAGTGGAAGGGGGTAGACAAGAAGAAACTCATCACAGCTGAATTGGTGCTGTCCTCAGGACATGAAGACGAAAGTACACACCACAGTGAAAGGGTAGCTCTTATGTTATCTAAAGAAGCACAGAAAGCACTCATTGAATGGGAAGATGCTGGACCCAGAATAAAAACAGTTACTTTTAAAACAGCTAAAAAGAAAATAATTGTAAATGTCATCCAATGTTATGCACCAACTAATGACAAAGAAGAGTCTGTGAAAGAAGCATTTTATACTAGACTACAGGAAATTATGGAAAAAGTAAAACAGAAGAGACATCACAATTTTGATGGGGGACATGAATGCAAAGATAGGTACAGTCAACACCGGATTTGAAGAGGTCATGGGAAAACATGGGCTAGGAATAATGAATGAAAATGGGGATCTTTTCTCAAACTTCTGTGCTTTAAATCAACTGGCTATAGGAGGAAGCATGTTTCTACATAAGAGAATACACAAGGCAATATGGATATCACCAGACCATAGAACAGAAAATCAGATTGATCATATATGCATAAACAAGAAGTTTAGATCATCATTGCAGGATGTAAAGGTATATAGAGGAGTAGAAATGGCATCAGATCACCACCTTCTGATAGCCAAAGTAAAAATGAAACTCAAGAGATATGCAACAATACAAAATTATAGACAACAATTTAATGTAGGACATCTAAGAAATCAAGATACAAGAGAAAAATTGGCTGTCACAATATCCAACAAATTCCAACTGCTCCAACAGCTGGAAGATGAACAGAATACAGAAGAATATTGGCAGCAAATCTAAACGGTATGGAATGAGACATGAGAAGAAATACTGGGGAAAAGTGAACGACAACAAAAAGCATGGATAACAACATCAATAACATAAAAGACAAAAAAAAAACAAGAAAGCGGATTTAAACACACGCAAAACCAGAAATTCCAAAACCACGGCTCAAGAAGTGTACACAGAAGCAAAACCAGAAGTTCCAAAGCCACGGCTCAAGAAGTGTACACAGAAGCAAAACCAGAAGTTCCAAAGCCACGGCTCAAGAAGTGTACACAGAAGCAAACAAAGAAGTAAAAAGAAGTATCAAAAGAGACAAGAGGAAGTATACTGTTCAAAAAAAGAAACGCATAGCTTATCCGAGGGCGCTGTGGTAAATGAGGTTACTGGTGTTATTAATTAAGGGTAAACAGAGTGAGGTCAAGCTGTGTAAGTTCCCTGAGTCTAATTGTTGATGATGATGATTTTCAGAGTCCCTATCCGCCACCTCTCAGATCTCACTCTGTGTAAAATAGGCTCTGTGATGTTGTGTGGCTGAGTGTGTCTAGGGTAATGTATTTAATATAAGGACGAAATAAAATGTAAACAGAACTGTAACTCAATAATATTAAAGTAAGTAAGACTTTTGTTAAAGTTTAGGTAATTATCTTACAATTTAATTTCCCTGTACCTCAATTGTCTGGGACAGGGATTGTCAAACTCAATAAATTTGTTTATATACACTATTTAAAATAAATAACTGGAACTCTGTCCATGTCTCTTGTTTATGCAAAAGAAAATCACTGAAGAAATCCACCCACTGTTCTGTTTACCGGCTTGTACTGATCACTGTTAATATGTTGGAAAGAGTGTTGGGTTCATCACTTCAAGGTGATTAGATTATTATTATGGATATGGTTATTATGGTGGAACTTTATGATATCAATAATTTGTCAGTGCCTTTTCTAAAGGACTTAACTGGCATTGATTGAAGAAAACAGTTGGCCCATAGGTCCTCAGAATCAACAAATCTGGGGCTCCTGGTCGAAGGTGTGGGGCTAGCTACAATTTGAATGCTGAGCGATCACTCCCAGGATTTTCGTCCCTCACCAGGTTTCCTGCCACCAATAAGTATTCTGACATATAACCTGAAATGAGAGGAACATTCCCTCCCATATAACTCTCATCTATAATACTTCCACACATAACCACTGTAACAACTCACCCTGATCAGCTATGTGTGCTGATCCTTACACCAGTCTTTATTTTTCATTGTTTAACATCACTGCTGTGTAAACATTCTTCTTTAGTGATAGTACAAAGCCCTGATTCCTCCTCCAAGAAGTCTCTTCCATACAATAGATAGGGGTGTACAATACATAGCTTGTGATCCCTTAATATCTCTTTACAACATCCTATACAAGGCTTGTCGTTCATATTGAAACCTGTGGATAAATTCTTTCTAACATTCTCTACATGATTTTACATAATATTTAAACATTTATGGCACTGCAAAAGCCAATACCCCTTCTGGGTTACTGCATTGGCATGCGCAAAATTTGTAAGCCACTAGCAAATATTTTATGCCTTTCTTTCACTCCGAAAGACTGCATTCCTATTTTGGCTATCGTAACACAAATTGTGGTCTGCATGTTAATTAAATCAATACAAATACTTATTGTGCCTTACCCTCAAACAAGAATATCACATATCATAAGCTTGACTTTGGCAGTTAATGGGTTCTAACACTGCTTTAAGTGTCCAGACGGTGAAAGCTTTGGTCACACAGGCTCTCCCGCTGATGTCAGCTTTAGATAGTTTTAATTTCACATGGCGGTTGTTGCCAGCGAAATGTTAATTTTATTGCCCCAAGTTGCTCTACGCCTTAACCAATCAGAACGCGTGTCAAGAAATTTCTAACTTTTCTCACGCAACTAAATTGAGCAGTTAATAAGTGTGTTTGTTCGTCTGTCTCAATTTTTATTTATACAATATCTTTGTTATTAATGGGTCAATTTTTAATAATAAAAGTGATTATTAAAAGGACAACTGTCCTCTATCTTCCTATATAGGTTTCCTTTACCCATTTATCCCCGTTTTCATCTTGGTAATTTTTTTTCTAATTTATAGTACTCTGTTCACTGAACTAAAATATTAATAAAATAATTTTCTAAGGCCAGATAATTTATTATAAGGGAAAATTTTATGATATATATTAACCAATATTAGCGCTACCCTTCAAGACATCCCTGTTATTTATAAAGAAATAAATTATCTAAGTTTCTTTTCAAACGCACAAGTTAGACTTGATTTCCATTGTATTCCACCTTCTCTCTCCCCCCTATAAAACGAGGAAACGAGTTAATTCGTTGGAAAGCTTTACGGCTTTCGTCATAAATATTGGGAAGGGTCGAGCTTGTGCGTGTGTGTTTGGGGGAAGGGGGGAGGGGTGGTATTTTTACGCTTGGCGTTAGAAAATTCAAATTCTTTATTGTAAATGTTAGCGGTTTGATTTGACGATTGCCTTGAGACCAAGGTCAAACATGGAATTTATTTATAGATTTTTAACTGTAATAGCGAAAAATTCTAATTATTTTGTCCAATTTTTTGCGGTAAGTTTGACCTTGCCCTTGGCAATTTTTCAAATATAGTAGTAGTGGTTTATAGGTTGTGAATTTACGTTACTAGATTTTTGAATCGGGGAAATTTTAGCGGGGTGTTACATGGAGTTACTTTACTACAGGCGCGTTTTTATGAGTTTGTAAGTAAAATTTGGTGCTAGGGTATATAAAAACCAGCCTCAAATGTTCTTTACAGTGTCAAATGCACGTGTTGACCTGAATTGCGTTCGTTTTTGTAATCGTTACACCGCAGTGGTCAATAGTGTTTATGACGCAATTTTTGACCACAGCTCATGTTGCGCGCACGTGAAAGAAACAAAATTCGGGGTGAATACTATTCACTGACTACGCAACTGAAACCGTATAAAAGGATAACGCTACTCACAAAAAATTAGGTTCGTTTTCAAGCAGACATTTATGGCGTCTCTATCGATAAATTTAAGGAACATTGCTATTGGCTGACTGCATGCAGGCGAAAGTCACAGTCAGGTTGCCAGGCATCTAAACCTGCATCAGAGAACCATCAGTCGACTTTGGCACCGGTTCCAAGCCACTGGCTCAGTTGAAGACCGGCATCGCAGTGGACGACCCAGAGTGACAACAGCAGCGGAGGATCGCTTTATTTGGCTTCGTCACCTCAGAGACAGGTTTACAACAGCTTCCTCAACTGCCCAGTCATTGCCTGCAGGACGTCATGTGTCTGATCAAACTGTCCGGAATAGACTGCATGACGCTGGACTTTGGGCACAACGACCTCACCGAGGACCTGTCCTTACGCGCCGCCATCGCCAAAATCGACTTCTTTGGGCCAACCAGCATCGTCCCTGAGCAGCTGACAATCAATGGGGATGTTTCTGGTTTAGTGACGAATCTTTCGTTTTGTTGCAGCGTCATGATAGACGGCGTAGGGTCTAAGGCGAAATGAACGTTTTGCCCAAAATTGCGTTGATGAAGCTCTGCCGCACGGTGGTGCAGGTGCAATGGTGTGGGGAATGATCAGTTACAGCGGAAGGAGTCAATTGGTGCACATTGAAGGAGGATTGAATGCGCAACGATACGTCAATGACATTCTTCGACCCCATGTCCTTCCACTTTTCGCTGCCCAAAGGTCTGTGTTTCAACAGGACAACGCCAGACCCCATTGTGCATGGTTGACCACGCAGTTCCTGACTGCCAACAACCTTCTCAACCTTCCTTGGCCATCCCTGTCTCCAGACAAGAGTCCGATTGAGCACCTGCGGGATGAGCTGCATAGACGTGTTTGTCGCCGAGACGTTGCTCCAGCCAATCGTCGTCATCTGTTCCAGGCACTCCAGGAAGAGTGGGCAGCCATCCCGCAGGCCCACATCAGACGTCTGATCGCATCCATGCCCAGGAGATGCCAGTCGCTGATCGATGCAAGAGGAGGCCACACACCATACTAACGGGAAAGCCCGTACGCCAAAAAACTCTCGTGACCCAGATGCAAAACAACTGTCAATTGATTGGTTGAACCCTAAGGTATTCTTGTGTACAACTTGAACAATTAACTCATTAAATTAAAAAAGTTATCAAATGTCAAAATTATGGCTATGTGTGTGCCTTCAGTAGCTATGAGTTTCTTTTTTTGAACAGTATATATTGAGGAGTTGGCAAGAGAGGCAGAAGGTGCTGCAGGCAAAGGAAATATCGACACGGCTACAGAGATATTATATAAATTACTTGGTAAAGTCTGGGAAAAGGAAGAGATACCAGCAGAATGGAAGAAAGGGTATCTGGTTATGTTGCCTAAGAAGGGAAATTTACAAGAGTGCACACATTATAGAGGAATAATGTTACTATCAGTGCCAGGAAAAGTATTAAACAAGATTATCCGTGAGATATTAAGAGAGTCCATAGACAAGAAACTGAGAGATGAACAAGCAGGTTTTTGACGAAACAGATCCTGTACAGACCAGATAGCCACTTTGAGAATAATAGTTGAACAAAGTCTGGAATGTAATTCACCACTATACATCGGATTTGTGGACTACGAAAAGGCATTTGACAGTGTAGACAGAGAATCACTTTGAAAATTGATGAGGCATTATGGAGTTCCCCTTAAGATCATTAATTTAATAAAGAAAACATATGAAGACATGACATGCAGAGTTCTTCACGAAGGACAGCTTACAGAACCTTTTGGGATAAGAACAGGAGTGCGACAGGGATGCCTCTTGTCTCCATTTCTTTTCTTACTAACAATAGACTAGGTTATGAGAACATCGACAACACACAACAGAAATGGAATCCAGTGGACTCTTGACTAAGCAGTTGGATGATCTGGATTTTCCTGATGACTTGGCACTTCTGTCCCATAACCGTAATCAGATGCAGGACAAATTGAAAACACTCGATGAGAGGTCACAGCAATTGGGTCTGAAAATACACAAGGAAAAGACAAAAATAATGAGAATAAATGCAGGTAATAATAACAGGGTTGAACGTGAAGAAACACCAATACAAGATGTAGAATCGTACACATATCTTGGCAGCAATATAGACAAAGTTGGAGGGACAGACAGTGATATCAAAATAAGAATACAAAAAGCAAGAGAAGCTTTCTTTGCATTGGGAAATATATGGAGATAAAGAGAAATCGGTTCCAACACGAAAATAAGAATCTTCAACTCAAATGTGAAGTCAGTACTATTGTATGCTCTGAGACATGGAGAACAACAAAGGCAACAACCAAAAAGCTACAGACTTTTATAAATGGGTGCTAGCGTAGAATAGAGGGATTAAAATGATATGACAAGGTTACCAACGTGGAACTGATGACAAACAATAGACAAGTGCCAGTGGAACAAAAGACGAGAAGAAGACGAGGGCGATGGATAGGACACACACTGAGGAAACCTGTTGATAGCATTACAAGGCAGTCCTTGTTCTGGAACTCCCAGGGCAAGAAAGGCAGAGGTAGACCAAGAAGCAAATGGAAAAGAGAGCTGGAAACAGAGGTGAAAATGATGAGGAAAACGTGGAAAGAACTTGAGATGATGGCACGCGACAGGAGGACATGTCATGTGTTTGTTGAAGGCCTATGCTCCTTGGGGAGTGGATGGTTATGAATGAATGAATGAAAAGATGAAGAAGGATTTGTTGGAGCAAGAATAGCAATACCAAAATTGTAAATTTATAACAGATACAAAGTAACAGGTAATACATCCATCTTTTCAGCAGAATTAGTGGCAATCCTAAAAGCTTCAGAAATAGAGGCAGAAAAACCACCAAATAAAGTAACCATTCTCAATTATTCCCTTTCATCAGAACTAGCTATCAGAAACAGAAATGAATGTAGCAGGCCAGATATTATAGAGGAAATACTACAGGTCAGTACATATCTGCACACTAAAGGATGCAGTGTAACACTAACATGGATACCAGCGCATGTTGGGATAGCAAGAAATGAGCTTGCAGACAAATAAGCCAAAGGGGGAGGAACTAGTAATAACACAATTGAAGTAGGCTTAGGGAAGTTTGAAATCAAGAGCTTAATTGCCCAAGCAATAACTGAAGAGTAGATAATAGCATGGGACCAAAGTAAAAAAGCTAGACACATATAAAATCCTTATAAAAAAACCAAAAAAAAATGTCAAATACAAGATGAACAAAAAATACCAATTATAAAAAATTGCAGAGGCTCAAGCTTGGAATTGAATATTTCATGATTGGAGAACCCACATGCAAAGAGTGTCAAGAACCAAACGCAATTAGACACTTTCTGGTGGACTGCAATAAATATGACTGGCAAAGGCAAAACATTAAGACATACTGTAGTAACCACAGGGTAGAAATGAGTGAAGAAAATATTGTACGAGTACGTGCCCCCATCAGAAATACAAAACTTAATAAAACACTTTATTACAAAAACAAAAGCTAACATATGAAACAATAAATAAATAAGAATGCGGTGAAAATTAAAAACATACCAGTTTAGACAATTTCATATTTTGAATAATAAAACCATATTGAACTATAACTACAAAAGGAACAATTTCTACTAGAGATAATATAGTATAATATAAATACAAATAAAAACATATTACAATACATTAAACACGTCCTGATATAACCAACAGCTCTATGTATATGGTAGATGGTTGAAAGGGGCGTGCCCCATAGAAAAGTAGCAAAGTCCTTAACACATTAACTACCGCAAGCCGCTGTCAGCGGCTCACGAAATAAACACATTTGGACCGCAAGCCGCTCAGAGCGCCAATCTAATTTTAGTAATAAAACGAATGAAAAATGTACTGAAACACTTTCTGATCTGGTTCGAGATTTTAAGTTGCCACCGGAAAACAAATTCCCAAAGCATGGTTGTTGTAGAACACTGGAAAATTGATATTATGTTCATATTTTTCAGCGTTTTGGGGTTAGTTACCAAAATCCTGCAAAACTGTTTACCGTGGCAACTAATGATAGGACTACAAAAAATGCGTATACATCTCGTCTAACGGCTGAATAGGATAGAAACGTGTTTCAACAATTGACTGATAGATCTAGCGACGAGGACAAGAGTGAAAACGGTGTGCACATTGATTGAAATTGTTATTTTGATAGAGATGGGGCGCAAGCAGTTATAATTGTGAAAATATTGCAAGTCCTCGGCCATCGGAGGGCCGTTAAATAGCAGCAACTTCTATTAGAGTTACTAACGGTGCTTATTGTAATAGTGCAATTCATTTATCTTTAAAATAACGTGTAATTCATAAAAATCTGTGAACAATTACGAAAACTACAGCTTACTTTGTGCAAACACCTACAGGATGAAAATGGAAAAAAAATTTAATTCGGCCACAGTGTGTTTTTTAATTCGGTAGTTAATGTGTTAATGAAAATAAAAAAACTAATTCAGTAACTCAGAATATGCAAAATATCACAGACTATATATCTTTTTTATGCATTCTATCCCCTTTGCATATCATTAAGACTTTCCTTATGTAAGCTATTGTATAAAGCTTACAACTGCGAGAAATAAACACTTTAAATTGTGTAGACAACATTGCAAAATTTTAGAAGATTACCAAGTCGCGTAAGTCCACTATGTAAATGTTACTGATGTAGAGCGGTAAAAGCCACCATTTTCTTTCACAGACGATTGTATCTGATGGTTGTAATGTTTCAGCCATGGCGCCTGACACAGCGAATCTCTGAAGACCTTGTACCAGAACAAAACAGCACATATAGGTCGGAGTCAGTCTGTGGAGTTATAAATAGGAAGATTATTTGCATCTGTCAGAATATACCTTACTGTATACGATCTAACGTAAGTGTTATAATGAACTTAGGCAACACAATAAAAGAGTGTTTATTTGTTAGTGCGGTTTCATTTACTCATTCATTTCTCCAAGGATGATATCCTTTAACAAACACATGCCTAATCCTACTGTCACGTGCCATCAGCTCAAGTTATTTACACGTCTGCTTCCTCATTTTTATTTGTGCTTAGAGCTCTCTTCTCCACGTTTGATATCGTCTACTTCTGCTTCACGTATCCTTGGGCTTCCAGAATAAGAAGTCCCTGGTGATGCTATCAGAGGGTTTCATTACCGTGTGTCCTATCCCTCGCCAGAATCTCCCTCTTCGCTCTTGTTCCACTGGTACTTGTCTGGTTCTTGTCATCAGTTCCACGCAGGTGACCTTCTTGCATAATTTCAATTCTTCTATCCTACGCAAGCATCCATTACTGAAAGCATGTATCTTCTTGATTGTTGTCTATCTGTTCTCCATGTTTTACAACCACGCAATGATGAACGTACCAGCAACCCAGACTCCTTGTGCCTATTGACGTTTCTATGGCTTATATTTTCTACATTATAGGATTGCCGGTCTCATGCACAACTCTCATTGGTAGCACTTTACGACATGCATTCTAGGTAACAGTATTACCATTTCGTTGTCCCGTTTCGATCCCCGTTTACATGCGGGGGTTACCAATACTGTATACATGCGGGGGTTACCAATACTGTATACATGCGGGGGTTACCAATACTGTATACATGCGGGGGTTACCAATACTGTATACATGCGGGGGTTACCAATACTGTATACATGCGGGGGTTACCAATACTGTATACATGCGGGGGTTACCAATACGGTATACATGCGGTGGTTACCACTACTGTATACATGCGGGGGTTACCAATACTGTATACATGCGGGGGTTACCACTACTGTATACATGCGGGGGTTACCTATACTGTATACATGCGGGGGTTACCAATACTGTATACATGCGGTGGTTACCAATACTGTATACATGCGGGGGTTACCAATACTGTATACATGCGGGGGTTACCAATACTGTATACATGCGGTGGTTACCAATACTGTATACATGCGGAGGTTACCAATACTGTATACATGCGGGGGTGACCAATACTGTATACATGCGGTGGTTACCAATACTGTATACATGCAGAGGTTACCAATACTGTATACATGCGGGGGTTACCAATACTGTATACATGCGGGGGTTACCAATACTGTATACATGCGGGAGTTACCAATACGGTTTAGCTGTATACAGAACGCTGTCAGTCTGTCCTTTTGTCTGAGATGAGACAAGCACTACGGACACATGCGAGGGTTACCAATACTGTATACATGCGGGGGTTACCAATACTGTATACATGCGGGGGTTACCAATACGGTTTAGCTGTATACAGAACGCTGTCAGTCTGTCCTTTTGTCTGAGATGAGACAAGCACTACGGACACATGCGAGGGTTACCAATACTGTATACATGCGGGGGTTACCAATACGGTTTAGCTGTATACAGAACGCTGTCAGTCTGTCCTTTTGTCTGAGATGAGACAAGCACTACGGTTACATGCGGAGGTTACCAATACGGTTTAGCTGTATACAGAACGCTGTCAGTCTGTCCTTTTGTCTGAGATGAGACAAGCACTACGGTTACATGCGGAGGTTACCAATACTGTATACATGCGGGGGTTACCAATACGGTTTAGCTGTATACAGAACGCTGTCAGTCTGTCTTTTTGTCTGAGATGAGACAAGCACTACGGTTACATGCGGGGGTTACCAATACTGTATACATGCGGGGGTTACCAATACTGTATACACGCGGGAGTTACCAATACTGTATACATGCGGTGGTTACCAATACTGTATACATGCGGGGGTTACCAATACTGTATACATGCGGGGTTTACCAATACTGTATACATGCGGGGGTTACCAATAATGTATACATGCGGGGGTTACCAATACTGTATACATTGCGGGGTTACCAAAACGGTTTAGCTTTATACAGAACGCTGTCAGACTTTCCTTTTGTCTGAGATGAGACAAGCACTACGGTTACATGCGGGGGTTACCAATACTGTATACATGCGGGGTTTACCACTACTGTATACATGCGGGGGTTACCACTACTGTATACATGCGGGGGTTACCACTACTGTATACATGCGGGGGTTACCAATACTGTATACATGCGGGGGTTACCAATACTGTATACATGCGGAGGTTACCAATACTGTATACATGCGGGGGTTACCAATACTGTATACATGCGGGGGTTACCAATACTGTATACATGCGGTGGTTACCAATACTGTATACATGCCGGGGTTACCAATACTGTATACATGCCGGGGTTACCAATACGGTTTAGCTGTATACAGAACGCTGTCAGACTTTCCTTTTGTCTGAGATGAGACAAGCACTACGGTTACATGCGTGGGTTATCAATACGGTTTAGCTGTATACAGAACACTGTCAGATTTTCCTTTTGTCTGAGATGAGACAAGCACTACGGTTGAAATTGTTGTGCAAAAATAGTAACATATAAACATTAATGGAGTAAAACAATATTATTTATTTTACTGACCTCCAATAGCGATGAAAGAAGAAAAGTCCCCAGTTAAATTTCCAGCCTTTCTGCATGACGTGTTTTATGATGAGATAAGATACAATAAAGCCACTGAAATAGATACACAAAATTGTAATTAGTGTTACTGTAATATCTAATACAATGATATTTGATAGACAGACAGAAAAGCAGACGGATAGAGAGATAGATAGATAGATAGATAGATAGATAGATAGATAGATAGATAGATAGATAGATAGATAGATAGATAGATAGATAGATAGATAGATAGATAGATAGATAGATAGATAGATAGATAGATAGATAGATAGATAGATAGACAGACAGATAGATAGATAGATAGATAGATAGATAGATAGATAGATAGATAGATAGATAGATAGATAGATAGATAGATAGATAGATAGATAGATAGATTTGTTACTCCTCTTTTTGCGCACCGCAATGTGTTCATGATTTTGAAACATCGCGGTGCTCAAATAGTACGTCGCTAGATTAAAATGACGTCAAATAAAATAATTACGTATCGCGCGTGCCGAGAAACGGCAGTTGACTTTTGGCAGTGTCTCCAGTCGGTCGGGCTGCGTTTTATGTGTGCCCTTTTGTCCGTCTTCATGATTGTGTATACAGAAAGTGTCTGCACCTATTGATGCCAGGAGATTTGCTTAATGTAGATGCGTTTTCTGAGAATATTGAGAAATTATATAATTATGTGGCGGACCTCAACTTGACGGACTTTACGGAGAGGTGTTGCATGCACCATTACTGTTGTAGTGTAACGGACTTGGAATTATGGCCTAGTAGAATTTGCAGATGGACAATGTTTAACTATGAATTGTTATCTATATGTGGAGCTGCGTATTGTGGGAAATGTGATTGAATAATAAGAATTGTCAACAAGAGTGAGATGCATTTACTTCACAAGTTTTTGTTGTTGTTTTCCATTGGACTGTTGAATTGCTATCACCCTAAATGTTACTTGTCCAACGCTATTGTTCAACCATTAATATATAAAAAATGGAATGCAACAGTTTATTCGGTAGTCAAGCCGGTGGATTTTAACCCGGGAACTGCAGCACTTTATCTGCATCCCCACCGTTTATTGGAATGTCATGCACTGGATTTTTGAAGAACTTTTGCTAGCTGCCTCAATGGAATTTTACTTCCTAAGAAAAGAGTGAACGTACGAAATAACGAACTTTGTTAGCAGCAATCATCGCTCATTTGCATATTACGTCACAATGCAAGTTCAATGTCTTCCTTGTCGAGATGTACTTGGTTCGTCACTACAGATTTGCCTCTGAATTCTCACGAAATTTACGTTATCAAGACGTCGCTTGATGTTTCTAACCAGTCACATTTGATCCTGAAAGAATTAGTACTTACCTGTGTGGTCTAAAAAGTTATCAAATCAGAAGTGCTCCAGATTCCTTTGCAAAACCGATGTTCACCACCCTTTGTTGATGCAAGTACTGATCAAAATGGCGTGTAGTCTACGAGAGTGCCACATACAGGAGACCACTCTACCACTGTTGCCGTGACTAGAGTAAGCACCGATTCTTTTTCACACCTCAATGTATCTATTCCTACGTGGAGGATTTTATTCAGATAAGTGATTTAATGCTTGTGGTCTCATTCCATCATACAATGATACGTGGTAATGCTCTGCCTTCGCATTTAATGTTTTTATGTTTCTGTGTATATTTGTTTTCGTGGGCGGCTGGAGGGAATTTGGTTTTGCGAAATATCTCTTCGGATGGTCCCAAAATCATATCGTTCTGTAGGGCCAGCATATAATTTTTTCGCAGTGAGGTCCAGCGAACACTGCTCAGAGTTATAACGCTCGCTTCGAAATGATTAAATTCTAGTTTGTTATGTCATGTTCTTCATTGTTGTTTGTGATTGGTGACTGTTTTTGTATTTAGTTCCTCTACATCATTGTTTATTTATTGTCCATCTACTCTTACTGTCATTTATTATATATATATATATATATATATATATATATATATATATATATATATATATATATATATATATATATATATATATATATATATATATATATTGTTCTTTTCTATCATTATCTTTTCTTTGCTTCCACTATTGTTTTCTACTGTCTTGGATGGTAATGTTCTTGCTCCACATTGTTTCTTGATTCTATGATAATTGTACTTGATTTATTGATACTAGGGATCCAAAGACTCTGGATTACAGTACTGCTTATTAACCAGTATTGCACATATTGAGATATTCGTACTTGAAAAGTAAAATACAGACTAAGACAGGTATACAGTAAAAGGACAACATGTCAACTCTGGAATATTTCATTAAACAAGGCAAGGAACTTAGTCTGCAAAGCCCAGATCTTGAAGAATTTGCCATGACACAACTAGAAAAAGAAAAGAAATTAGAAGAAACTGCAAGAGAAAAGAGGGCACATAGAGAGAAATAGAGAGATAAGATAATAAATTCGGAGAAAATAGCACAAGAAGAAAAGTGAAAATTGGTCAATCAGAAGAAAAGACAGAAAAGGAAAGATTAGCTCATGAAGAAAAGCTAAGGTGGCTAAGTTAGCGCATAAACAGATAATGGCGGCGATGAAACCTGAGAAACTCAAGTTATTACATCAGGATAAACAAAATAATCCTGAGAATGGAGGTTCTTCTAAGAAAGAACGTACAGCCAATTTTAAATTTTATTTGCCAAATTTTTTTCCCAGGTGTTGATGATATTTCATGTTTTTTACACCGATTTGAATTATCATGTGAGGAAAACAAAGTTCTCAGATCTTCATGGTGTATTAATTTAGAGTCATATTTGGTAGGTGATGCCCTATCCGCAGTATACACACTGGACGAGGTTATAGCAAAATTATGATTCTGAAAGAGCATTGTTACCGAAGAAATATCAACTGTATAAGATGGTTAACGGCAGAGATTTAAAAACGTGATACCAGAGACCAACAAGGACGATATCACGAGAAGAAAGAAGACATCAGATTCAGCTGTGAGAACAGGTCCTGGAGCAGGTCGACCACATTAAATACCTCGGAACTATTATATGTCGAAAGGGAGGCATCAAAGAAGAGTTGGCCATTCGAAAAATAGCAGCTTGGAGAATTTTTCAGGCTATAAATCGAGGATTCCTCAGCAAGAGAGAGGTTTGAAAGAAAACGAAGATGGCTGTATACCGCTCCACCTATGTCCCAGTCTTGACATACGGATGCGAGTTATGGACAATGAATACAAACCACAAAAGCCAGATCCAAACCTCAGAAATGTGTATATGACGAAGGTGGTTGAAGTAAAAATAAGAGACATGGTCCGCAACCAGACGATTCGCCAAGGCCTAAAATCCCACCGCTGCAGACACAAGTAGTCGACCTGCTCCAGGACCGGTTCTGCAAGCTTAATATGATGTCTTCCTTCTTTCTTCTCGTGATATCACTATGGATTTTGTTTTAGAGATGATAATGACCATTCCTCTCTTCTCCAGCTATTCCTTCCAGACTTGCAGGTGGGATTGGAGATGTGCCTCTGATTTAGCAATCAGGGCAACATCATCAGCAAATACCAGCTCTGAAATAAAGACCTGTCTCAAGGGCCTTTTCACTCAGCTGTCTGAGTGTGAAGATTAGGTCTTGAGTACTTCGGTTAGCTCGGAGTCCGCACTGGACCTCATCAAATTGTGGCTCAGCTAGGCGTCGGAGTCTCTGCTCTATGATTCTAGAGTAGATTTTACCATGGACACTGAGAAGGGATAAGCCTCTATGATTTTTATATTGCCGATTGTCACCCTATTTGAAAATTGCTGTTATGATGGCAATCTCCCAATCCTTTGGTATGGTCTTGTTTCACCACGCTGTCTGTAGGACCCTTAAGAGTAATAGGTCGCCTGATGCTACCATGGACTTAACTATTTCTGGTGTTATACCATCATGCCCTGCTGCTTTGCCCATCTTGATTTTCTCCACTGCTGCCTTCAGTTCTTCCATCTTTATGTCATCTTCATCACCATTGGTTTCCTCTTCTGTGCTAGTGGTTATCATTTCTGATGCTTGACCTTGCTCATCATCAAGGAGTTCTGAGAAATATTCTTTCCATCTTTCCATTACTTCCTTCGGGGCAGTAAGAAATTTTAGAGTCATATAAAACAATTTAGGTTTTCTTGCGCCTCTTTTTCTAGCTTTTCATCATTTTCCTCCCAGGACGTTACTTTGCCGCTAGCACCTTGTTCTTTGCTACTGTTCTGAGTATCACATATTCTTCATATTTCTCTTTTTGTCCTGTTCGTTTTTTTCTACTCAGTATTGTTTCCATGCCATTTTCTTCTCTCTTATTTTCTATTTGACTTCCTCTGTCCACCAAGGTGTCCTCTTTCTCTTGTTCCAAAGTCGGACCACCACATGCTTCTGCAGCAGCTGTCTTTATGATGTCCTTGAATTTAAGCCAGAGGGTTTCCAAGTCATCAGGTTGTTCTTCTGTGTTTCTCACAGCTGTAGCAATAAGCCCCTGATATCTGGTCTTAATTTCTGGCTCCCTCAGTTTGTAGATCTTAATGCTCATTTCTCACGTTCGTTAACTTGGTTCCTTGCGTGATGTTGGGCAGTTCCTAGGCTGAGCAACTCTTTCAGTTGTTCTTTTGATTGTTAGCAGGAAATGATCTTGTTTCTGTCTTGTATCTTATTGATGGTTTCTTTTTATCATCCATGTTTTTTTGTTGTCGTTCCCTTTTCCACAGTATTTCTTCACATGTTTCATTCCATACCGTTTTGATTTGCTGCCAATCGTCTTCTGTATTCTCTTCATCTTCCAGCTGTTGGTGCACCTGGAATTTGTTGGATATTGTGACCGCAAATTTGTCTATTGTTTCTTGATTTCTTGAGTAAAAAGAAGAGACATCACAACTTTGATGGGTGATACGAATGCAAAGATAGGTACAGTCAACACCGGCTTTGAAGAAGTCATGGGAAAACATGGGCTAGGAATAATGAATGAAAATGGGGAACTATTCTCAAACTTCTGTGCTTCAAATCAACTTGCTATAGGAGGAAGCATGTTTCCACATAAGAGAATACACAAGGCAATATTGATATCACCAGACCATAGAACAGAAAATCAGATAGGTTATATATGCATAAACAAGAAGTTTAGATCATCATTGCAGGATGTAAAGGTATATAGAGGAGAGATGTTGCATCAAATCACCACCAACTGACAGCCAAAGTAAAAATGAAACTCACGAGATATGCAACAATGTAAAATTATAGACAACAATTTAATGTAGGACATCTAAGAAATCAAAATACAAGAGAAAAATTTGCTGTCACAATATCCAACAAATTCTAAGTGCTCCAACAGCTGGAAGATGTATGGAGTACAGAAGAATTTTGGCAGCAAATCTAAACTGTATGGAATGAGACATGAGAAGAAATACTGGGGAAAAGGGAACGACAACAAAAATCATGGATAACAACAGAAACCATCAATAACATAAAAGACAGAAAAAAACAAGAAAGCAGATTTAAACACAACCAAAACCAGAAGTTCCAAAGCCAAGGCTCAAGAAGTGTACACAGAAGCAAACAAAGAAGTAAAAAGAAGTATCAAAAGAGACAAGAGGAAGTATATTGAGGAGATGGCAAGAGAGGCAGAAGATGCTGCAGCCAAAGGAAATATGAGAGAACTGTATAGCAGCACAAAGAAGTTAACAGGGAAATACAAGCAAACAAGTTGCCCCATAAAATACAAGAATGGAAAACTGCTCAGCAATATACAAGAGCAAATGAAAAGGTGGACAGAATATTTTGAGGACCTTCTCAATAGACCAGCTCCACAAAACCCCCCGGACATCCAGCCAGCAAAAGAAGTTAACTGTGAGAGACCAACGAAGGTGTAGCGAGATTTAGTACCACTTGCTTTGTTTGGGAAAAAATGTGTAGCGCGACACACACACAGATAAGAATGCAGGGACAACGCAGTGGGATTTGCTTTGAAGTTTGAAAGTGGCTGAAAGATTTGCGCTTCATCTAGCCGACCAGCATTGATCAAGGTAGGAATAGCGAATATTGGAAACATGGCCGACCTTAAAAGTTTGCATTAGCTGGAAAGAAAATTTAAAGCTACAAGAGCAAGACTGGTTGAAAGACAGTTAAATAATAATAATTCACCAAAGGAGATAGAGTATGAATGATATTCAAAAGGATATTATTCAAATATAAATAGTTTTAAAAATAATTGATATTTTTCATAGTCATCACATCTGCTGTAGTTAGCTCATGATCTTTGAAAATTTATTAATAATACATACCTGCACGAATTTCCATAAAACGTGGATAGAATGAACACTTCATATTGGGAAAATGAAAGGATACATGTCATAGGGCCGTAAAGACACCCCGGCTTCCCCCTTTATGTTCAAGGCATATTTATTGCCCATATATTTTCGATGTGCGCGCAGCACGCTGGGATGTGAAAAGTGATAGAAGATATATTAGTTTAGGCCACAATAAAGCCTAAACTATAATTGTGTTATATTTGATAGTCGTGTGTTATAATTGATAGTTGTGGGACATATGTGTATTTTCATGCCTAATAGAGCAATAAAGGCGAGTGTTATTTGCGTGGCGCAATTACTACGCGCCGCGCAGTAAGCTGAGTGATTTGCTCGAGGGCTTATATAAAGAGATAGCGAGCGGCAAACAGGCCAATTTGAAGATTCAGACGAGACGAGAGAGAAACGAACTTAGGCTAGCCCTGTGTCGGTAGAAGAGGAACAGAGACATGACACGATTAGCAACTGAGCACTAGCTGAGTGTTTGTTTGGTGTTTTGTTTGTTGGTTTATTTGTTTAATGTTTGCTTCATTGTGCTCTTAGTCACTGAATGGGTTGTAAAAATAAATACAGCCCCTGCCTTAAGAATCATAGTTTATTGTTGATTAGGGTCGGTTGCGAGTGTGCAAGAGAGTGATCAAATATCACAACATCAGCATCATCATTCTCGCCCACCCTATCACAATTGGCGTCGTCGGCAAGAAAGGCAGACAGTGACACTGAGCAAACAGCAAACGAGCAAATATTGTATTGTAAGCACCCAGCGGTGCGGTAGTGCAGCAAGATGGCTTCGGTCAATGCGCCTGTGAAGGTAGTATACGTGGAGGTGCCAGAGGTAAGGCTATTTGATGGAAAGGCAAATCCCACTTGGCAAGAGTTTGTGGAAGATGTAGAGGCCGTGTGGAAGATGGCGCCCTTTTGCGCAGAAGACAAGGTAGACGTGATCTGGAACAACGTTACACCAGTGGTCTCTAGGGAATTACGGATACGTGGCGGAGCCAAGGCCAGCCCTGAGCAGTTACTCAAGATAGTAGAAGAAGCCTACAGCGAGCAACCACCAGTCAGTGAGATGACCAGGAATTTCCAGGCCGTGAGTCAGGGACTTTGGGAATATGCTGTTTTATGGGAAGGTAAAAAGCCGGATACACTGGTGCAGGTAGCCAGTGTAGAAGCTCACAATGAAGAGGAGGCACTCAGAGCAGAATTATCCCTCCTAAAGTCCCAGATAGCACAGATGTCAGAGACCAGTTTGCCAGTACAAGAGGAGGTGCAAAGAGAGAAAGAACCAGGCCAACAGCGAGAACAGCCAAAGCACGACGAGGGAGTGCGTGTTCTTGTATGTGAGAGTCAGGCTGTTGTCAACGAAAGCAGTGAGCTGACAGTACCAACAAACGCAGTTGCACCGACAAGGCGAAAAGGGGTTTGCAAGTGGTACAGTGTCCACAGGGGATGGGGATTTATCACGCCAGGTGATGGAGGTATTGATGTATTCATACATCAGACCAAGATCTTCAGAAAGGGATTCAGGAGTCTGGGGAGAAATGAGAGAGTGGAATTCGACAGCAAACCATCTTTCCAGGAAATGGAAGCAGTCTATGTGTGCGGCATTGGCGGTCAAGAATGCATAGAAAGTAGGAGGCGACCCATGGCACAGAGAAAGCCTACCAGGTTGAGGTGCTATAATTGTGGTGAGTTCTCAGGCCACATGGCAGCCAAATGCCCTCAAGGCCCTCTTCCAAAACGATGTTTTAGATGCAAGTCTACAGAACACTTGATATCCGCCTGTCCCTCAAGGAGCTCTTTCCATAGGCGTACTGCCACAACTAGGTTACCTTTAGGGTGCAAGCCAAGAGATGGCCGTGACAACTGTCGCCCTGGGGGCGCCGAGAAAATTGATCGTTGTCTTGGGGAGGAAACCCGTCCTAAGCAAATAGGAGGGAGTGCACGTCGGTGTCCAGAAGAGGAGACTCATCAAAAGCAGATTGTGGGGAATGTGGGCCACCGTCCACACAAAATGACTGTAAAACACGTCAAGAGCGATCCCCCTACAAAGTCGACAGCTGCATGCACTGACAAGCAGATGTCACAAGCAAGCAGCGACGCGGCGCAAGTAGTTGAATCTTCTAGACCACAGCAACTGCCAGCCCAACAACGGACAACGAGGGACATGACGACCAAGAGTGCCCCCAGCCGGGTTGTACCTATTCCAGATGCTCAGCCCAAAGCATCGCCGCTCAGAAAGAGTCATGCGCAGCACCAACGATCTGAGAGATTTCGACTGAAGCGCCAGAGGTAGTGATGTTGTCGGGACGACAACAAAATCAGGAGGAAGATTTGTGATGGGGCCGTAAAGACACCCCGGCTTCCCCCTTTATGTTCAAGGCATATTTATCGCCCATATATTTTCGATGTGCGCGCAGCACGCTGGGATGTGAAAAGTGATAGAAGATATATTAGTTTAGGCCACAATAAAGCCTAAATTATAATTGTGTTATATTTGATAGTCGTGTGTTATAATTGATTGTTGTGGGCCATATGTGTATTTTCATGCCTAATAGAGCAATAAAGGCGAGTGTTATTTGCGTGGCGCAATTACTACGCGCCGCGCAGTAAGTTGAGTGATTCGCTCGAGGGCTTATATAATGAGATAGCGAGCGGCAAACAGGCCAATTTGAAGATTCAGACGAGACGAGAGAGAAACGAAGTTAGGCTAGCCCTGTGTCGGTAGAAGAGGAACAGAGACATGACACGATTAGCAACTGAGCACTAGCTGGGTGTTTGTTTGGTGTTTTGTTTGTTGGTTTATTTGTTTAATGTTTGCTTCATTGTGCTCTTAGTCACTGAATGGGTTGTAAAAATAAATACAGCCCCTGCCTTAAGAATCAGAGTTTATTGTTGATTAGGGTCGGTTGCGAGTGTGCAAGAGAGTGATCAAATATCACAACATCAGCATCATCATTCTCGCCCACCCTATCACATACATATGAAAAAAGGAAAGATATAAGTGTGTAGTGACAAGAAGAGAAAACAAGTACAGAAAAAGCACAGATCGCCTCAAACCAAGAGAGTAAACGAAAATCGTATCGAACTTCAGACGGTGCTTTCTTGCACGGGAGAGTCGCCCAAATATAAGAACACAGCGGCGCGTTTAAAATCACACACACCAAATCCAGAAGCCAAAGTGAGAAACTGGAAGACAGTATCTGCAAGAAAAGTTCTTTTTTCACGCTGCATGCAGGGCAGATAGACTTCAACAAATACAGCCTCACCGTGCGCTTATTAATCCTAAGAGGGTGTGTAAGTTTATTAAAGATATGTGTGACTAATATCATTTTATTTCAGATTTTGTTTACGCTTTGATGGTATCAGATATAATAAAAAGGGTATACAGGAAGCCAATGACGCTAACCAGCGATAACCTCCACCGGCATTGTCAGGAAGCATAACCATTAATTGGTTAGCCATATATATCATGGCTAAGTTCTTGCCTGGAAGCTTACGACATACCAGCAAGTACATAAGTGACTTGGCATCCATAAGTGGAAGGCAAAGGTTATATCTTACCCATGTATCATAACATGTGATTTGTTCATGTATTTTGTTAATTCTGCACGGTAGACATTATCTTATCATGATATCTCTGTAACATACTACCATGATTCATTCATTTATATACAAACACTGAAGACATGGTCGCCTCATGACCAGCAGTGGTTAGTGAGATTGTTGGAACACCATGGCCACCTATTACCTTTTGTTCCAGGTCTTTATGATAGTTCATGATCGAGCTCATGATCGAGTTCGTGATCGAGTTTAAACTACAGACTTGAGTACCTTTGATCCTGCTAACTGAAGCCTAGTGGTCAAACAATCTTCAACACCTTAGTCCCCCGTAGTTATAGGGCGGGCTGAAGGAAAGTCTTCCTGATCATCAGTGTGTCTCAGGAACCTCGAGCAAACACAAGCTGAGTTTTTCTGTATCCCACCCAACAAACACTGTGAGCAGTTTCTAAAGCGAATGTCGATGATGATAACAGCTAGAGACTAGATTGCAAGATATATCAAAAATATACTGTGACAGACTTTTGTAATTTCATTGGAAGATACATCCAAGATTTTTTATTATTATATTTTTTAATTTGTAAATATAAATAATCATACATTTTACCATCTTCCAACACCCATTTCTCATTACAAGGCTAGATAGATGTACATAATAAATTATGTAGTTGTACTCATTTGACTTGGTAAATTTTTAACTGTTAAATTTTGAGTTACTTTTTCTAATTTAATTATATTATCACACACGGTTACTATAGCGAAAGTGGCACAGTATACGTCTGAAGACTATATCTATTGTCCAGCTCAGAGTATTCACAGCCGTAGCTCAATTGTGATACCAGTGTACTTCTCGGGCACTGGGACTTCATACTTTCTGGAGAAGAATTCTACTTCTCCTCTACCACTATCATCACACCAGAAAATATCTTTCGCTACAGAAGGAAGAAATAAAGAGCTATAAAGCTTCTAAGAGATGGAAAAGCGTCTGGACCTGATGGCATTCCAGCAGAGGCAATCAAAGCAGATATCGGACATGGCTACAGAGATGTTATATAAATTACTTGGTAAAGTCTGGGAAAAGGAAGAGATACCAACAAAATGGAAGGAAGGATATCTGGTTAAGTTGCCTAAGAAGGGAAATTTACAAGAGTGCACACATTATAGAGGAATAATGTTACTATCAGTGCCAGGAAAATTATTAAACAGGAGTATCCTTGAGAGATTAAAAGAGTCCATAGACAAGAAACTGGGAGATGAACAAGCAGGTTTTCGACAAAACATATCATGTACAGACCAGATAGCAACTTTGAGAATAATAGTTGAACAAAGTCTGGAATGGAATTCACCACTATACATCGGATTTGTGGACTACGAAAAGGCATTTGACAGTGTAGACAAAGAATCACTTTGGAAATTGATGAGGCATTATGGAGTTCCCCTGAAGATCATTAATTTAATAAAGAAAACATATGAAGACATGACAAGCATAGTTCTTCATGAAGGACAGCTTACAGAACCATTTGGGATAAGAACAGGAGTGCGACAGGGATGCCTCTTGTCTCCATTTCTTTTCTTACTGGCTGTTATGAGTAAAATTCATAACATGTCTGTCGATGTTATTGTATGTTTCGACTATGATTCATGTTTGTTTATTATCGGTAGTCCTGGGTAACAGGAAGTTACGTCATGCCTCGAGGGGCAGTTCGCAGACGTGAAAGTTAGGACCAGCAATAGTCAGCGATCGGCTGCTAGGTTCTTCTGTGTGTTTCATTGTGGCAGGTTGACGTATGTCTCTGAGCTCCTGAGACTTATATTATTTCATGACATATTCCTAAGATGTTCCATCACTAGATCATCCATATACCTCCGTGAGATGATGCTAGTATATTTGTAAAGGGAATTATGAATGCTGGAGAGAACGTGAGTTGGATTTAAATAAAAATGCGTCAAGCTTTCGAGGACAGTGTTTCTAGTTACAGACGGTACTGAGCTATACTGATGGCGATATATATGTGATGCCATGAGATATAATGCTTGTCAACTTTAAGCATGTGGAGCAGCGTTCATTGTGATTAATCCATGTGTAGATTGTCCACTCTGCTTAGTGGTGACATTACTAGTTCCAGTTGAATTACTGTATGCGTGGTCTACCAGTTATACCCCTATGTGTTCGTGGCCAGAGTAAAAGGACGTTTACTCCGACTATAATAATATAAAGACCCGCAACAGATAAATGGTGGCCAAGCCGGTATCCTGAGTCGATTATAGAATGCTGATGTCAGGAGGAATTTTTCAAGTCGTGGGACTTCGTTTCATGAAAAATTCAAAAATTTTCAAAATGGCGGTGTGGGTCGTCTGCTGACCTGTGTGGGGAAGAAAGAACATTAATTGCTGTCCTATTTTCAAGTTATCTACATCAGAACGTGAAATTGTTCAAGGAAACAGACTGTCCTATAGAATTTTCGGTGGTACGAGTATCATGAAGTTTTTTTTCCCGATGATGGCCAACATTCAAGATGTGTACACCAAGTATATCAAGAAGACGACGGACAAAATGGCAGTCCTGTTCGAGTGCGCAGATGGTGAATTCTAAACCTAACCTGGTCTACATTTCTGTGTGCACTAGGTTAATTTTTTTAAATGTCCAATAACTGGGTCACTTTAACCCGCACGTGAAAATTGCCATTGTTGCTGCAAAAACTCGTGGTTTTTGCAACACGCCCCACTAGTTCAAAAGGTGAAAAAGTGAGTTGAATTTCTTTTTGTTAGTAAGTCACACATTTTTTTAAAAACTTGACTGACCTTTTCCACGGATGAATCAACTTTATTTTGTAATAAATTGTCTACACCTGGTTGCATTTAATTGGTCCATAGTGGAGTTTTTCTTGGTGGCCCTTAACTTTTGTCCAGTAGTATAATAATATAAAGACCCGCAACACTAGAAATAGACTGGGTTATGAGAACATCGACAACACACAACAGAAATGGAATCCAGTGGACTCTGACTAAGCAGTTGGATGATCTGGAATTTGCTGATGACTTGGCTCTTCTCTCCCATAACCGTAATCAGATGCAGGACAAATTGAAAACACTCGATGAGAGGTCACAGCAATTAGGTCTGAAAATACACAGGGAAAAGACAAAGATAATGAGAATAAATGCAGCTAATGATAGCAGGGTAAAACATGAAGAAACACCAATACAAGATGTAGAATCGTACACATATCTTTGCAGCAATGTAGACAAAGTTGGAGGGACCGACGGTGATATCAAAATAAGAATACAAAAAGCTAGAGGAGCTTTCATTGCATTGGGAAATATATGGAGATCAAGAAAAATCGGATCCAACACGAAAATAAGAATCTTCACCTAAAATGTGAAGTCAGTCCTATTGTACGGTTATGAGACATGGAGAACAACAAAGACAACAACCAAAAAAAGCTACAGACTTTCATAAATGGGTGCTTGCATAGAATAGAGGGATTAAAATGGTATGACAAGGTTACCAACGTTGAACTGATGACAAGAACTAGACAAGTGCCAGTGGAACAGGAGATGAGAAGAAGACGATGGCGATGGATAGGACACACACTGAGGAAACCTGTTAATAGCATTACAAGGCAGTCCTTGTTCTGGAACCATCAGGGCAAGAGAGACAGAGATAGACCAAGAAGCACATGGATAAGAGAGCTGGAAACAGAGGTGAAATTGATAAGGAGAACGTGAAAAGAACTTGAGATGATGGCACGTGACAGGAGGATTTGGCATGTGTTTGTTGAAGGCCTATGCTCCTTTGGGAGTGGAGGATTATGAATGAGGTAGTGATCACTTCCAGTCTCTGGCCCCCTCCACACTCTAGCATCCCGGACATATTTGAATGAGCTCCTCCTAACAATGGCATAGTCGATCACTGACTTCTCATTCTTTGTTGATTCACATCTAGTTTATGCATGTATGCGCTTATGGGGGAACTTTGTAATTGTAATGATCAGATTCTGCTCACTGCAGAATTCACTTGGCGACAACAGGTAGTATTAAATGCGATACAAATTCACGATATTGATTCATGATTAAAAATGACTTACGTATTCGTAACCTTCAGGATTCCACATCAGTGCGTAAAGAAATTGTGGTTCCTACTACTTTTAGACCTTTGATACTGAGGCATGCACATGATGCAAATTGTGCAGACCATATTGGCATTGCAAGAACCAAATATAGAATCTTAGCTCATTGTTACTGGCCCTACATTAATAAAGACATTTAATAGTATGTTATTCTTGCGAAATATGTCATCAAGCTGTTACCAAAGGTGCTTATCATGTGACACGCATTCAGGACATAGATATCTATGTGCGCCCTTTTGCAAAGATAGCAGTAGATATAATCGGTCTGCTGTCAGTTGTTTCGGCTAGAGACCAAGGCATATATTAACGTGCATTGACATGGGCACTCGTTGGCCTGAAGCGATTCCGTTAAAAATATTGCGATTACAGATGTGGCCGAAGCTTTCTTTCTCTATTTTTGCCGTCTGGGTTTTCCAGATAAAATTTTATCGGATTGAGGGACACAATTTGTGTCTGAAGTCCTGTCTCATGTTATGAAATTATTTTCAATCGATAGATCTCTTAGTGCAGTCTACCACCCGATGTCAAATGGAATGGTAGAACGGCTAAATAAGACACTGAAACAACTTTTAGTTAAAGTAACTAATAAATATCCACAAGACTGGGATAGAGTGCTGCCCGAGGTGCTCTTCGCGTATCGAGAACTACCGAACAAGCAAACGGGATTTTCACCTTTTGAATTCATTTTTGGAGCAAAACTGCTAGGGCCATTGGCCATTGTTAAACAGCTACTATTGGGTTCAGAGATAACTACTAATGTGCAATCCTCATACGAATATTGTTACGACATGTTTTATGATGTTAGCCACGTTTTATGATGTTAGCCACTATTATTGTGAGCACTTTTAAAGTTACACGCTATGGGGTTGAAATGCCATAAATATATATTATGTTTCGCGCTTCACGGTATTGAACGCGAATTTGAATAGTTGTCTAGGATTATGATGACGTGCTATGTTGGTATCCTAACACATGACAACGTTATAATTGTACCCTTCAGACTTCGAACTTGATCCAAGTCGGACGTATTTTTGATTACTCTCAATATGGATTGAATTGCGCTGAAGTCCTTTTGAAGATAGGCTACAGGGTCAGCTATCTTGTGTTATGAATACAATATTGGAGTATTCTTATCGATTATTAAGGTTTCCTGAACTAGGAACAAAAGGGAGTATAAATTTATGATTAATAGAATCTTTATCTTCGCCAAAACGACGGCTGTTCGATACCAGATGATCGACATACGACATCGCGTGTAAACAGTCAGACCTTTTTACGACAGAGCAAGTAATATATATGAGACAGTAATGGACTGCGCAGAAGAATCTGATATAACTATTTGATGCAAATGAATTCAACTATATATTGAATGTGAAATAAATATGTATAGTTTTTGTGGACTCAAAGAAATCGCATCTTTGTTGATTCAATACAATGGACTTGATCATATTACTCATCATTCGCGAACACCATCAAAATCAGCACAATGGCTCCAATAAAGACAGATTGAAGATCAAGTAAAAGTATACAGAATAATAATATATGAAAAACAATTCTTCAATAAAATGTTTAAAGGATCAAAAACAGAACTCAACAAAATGGTGGCAACAATTACGTAGTTAATCTTCGAAAGAAATTGATTGACGCATGTCAATTAGCTGTTGAATCTTTTGAGTCTTTAAAGGACAAAGCACGGTTATTTCAAAACCGACATAGAAAGTTGCTTAAATTGTTGCCTGGAGATGAAGTCTATGTTTTATTGCCATCTAAAGAAAATCGTTCGTTGATTTCTTGGAGTGGCCCATACAAAGTTGTCTCAACTGATGTAGATTACATTCTGGATGTGAAAGGAAAACAAAAACATTTCAAATAAATATGCTCCAAAAATTTCATCCTAGACCGAATAATTTCCAACTTGTCTTTAATGGTATCGACGAATCCATTGATCGTCATGCCTCGTTAGCTGTCATTCACTAGGAACAAACTCCTTTCCCTCACATTCCTTTATATCTTCTAATGATGCCTCTTCAATCCACTGAATCTTGGAAAGATGTTTCCATATGTTCTGATCTTTCTGCTGATCAACAAAGTCAAGTCCGATGTCTTTTACATTCTTTTCAAGATCTTCTCACTGACATTCCTGGACATAAAAATATCATCGCTCATGACATTCAACTCATTGACGATCAGCCTATCCAACGTAGACCATACACTCTTCTGGTGCATTTTTTAGAGCAAGTAAAAAATGAACTTGACGATATGCTTCACCTTAACATTATCTCTCCTTCGAATTCACCCTATACCTTTCCAATGGTTATTATTAGGAAGAAATCTATTAGAACATGCATCGATTTTTGTCAACTCAATAGTATGACAATTATTGACGCTGAACCAATGCCTTTGCTTGAAGACTTATTGGCTCAACTGTCCAATGTCATGTACTTCAGCAAGTTGGATTTATCCACAGGCTATTGGCAGGTTCCACTCAAAGAAAGGTCCAAACCTTTTACAGCTTTCTCTACTCTTAAAGGACTTTTTCACTGGAACTATATGTGCTTTGGCTCAGTTAATGCTCCAGCTACCTTTGTTAGAATGATGAGAAAGATTTTCTCAGATAGATCTGATATCATCGCATATACTGTATATATATATATATATTATTTGTTTGTTTCACGAGTCGTATGATGAACATGTGTCTGGTCTCAGATGCTTACTTCATAGTCTTCGATCATATCACCTTAGAGCTAGACCTTCTAAAATTCATATAAGATTTCAGGAAATTTCTTTCGAGGGATACAGAGACGGTTATGGCTGTCTTAAACCTGAGGTTACCACTGTATCTCGGATCCTGCATCTTGCTATAATTAAAACTAAGAAACAAGTTTGGAGTTTTCTTGGACTGATTAACTTTTATCATAAATTCATACCAAAACTTTCGTCCATCACTTCAGTTTTGTCTTCTTTAGTCACGAAGGACTCACCTAGTAAAATGATATTGAATCATGACTGCGAACATCATTTCATGGTGTACATGAAATGACGTCATCAAACCTCGGGTAGAGTCCATAAAAAAAGAAGAACGGAAGTGATTGTATTTTTGGAGTGAGTTGTTCTTAGCACGAGACGAGCGGCTGCAGTTTTTACATCAAGCAGATCCCATTTTCTGTTTGATTCTTTGGATTGCTGGTTTGTACACTTTATTTGATGAATGAGTATTCATGAACCAGCATAGAATTGTTAGGAATTCAACCACTGAATAAAGGTATTTTCTTGTTAAGACGAAATTAGACTTACTACTTGAATACCAGTTGGAAGTTTCTTTGTTGACATTTTGTTATCGGAAATAGTACTTCATTCTTTACTATCATACAGCCAAATACCAACACAGACGAGTCGCACCCTCCACAAAAACTATAAATAGGGGAACGACAGAAGTGATTGCGTCATTAATCAGGCTAAGCTGCCCATTGTAAACTTCCGGTGTTGTCTTGTGTTTCGCACTAATGACCGGTCAGTAAAGCATCTTTTTGGGGGGGATGCTTAGCTGGCCGGGAGGATAGTGTGATTCGCTTGTATAGCTAGGCGGTGTTGTCGTACGGAAGGTCCGGGGTTCGAATCCTGGGTAAGCCACTCACGTCTGTTGTTTTTCTGTTGTCTAGTGTTCTACTTCTTTATTTCTTGCGAGTGCCTGAAAACATACCTTTATGTTTGTCTAATATTTATTTACTGCTTACAGGCCTCGGTTTTCCCTTCCTTATATGTCATAAATGTTTCTACAAAAACTACCTGGGTTAATAAAGTCCCTTCAGTAAACACCATCTCTGGCGATAGCCAGTCAAACAACTGAAGAACATTAACAGAGTATAATCCCGCTTATCTTCATCCTGTCACAGAAGGTTTTATCTTCACCCTGTCACAGAAGGGTTTATCTTCACCCTGTCACACAGGACTGATACATCTCAGAACAGAATTGGTGGTTCCTTGATGCAGTGTGTGAACGGAGTTTATCATTCGGTCTTCGTCAGTAGGAAATTGAGCAGCACCTAATCAAGATATCATATTATTGAACGAGAGCTCCTCGCTGTTGTTTGGAGTGTAACCAAGTTACAGAGATACCTACTTGGAGCTCATTTTACAATAGAAACTGATCAACGAGCTCTGACATATATAAAAATAGCGAATCTAAATAATCCAAGAGTAGCTCGTTATGCCATAAACTTGCAGATTTATGACTATGATATTCAACCCATTGAGGGTGATAAGAACGTCCTGGCTAACACGCTTTCAAGATGTATCCAGCCATGAGACTGATATGAACTGTGATGCTACCATCTTACTGAAAGTGTTAGCTGCTTTGATCTTTCATGGATCTTGTAATTGACATTGCTAACTACTTATGATCCTTGGAACAATGACATTTGTATAGGATCTTATTATGAACGTTGTTTTTCACATGGGATTTGTGAAACAGTGACATTAATATACAAGTATGTTCTAATTGAAGAACTTTACCTTCCAACTGAACATTTAAATAATAAGTGTTAATACTGAATATCTTTACTTTGTATTTATAACTACCATGGTCTGACTATGATACTGATTGTTGTAGATATTAGTCAGACCTTGACATGACTCTGGCTGTGGCGCGTTATTTTGTTGGTTCATTGTTGGCCGTCCTTCCATAGAAAACTTTCAGTTTTCTTTGGAGGAAAAGGGGGGGGGGGAGGGGGGGAAGGGGGTAATAATGTTACGCATATACTTTTTTTAATATCTGTTAAACCATAATCGCATGTTAGTTTCATAGTGTCTTTATCTTGTGAAATGCTACATTACTGTACAATTATGAATTGCAGACACCCGCCAATGACTTTCCTGTTTATCCAAGTCCTTTTCGAAGTCGCAGTCTTCTAAATAATTCATCATCATCATTCTCTTCTCCCTTCTTATAAAGCATGACGTGGTGATTTTATACAGCACTTGCTACACTATTCTTGACTCACCATTCACTTCCTTTTCCACCGTGCTCGTCGCTGATTTCTTCTTTGCCTCAATTTTTGACTTACAATTCAAACACAAAGCGTTCATTGAGATCCATTAAACCTTAATCGGCTGACAGTCCTGTGGGCACATTCGTTGTTGATGTCATGGCTAAATTTGCTTTTACTGCTACCGCAACCTATTGTCTCTTGTTACCGCCGCCAAAAGTATTTTTTTGTTAATTACATTTTTAAAAAATAATTTACCACCTTGCAATACATCTATACTAGTAGTAATAGGTAAGACTTAAGATTTATTGATTACTTTTATATTTCTCATATATAACATAATGTATATAAATGGCAACTGCTCTTATCTTTGTTGTAGTTGATTCTACAAAGTTGCTTTGCTTGAATGTTAGACTTCTGAGAAAGAAAGTGGCTTGCTTTTAAATAAATGTAACATTTTTTAAACAAAATAACATTCTAATATACACAGTACCAGCACTGCCAACTTTTAAAAATCCAAGTGTGTTATTACTTTAAGTATAGGACGAACTAATCTGTCATCACACTGCTGCACAATTTGGGTTTATTTTTCATTAAAAATTAAATGATTAAAACTTGGGCTGTGGAGTCGGTCTTGGTTTTTCCGACTGTGACTCCGACTCCAGTAATTTTTAATAATTGAAGTACGAATACGACTCCAGTAATTTATAATAATTGAACTCCGATTCTATTAATTATTAAAAGCATTATACATGATCATTTTTGTTTAAATATTTGCACAGTGACTAACTAAAAAACAAAACACCTTTACAGCAACCTCGCATGTCATTTTGTATTCGCATAATTGCTGCACATCAATGTTGGCGATGTATACTTGTAATTAATAGGCAACGGAAATACACAAAAAAGTCTACTTTAACAATAACAGCCATCATTGGTTAAGTGATGCTAAAAACTGCAATGTTATTAATAGCTACAAAACCTAAAAGATGAAATTTACAACAACAAAAAAAACAAAAATGATATTAGGAGCTTATCTTCATCTCCTAGAGAAATAATGTTCTAGAGCTTAATTTGTTCTAAGACGGATGATTGCTTCGATTATATCCTCCTTCATTGTTGCTGTTTAGTCGTGTCTTACGACTGATAGGGCAGAAAAAAAAGGTCTACAATTGCTTGTGTTGGTGGTACGGCTGTGACGTAATAAGAGTGGCGTTTCGCCCAGATGGGACTAACGAGGTATTGACTCTTCTACGTGAAGCTTCGATGTGCGGTCCATTATTTCTAGCTCATTACGTGGATTGTTAAATTCCAGTTTACAATTTTTTAAATGAAATCTCCAAACTAAAACATGTTGCTCCTCTGCTCCGAGCTCCGCTCCAAAGTCCTGCGTTAAACAGTTGACACCTCCAAGACATTGACGTAAAACAGCTGACACCGTCGAGAAATAGACGTAAGAAAAGTAGAAACCACTGAACAGATGACATAAAACAGATGACACGTCGAAAAATTGACGTAAAACAGATGACACCGTTGAGAAAATGACGTAAAACAGTTGATATCGTCGAGAAATTGACGTAAAAGTAGTTGAAACCGTTTAGATGATAACGCAAAACAGCTGACACCGTCGAAAAAAATGACTTAAAACATTTGGCATCGTTGAGAAATTGACGTAAACAGTTGACACCCCCGAGTAAATGACGTAAGAACAGTTGACACCGCTTAGATGTTGACGTAAAACAGCTGACACAGCCGAGAAATTGAAGTAAGAACAGTTGAAACCGTCTAGAAATTGACGTAAAACAGTTGACACCGTCGAGAAATTGACATAAAACAGTTGTTGCCGTCGAGAAGTTGACGTAAAACTGATGACACTGTCGAGAAATCGATGTAAAACAGTTGACACCTCCGAGACAATCACGTACTAACAGCTAATACGGCCGAGAAATGGACTTGGAAAGTTGTAACCTCTGCAAAGAAAAGGACTTTATGAAAGCAGTTAAACCAGGTATTCTGTTGTTTTGCATTCGTAGGACATAAAACCGATGACCATCGTCTTTTCCTTATATAGTCGGAGACAATGCCTAGAGTCTTCTCTTATTTGTGAAGTAAGAACAGTTGAAACCGTCAATGAGATTTTCCAATGACGTATACTGAGATAACATTTGAATTAAACAACAGCTTGGTATGTATATTCAATGACGTAATTTCCGTAGAAATGAAGGACATAAAAGCAATTCTAGTAGTTGTTGTGTCACCATCCGTCGAGAAGTAAATAACGTAAAACTGACTTTCTGTACACTGATGATCGAGAAAATCATAGCTTTGTTTTAGAGGCATTAATTTGGAGACCAATTTTAACCTCCGAGATGACAACAAATTATTTACAATTGGGATTGTCTTGGTGTTGAACTTCCAGCTAATACGGCGAAAAGGTCCCCCCAGGAATTTTCCATTTGTCCATTTTATACCCAATTGTTCATTGTGGGTATAGTTTCTCATAACCCAATCAATAGCTATTCCAAAAAGTAGTGGTGACATAATACAGCCTTGTTTCACCCCTGTTTCTACTGAAACCAGTTATTTGTTCTAAACCATTGTCATATAGTCACATATTTTGTTGGAAAACCATAGATTGTAAGTATCTTCCACAAATGGGCGGTTGACTATAAAGGCTCGACGAAGGTGAAATTATTGCCTTTCCACTGATTCTTCTATAATTGTTCTTAGTGTGAATATTTGATCAATACATGATCGTTTCGGCCTGAAACCCGCTTGTTCTTCTCTGATCTTTTCGGCAGCATGCAATTTAAGTCTTTCTAACATCATGCAACATAATAATTTTCCAGGTACTGATAATAGAGATATACCACGCCAGTTATTACAGTCTGATAGATCACCTTTCAGAGGCGGCAGTGTCATCTTTATGCAAAGTATAAACAAGAGCTTATCTCGCTACCTGAAAGGTTGACCGTAGCAAGCTCAGATGAGTTTTCCATGAACCCTTAATCTCTTCATTTGTTCTTTTTCTGTTGGTATTGAATTCCCTAGTGTAGCAGTAGGCTGGTTATATAAACCTACTATTACCATTCTTCCACATTTTAGTTCTTTTGAAACACTTCTTTAACTTAAAGTAAGGATATAATAGATAAACAAGAGGCGGCAGTGTCATCTTTATGGGTATAAACAACTGTGTTTTACCCTTAATAAATGAGGGGATATAATATTATATAACTGAGGGGGATATATATATATATATATATATATATATATATATATATATATATATATATATATATATATATATATATATATATATATATATATATATATATATATATATATATATATATATATATATATATATATATATATAAAACAATGTGCTTCGGAGTGCAACATCTATGCAGCAAGCTGAAAATTGTGGAGATCATAACAGCACATCTTTGGTGCAGAGCTAGTACACGCTGTTCACAGTTTAGAAATTAGAAAGTCTCGTTGAACATAAAATCTGTCTGTTGACACACGAGAAATACTTGAACATCATAATTAAGACTGCTTAGTTACCTTATTGCAAAGAAGGTATCCACACAAAAGATTAAACTGCATAAAATGTCCTTCACTCTGTTATATACCAGGTAGTCAACAGCCTGAACTGTGTTACCTTGTTGGGAAAACAAAATCGAAATATAATTTTGGTTAATAAATGTCCCGTAGAAATCGCTAACATTTCTCCCTTTGATTAAATTTACTTTTTTTCTCATTTACGGTGTCGACGCCACATCCTTGGTATTTCTGGAATCACGAAGTTACAAATGTCAAGATGTAATCACCCGCTGGTCTTCAAAGCATGTATACACTGCTTATGCAGCTCAGACTACGCTGGTTTGGCCGTGTCCGCCACATGGAAGATGGTCGCATTCCCAACAAGTATTTTCTACGGACAACTAGCAGATGGCAAAAGAGCAACCGGCCGACCGCAGCTAAGGTTCAAAGATGTGGGCAAGCGAGACATGAAGGTTTATGACATAAATCCAGCAACCTGGCAGAATGAAGCTATTGATCGCACCAACTGGCGATGCTCCCTACGGTGCCACCTCAGATTTGGCCAAATGAAGCTCCCACAACAAGCAAAAGAGAAAAGAACACGCCAAAATGAACACCAGGCAAAACTAAAAGTACCCGAGGGCTTTCACTTCAAGAGCGCATTCTTCCGACAGTCCATTATTACTGGATGAGACCACTATATATATATATATATATATATATATATATATATATATATATATATATATATATATATATATATATATATATATGTATATATATATATATATATATATATATATATATATATATATATATACTTGTATACATGTCAGAGTCTTTATTCTCTTTTAAACACATTGACATGTACTGAAATGATATAACAAAATAGAACATATCAAATAGGAGAATCATTAGAATTCACAACAGTGTGGAATGTGTTTCATGTAGCTAAATATAGGTGTTGTGTGTGTATCTTTGATTGTTTGTTTTTGTGCGTATGTATCAAATGTGATCATATCTTATATATACATATCAGCATCTTTATTGTCAATAAAATACATTCACATGTAGTGGTGTGATATGTTAAACACAAGAGTCGTGTGGTATATTAATTATGGAATATTATGTAAGAGATTAGAGTTAACAAGTCAGAAAAATGTCTTCATTATATTAATATGGGTGGTTTTTTAACATCGAAACTTCCATATCCTGTACGAACCTATGATTACACTGGTGCTAGTGTATTTACAAAATACTTTGGCTAGAAATTTCCTCAGTCCCAAAGACATTTTTTTTCTCTAACCAGCGGCACTCGAGCTTTCCAGCTCTTGTGGCCCAATGACATGTCATTGCGAGGCTGGGGGTCAGTGGACTTTCCTTCCAACCCGGTCAGGAGCTTCGCTCCTTCCCATCCACACGGGATTTATGTGCAGGAGCCGTTCAGGTTATTCAGTCAAATTTCCGGTCGTAAACATTCCTTCAAAAGCTGACGCCCGGGTTTGAACCATGAAAACCTGGTCGCCAGTACAACGCCGTAGCCATTACACTTAATCCACTCACACACTTTTCAGGAACATGCCCCAGACTACCAATCACTAGTCAACAACCAAAATGTACCAGAAAGGAAAATAGCGGATCTTAACTAATTTTGGTGTGCTGAAAACGAAAATGACATTAAAAAATGTTGATTGGCTCTAGTTTTCAAGATATATGCTACTAGTTTATTTAATTACTGTCAATTTATATATATGACGCAACTGTTGTGGGCGATTGCATAATTTTTTCTAATGACCGATAAAAATGTAACTAGAAGTTGATGATGCAATCCTACCTATGATTACATCACCTGTGTGTATAAATATCTTATCTCTGATAAAATTTTGCCATTAGTTAGTGCATTTGTCCTTATCAAAAGTATCGTAGTTAGAAATGCCTAGGACATGTGTGAACAGTCCTAATGATTTCTGTTATATATGTGGTGAGGTGACATTTCTATCACAAAAACGAAATATAACTGAAGTGATTAAGAAGGCGTACAGTTTGTATTTTGACTGCAGAATAGAAGATCAAGATAAGAGCTGGGCGCCACACATATGCTGCAATACATGTGCAGCACATCTTAAACTGTGGTTGACTGGCAAAAGGCAAGCTATGCCTTTTGCAGTCCCAATGATTTGGAGAGAGCCCACTGATCATCTCAACAACTGTTACTTTTGCATGGTCCCTCCAATTTGGAAAGGCATATCAAAGAAGAAAAAATGGACTCTGGAATATCCAAACATCCCCTCTGCAATACGTCCGGTACCACATGGCGATGACTTAACCCACGGTGAACTGAATGATCTTGTAAGAGATCTGAATTTACCGAAGAACAAGGCGGAGCTTTTGGGTTCCAGATTGCAACAGTGGAATCTCCTGGCAGAAGATGTTACAATTTCTGTGTATAGGAACCGCCAGAAGCCGCTTATTACATTCTTTTTCAAAGAGGGTGACCTTTCTGCGTGCCACAACATGTCTGGTTTAATGGCAGCCCTCAAAATCAATTACATACCGGAAGAGTGGATGGTTTTCATTGATTCATCCAAGACGAGTCTTAAAGCTGTTTTGTTGAATAATGGTTATGTGTTACCGTCAATTCCAGTTGGTCACGCAGTTCATATGAAAGAAACTTATGAAAACATTAAGCAGCTTTTGAAGTGTATTAACTACGATCATCATCATTGGTCACTTTGCGGTGACTTAAAAGTGGTCGCTCTTTTGCTTGGACTACAGGGTGGATACACCAAGCACTGTTGCTTTCTCTGTGAGTGGGATAGCCGTGCACGAAGTGACCATTACATCAGAAGACAATGGCCAATCAGGCAGTCTTTGCAGCCTGGCAGTAAGAACGTTGAGAACCCAGCACTTGTCGACACCAGCAAGATTTTGTTGCCACCCTTGCACATTAAGCTGGGTCTCATGAAAAACTTTGTCAAGGCAATGGAGAAAACAGATGAGGCTTTCAAATACCTTATCCGAAAATTTCCAAGACTGAGTGAAGCTAAAATAAGAGAGGGAGTATTTGTTGGTCCGCAAATTCGAAAACTTCTTCATGATGACGAGTTTCTTTGCGTGTTGCATGGCAAGGAAAAAGCAGCATGGCTAGCATTTAAGTCAGTGGTGGACAATTTTCTTGGAAACAACAGATCTGATAATTACAATGAAATTGTAGAAAATCTCCTTCTGAAGTATAAGAGTCTTGGCTGCAACATGTCTTTGAAAATTCATTTTCTGGATTCTCATCTGGATTTCTTTACGTCAAACTGTGGAGCGGTCAGTGATGAGCATGGTGAACGATTTCACCAGGACATTGCTGCTATGGAGACAAGGTATCAAGGCATTTGGAGCCCTTCAATGCTTGCTGATTACTGTTGGACTGTGACAAGAGACTCCTCATCGATTGACTACAAGCAAGCAAAGAGAGCTCGAACAGCGACTGAATAATGACGGAATGGGTTCAAATGTGCCTTTTTAAAACATGATATGTGAACTTTAAATAATGTTTTTATTTTTTTCTATCATTTTATGTTAAAATATCAATTAATTGAGTATGTAACCACAATTTTTATAATGTTAAAGTAGAAAGACTAGCTGTTCACCCCAGAGAATTAAACAAGCATACATTATTTGTATTACTGTAATGTAAATTCATCATTAAAAAAAACCCAGAGCCAATTGGTGAATTTCATTATGATATTTGAAATCAGCATGTCAAAATCAATAAGACATGGTATATTTAATTTCTGGTACAAATAACTTTTAAAAATGTGTTGACTAGTGTTATCAGAACGATAAAAAATGCACGATTCATTCATTTCTGCACTCAGTGGATAGTTAAAAAAGAGGGTAAAGGATCCCATTGCACGCCCATTGAGGCATATTGGGAATGTGGTGTTAGGCCCATATTGTCTTGACCATCGGCACACTAGGGGTGATGTGGTCAGCACCACGCCGGCCGCCTAAACCTTTCCAGAGTTCCTCTGGTACCCAATCATGAGGTTGGGTCGGCCCAGGAGCCGCTTGCGGTCTAAAAAATCCCACCTAAACTGAGGATCGAACCCTGGACCATTGAGCTAGGAAGCCAGTGCACTAATCACTGCGCTACCGAGGCTCCCCAGTGGATAGTACTTATCAAATGTATGGTTGGAAAGACCTTTCTAAAAGGGCATCTCATGGTGTCGCTGCTTCTGCTAGAAAACGGTTTTACTATGCTGATTGATGATTATTAAATCAGGTTTTACTATGCTGATTGATGATTATTAAATCAGATTTTACTATGCTGATTGATGATTATTAAATCAGGTTTTACTAAGCAGATTGATGATTATTAAATCAGATTTTACTATGCTGATTGATGATTATTAAATCAGGTTTTACTATGCTGATTGATGATTATTAAATCGGGTTTTACTATGCTGATTGATGTTTATTAAATCAGGTTTTACGGCGCGGGATTTAAATGAAGACTAACAGACCCTCCATTACACCATAGAATAAATGCTCTCAGAAGTCTAACATTCAAGCGAAACAACTTTGTATAATCAACCACAACAAAGAAGAGAGCAGTTCCCATAAATGAAATATCCACTATTAAACCCATCTACACTGCACACAAGGTTTTTAGTTTAGAAACAACATCGTTTTCCTGAAATGATAAAAAAACATTCCTGGAATTGAGAGGAAGAAGAGCCCGACTGCAACAGAGAGAAAATCCATAGCGACAAAAAACATAGAGAAACATTACTCAAGCAACACCTGGACCTATGCATACACAAATGGCTCAGCAACAAATGCAGCAGAAAATGGAGGTGGAGATGTCTTCCTGACTTTAAGTACTAGTGCACAAAAAAAGCTGTCAGTGTGTCAGGAACCTACTTACAAGACAAGAATGGCATATACTTCCCAACAAAAATGCTGACAGGGAACACAAAGGCGACCAGTACCGGACGCTGGCCAGAACTCTACTACCTTTTGTGCGCCAGAATTTGTGTCCACTTCCCTTCCGGTCAGCTGACCACACAGGTTTTTACATTATATCAATGTTGTCACTCTCAGCGTGACCAACCTGATATTTCGGCGAACATATCGCCGTGACATCCTGCCCCCCCGCCCCCCCCCCCCGAAAGAAAACGAAGTTTTCTTCCACCGGAGGAGCCACGCCCAACCCCCTTCGGAGTATGGACGAGCAAAATGCCGAGACAGCCCCTCCTCATCTACCTAGAGAGAGCCATAGTTGTCCAACACCATTGTCGTTCATGCCTTCTCACCCTATGCACCAAACACAATATGAGCATGAACTAAGCCACCCCAGGTGCTGACAGTCGTGACAAATAACAACGACTGTCCACACCTGGTCTATTAACCACAACATATGTTACATTTTAGTTATTCATATCTAAGCATCAACAACAGTAACCAATCTCATAGTATAAACAATCCTTTCTACACGCTATAAATAAACATTATATTATAACATGGTTTAAACATACGTTCAATACAACTCTATAACAAATTACCTTTATGTCATCCTGACATACATTGAAAAGCATCACATATTACAGCATAAACATGCATCGCAAGGCATCGCATGATATTTACAAGTTTACAAAACACTCATATTCATATGAGAATAGTACTGGGGGCGTGGGCCAGACTCTAAGGTTCGGTTCGCGTCAACCGAAACATCTTACTGAACACGAACCCGAAACCTAACTCTAGGTATTTCTGGACTATATGCAGGTGGTTGTGAAGCAACGACATATGCTTCAACCTTACTGCGTCACGCGCACCCCACCTATTCGCAAAAGTCACCCGTGCCATTTTGGTATTGTCGCGCAACGACAATACCTCCACAAATCTAACCGGCTGCGACCTCATCGAACACTCGTCTGAGTGTGCGCCAACTAGCACTCAGGGGAACGTTATGCACCCAAACTGTGCGATCACTAGCTATCGGACCCTCGTATAAGTTCCTACTGCTCCCAATCATGTCATTTGGTACTTGCCGCAAACCACGTCTACGATGTACCTTCTGGTCATCGCCCTTGGGAGTCTGGTGATGCTGGGCCTCTGCTCCAGCCACACCCCTGGCTTTATGCACTCCCCGTACATTGCCGACGATTAAATCGGCAATTGGATCCTCGAGAACGAACGCGTTCACTCTCTCCGATAGGAACGGGGTGTCCACATTGATGCATGCCTGGGGGTAAGACTCCACTTTGCCCCCGAACGTGGTGCATTTCAGTTTTGCCCATAAGGCAGGACTCGTCGATGCACGACCAACGCACCTCAATTGTGGTACATCCAGTGTCCATCAACACGGAGACTGGTTTCATCTCCACCATACCTTTGTGGAGATCCACCTTGCCAGTCTCATGGACTGCCGACAGACATGGTGCCGCATGCCCACAGTGAAGCACTATCCTCTCGTTCGCCTGGAACAGAGGACGACACCCCGCACAGTCCTCGCTGTTTTCTGTGTCCAACACTTAGGGGAATTCGCGTGTTCAATCGGGGTGGGACACCTGTCCGCGCCATGATTATTTTCACCACAATTGGTACACAAGCGCTCCCTCTTCGACTCATCGCGTCAACTCTTGCTGAAGCTTTTCGATGAGGAAGACCGCGCATCAGAGTCGGAAGATCGACTCTCTGAGGAACCACTCCTCTGCTTGGGATGTTTTACTTTGTACCAAAACCGATCTTCGTCCCGTGACTCTTCGAAGTGTACCTGCTTTCGCGTTTTGTACTCTACTTCGTCGCTATTACTTTTCAATTGTCGGATCTGCCAACTCGGTCGACCATTCCGATGGGATCGGACATTCCCATAATTTCCTCTACGTTACTGATAGGGACTGGAGGGCTTCTCATACTTTTGCTCTTGACCCCTGTCTGCATTGCCTGACTGATTTCTCCAAGGATAGCGCTGAACTTTGCCGATACCGGCAACTATATCGTCTGTCAGACCTGACTTGTGGATGGGTTTGCCCCGGTGGGCAAGGACATAATTAGGCCAATATCTTTTGGTTGGCGCTCTTGGAAGAACGCCACCAACTCGGTTGAGAACGACGACAACACTTTGTCTCGTAGCATCAAGTCTAACAAGCCATCATAGGCCTTCATTATCTCCTCCATTTCGATCCATCTATTCAGCAGGAGCTTTATCTTCGAAATAAAGTCCTCAAAGTCCTGGTCGGCACCTGGCATCTCGTTTCTAAAACGCGTCCGGTAGCCGTCAGCAGTCAGACGGAACTTCCAGAGCAACCTTTCCTTTACTTTGTCGTAATCGGCCCCTTCATCTAGTGGGAGGCTATAAAAAGTCTCCATCGCAGGCCCCACTAGCAACGTCGATATCAGAGATGGCCACTGATCTCTGTCAGCCTTCCAGGCCACGCATTCGGCCTCGAACCTCTAGAGGAAAAAATCTAAACTATCGATTTTGTCATTGCAATTAGGCAGACGCAGCGTAAAGGGACGATGAGACCCCCCAGGAGTCGAATTCTGACCACTCGCACCCACTTCCAATCTCTTTAATTGTATTTCCTTATCAATGCTCATTCTCTCCTTCTCTAATTCTAACTCTCTCTCCATCTTCTTTTCTTGCAGTTCTCGCTCCATCTTCTTTTCTTGCAATTCAAACTCTCTCTGCTTCCACTTGTTTTCTTCTTTCATCTTCTTTTCTTGTAACTCTTTATCTTCTTTCATCTTCCTTTCTTGTAACTCGAATTCTCTTCTTTTTATCTCTAGCTCTTCAGCTCGAGCATCTCTTAAGCCATTCTGTTTCTCAATCCTTTCCTTCTCTTCCTTCTGCTCTAAAGCTTTTTGATTCTCCACTGAATAAAATTTTGCTTCAGCAAAATGCATGAGTTCTTTCTGTGTGTACCCACATTCCTTGCCTATCTGGATGAAAGCCTGCAGGTCCATAGTGTACACCCAGAATACTGACTATTATCTCCTGCTATAGATTTTTACTATGCCACTACTCAATCGTATATACTTTACTTATATCACCAGATAACTCTCTGCTTACAAAATAAGCAGTAATAATAGTAAATATAGATATCACTTCTCCAATTTACATATATATATATGCATGTAAGTATAAATCATCTCACCTCTCACTGTATACACATCATCCAACTTTACCTCTTATTGTATAAATATAGTCTTACTATGTCACTTAGCTACTGTCTTATTACTCTGATAATTGTGGTCCGTCTGACCACTTAGTCTCTGTGATACACTCAAAGACCCTTACAATAGTCGACAGTTGTATAACAACAGCTGATGAAACTTTCTGGTGCTATGACACCACTATACGAACTTGACAATAAATCAGCTTTTACTCCAACGTCTGTTACTGGCACCCACACTGGTGCTATACTCAGATAATACTTTTAATTATTACTAATCTGTCTTATGTGAATGTTTCTATTGGCAAAATGAGCACTACACCGATGAAAAGACACGCACTAAACACTACGAAAAAAAAAATCCCAGTCACGAGGAATAAGATGATAGACCAAGTAGAGCAGAGGCAGATTAGTATATACACTGCGTGACTGCACACGAACGAAAACAAGGGATACCTGTAAACATATTCACATGATAGCCAGATGGAACGAGAGACCGCACCACTTAAATGCGACAAAAGAATTACTGAATGTACACGACAATGTAAATACAAACTGCACCAATATACCTAACAAAAACAGGGCTCGGAATGTTAAGTAGGGCAGTCGCAGGAAACACCTCTGCCTTACTCCACCACTAAACATACACAGCCTAACCCTATAAAGAAATCAGTCTAATTCAATCTTTTCCCACAAGTAGGCCAAGAATGAATTAAACTCACCACCCGTCCTCCCTTGCACACACGAATATAATATTAAACACAATAAACTAAACAATAACCACACGCAACGATAAAGTACTGAGAGCTCTCTCCTTCACTCCCAACTCATAAGAAGCAAAATATCCTTAATAATGTCTAACCAAAACTAACACTATAACATATCAGAATATATAATATTAATACCTCCAAGTACTAAGAAATACAGTGAAAGATCCGATCTAACTAACAACCCACATACAGACATACAGACTAAGTTCTACAAAAAAAAACAATAATAAACTAATACACAGACCTCAAGAAATCGACGTTAACAGAACTAATCTACTATCCCACTTACTACATAGAACCCGAAGATAGAATCAGTCGGATAGACAGAAAAGAAAAACATTTTTAATGATGAAAAACAGAATTTAAAGAAAAACACAGAAACATAAATATAATAAACGTATAAAGATCTACAACTCCGCCTATGCCGGTCCCAAGCCCGGATGAAAAAGGAGGAGGGCGGCCTGCATGGAGGCCGTAAGGAGGCAGCCCCTCCACCATGCAAAGGCACAACAGGCCAATCACCTGTTAGCTTTAAACCACGATTATGAGTAACACAAGAGAGAAAACCGGACTGATTCTAAAGGCGACGAACTGGAACGGACTACGGACTACGACTTATGGAACATGGAACATAAGAAGTATAAATGGGAAGGAAGAGGAGCTGGTGGAAGAGATGAGGAAAGCAAAACTAGAAATCCTGGCTATAACGGAAACAAAGAAAAAAGGACAAGGAGTCATGGATCTCAATGGCAACACGCTGCTCTACAGTGGTGTACCCATATCCGAAAGAGCTAAAGGAGGTGTGGGTTGCATTGTGGCCCAAAATCAAAAAGATAGTATCAAGGGGTGGAACTTTGTCTCAGAGCGCATTATGGTTGTGAAACTAAAAGAAGGAGAAACCATAGTCAACCTGGTCATAGTGTATGGGCCAAATGAGGATGAGAGAGCAGAGGTCAAGGATGAATTCTTCGAGCTGCTTCAAAGGACAGTGGATGACTGCCTAGATGAAGTTATCATGCTCGGAGATTTTAATGCCAGAGTTGGAAATGACCATGCTAGATGGGGTGGAGTTATCGGAAGATATGGAGAAGATACTCTCAATGACAATGGAAAGCGACTCCTTAGATTCTGCAGTGAGCAGAATCTGATCATTACAAACACAAAGTTCCCCCATAAGCGCATACATGCATACACTAGATGTGAACCAACAAAGAATGAGAAGTCAGTGATCGACTATGCCATTGTTCGGAGAAGCTCATTCAAATATGTCCGAGATGCAAGAGTCTGGAGGGGGCCAGAGATTGGAAGTGATCACTACCTGCTAACAATCAAACGAACAACTGAAAGAGTTGCTCAGCCTAGGAACTGCTCAACATCACGCAAGAAACCAAGTAAACGAGCAGGAGAAATGAGCATTAGGACCTACAAGCTGAGAGAGCCAGAAATTAAGACCAGATATCAGGGGCTTATTGCTGCAGCGGTGAGCAACACAGAAGAACAACCTGATGACTTGGAAACCCTCTGGATTAAATTCAAGGATATCATAAAGACAGCTGCTGCAGAAGAGTGTGGTGCAGTCCGACTTGGGAACCAGAGAAAGAGGACACCTTGGTGGACAGAGGAAGTCAAAGAGAAAATAAGAGAGAAGAAAATGGCATGGAAACAATACTTAGGAGCTAAAAACACAACAGGACAAATGGAAAAATATAGAGAATATGTGACACTCAGAACAGAAGTAAAGAACAAAGTGCTAGCAGCAAAACAGAAGTCCTGGGAAGAATTTGGAGAAAAGCTAGAAAAAGATGCACAAGAAAACCAGAAATTGTTCTATAAGACCCTAAAGAACATGAGGAAGGAAAAACAATGCCCTCTCAAATTTATAAAGGACAAGCAAGGCAAATTGCTTACTGCCCCGAAGGAAGTAATGGAAAGATGGAAAGAATATTTCTCAGAACTCCTTGATGGTGAGCAAGGTCAAACATCAGATATGATAACCACTAGCACAGAAGAGGAAACCAATGGTGATGAAGATGACATAAAGATGGAAGAACTGAAGGCAGCACTGGAGAAAATCAAGATGGGCAAAGCAGCAGGGCATGATGGTATAACACCAGAAATGGTTAAGTACATGGGAGCATCAGGCGACCTGTTTACTCTTAAAGGTCCTACAGGCAGCATGGTGCAACAAGACCATACCAAAGGATTGGGAGATCGCCATCATAACACCAATTTTCAAAAAGGGTGACAATCGACAGTGTGGAAACCATAGAGGCATATCCCTTCTCAGTGTCCCTGGAAAAATCTACTCTAGAATCCTAGAGCAGAGACTCCGACGCCTAGCTGAGCCACAATTGGATGAGGTCCAGTGCGGATTCCGAGCAAACCGAAGTACTCAAGACCTAATCTTCACACTCAGACAGCTGAGTGAAAAGGCCCTTGAGTATAAGAGTGAGATCCATCTTTGTTTCATAGATCTGGAAAAGGCGTTTGACAGGGTCCCTTGGAGCAAACTTTGGGACTGTTTGGCAAGGAAGAATATTCCAGCACCTCTGATTCATGCTATACAGAGCTTCTACAAGTCTTGCAGAAATTATGTGAGGACAGCAAACCATAAGTCAGAAGAGTTCAGGACCACCACTGGTGTAAGACAAGGTGATATCCTATCACCTTACCTCTTCATACTCCTTATGGACGATGTCATCAAGGCATGTAAGGAGAGAACAAGAAAGTATTCAGTGGGGTACTGGAAGATGAGACAGGTCTATATTTCAGAGCTGGCATTTGCTGATGATGTTGCCCTGATTGCTAAATCAGAGGCACATCTCCAATCCAAACTGCAAGTCTGGAAGGAAGAGCTGGAGAAGAGAGGGATGGTCATAAGCAGCTCTAAAACAAAATCCATGGTGATATCACGAGAAGAAAGAAGACATCAGATTAAGCTGGGAGAACAGGCAATGGAGCAGGTCGACCACTTTAAATACCTCGGAGCTATTATAGACCGAAAGGGAGGCATCAAAGAAGAGTTGGCCACTCGAAAAGCAGCAGCTGGGAGACTTTTTCAGGCCATAAATCGAGGATTCCTCAGCAAGAGAGAGGTTGGTAAGAAAACGAAGATGGCTGTATACCGCTCCACCTATGTCCCAGTCTTGACATATGGATGCGAGTCATGGGCAATGACTACAACCCATAAAAGCCAGATCCAAACCTCAGAAATGAGGTATCTGAGGAAGGTGGTTGAAGTAACAAGAAGAGACATGGTACGCAACCAGACGATACGTCAAGGCCTAAAATGCCACCCCCTACAGACCCAAGTATAACAGTCCCAACTAAGATGGTTTGGCCATGTCTGCAGAATGGGAGAAGATCGGCTACCACGACAAGCATGGGAAACAAAGAGCCAAGGATCCAGACCCCGAGGACGACCCAGAGTCCGCTGGGAGGACAACATTAGACAATCTTTGATGGACCGAGGACTAGAATGGAACCAGGCCAGGAGGAAGACAGCCGATAGAATAGTCTGGCGCTCTCTCTTCCAAACCTCTACACCTCACGGTAGAAGGGGAACGACTAAGTAAATAAGTATAAAGATCTACAGACAAAAAAAGAAACTTAATTGAAGCTCCTCGGCGACGCTGGTCCACGAAGCTTCCACAGCATTGGTGATGAATATGAGGACAACACGAACAGTAATCCACAAAGTTCACAAAATCCAGACTAATGTAATGTTCCAGAAACTCCGATTCCTACGGAAGTCTGTGTGTCAGCATAACATCCTAATGTCCTTTGGCACAGTATTGCACCTAATATCCAAGCGAATACACTGTCCTGCACGGAGCTATGAGAGCACAGTCTACGCTAGAACTATCATGTCAGGTAACCAGACTTACACTCGTCTTCGAGCCGGAAGAATATATGTATGTCTTTTGGCACTCTGCTATGCCAGTGTCCACACAAAGTACGTTTAATCGTTGATCTTCACCTCCTGGCCGGGCACATCAGTGTGGTAAGGTCACGTCAACCAGGATATCCAACCAACAGCAGTACCATATAACCTGAGATGCCACCACTATTATTAACCAACTGATCCCTCCTGACGACACACACAGTCAGTCACTCGGGCCAACCTATCACCAATCACAATAGACCAACCGATCCCTCCTGACGACACACACAGTCAGTCACTCAGGCCAACCTATCACCAATCACAATAGACCAACTGATCCCTCCTGACGACACACACAGTCAGTCACTCGGGCCAACCTATCACCAAACACAATAGACGAATTATTCAGCTCTGCATCTTACATGGACCCTCTACTGACATCTGTCACACCAACCACCGCTGCTCAGACTGGATCACCACCTTCCTAGCACTAAGCTACAAAGTGTGCCTTGTACTACTTCAAACTGACACGCTCGATGCAAGCTATAACTTGAATCTATTACCTGGACACAAAAATTCTCCTAGCACCTGCCACTATAGTACCACAGTACACTTGCAACACGTTGTCACATACTGTCCAACAATCTCTGAACCTGAAAATTACAACTGTTGCCTAACTAGGTCACTGCATTATCGAGGGCACTCGACCGTAAACAGTTCACGATTACAGACTGACCAACATACTGACTTAACACTGAACGACCGAAAATAACTCACTATCGTGGCTTAATAGTAAACATGAAGGCGCCAACACACTGCGACTACAACCTTCTAACACTCTGTATGCATAATACGTTCTGGCCTGTATATAAAAAGCATAGGCACTACGGCCTTTTGAATACAGCTCTTAGCTGTCCACAATACTCTATAGACTACTGTAGACACCGCTTACAGTTGTCAGGGCGCTGTTTAGACGTAGCCCCCAGCTGTCAGGAACCTACTTATACTGTGGCTTTTAACCGTGAAGACTTTCATACTTGGCTCGTTCCGCTAGAAGACGACCACAGCATACAATAGGTGACAATAAGTAAGTTTAACATCTTTAACAGGTAAGTTCCCTTTTATTAGTAACTGCACACACGTCTAGCAATACATATGAAATACAACTCAACATAAATGCCAATACAACTTGCAATAGCCCCCAACTCAATCTATCAGGATCATACCCACTGGTATGTCCCTACCGAGTGAACATCACAATAACTTTCGCTCACCGGCGAAACCCTGTGCTATGACAAAGCAATACTTAATCACAAAGAACTCATCATCAACGGCATAAGGAAATGCCACTAGATAATACACCCTCACTCTAGAATTATGCACTTTAATCCACACCGCATGAAGAAATGGCAAGCACTATAACTGAACAAGAATGGCATACACTTCTCAGCAAAAATGCTGATAGAGAATACAAAGGCGACCTGTACCGGACGCTGGCCAGAACTCTACTACCTTTTTTGCGCCAGAATTTGTGTCCACTTCCCTTCCGGTCAGATGAATAAACGGGTTTTTACATTATATCAATATAGTCACTCTCAGCGTGACCAACCTGATATTTCGGCGAACATATCGCCGTGACACAGTGGCAACAGGAACTTTCTCAGGTAATTTCAGAGCAGTGTCAGGGGCCTTGAAAACTGCAGCAGAGGTTATAATGACAGATGAAAGCACAGAAAGATAAGTTGCTTTCTTTAAAGATGCTTACTTACTTAGTCGTTCCCCTTCTACCGTGAGGTGTAGAGGTTGTGAAGAGAGAGCGCCAGACTATTCTATAGGCTGTCTTCCTCCTGGTCTGGTTCCATTCTAGTCCTCGGTCCTTCTAAGTCTGTCTAATGGTGTCATACCTGCGGACTCTTTAAAGATGCACAGTCAATAATTGCAGTGTTGAAAAGCCAAAATAATACACACCTGGATGACTTTAAAAGTAGTGCTCCACAAACTATGTCAACGATTCAAAAGAATTATGATCTAATGGATCCCATCTCAATGTAACAACACCGGCAATAGAGAGGCTGAAAGATTGGCAAAGGAAAGTGGAAATCTACCTCAGCCTGATGCAAGCATAACTTTCGAAGAGGCAAAGAATTTTATCAGAAGCTGACGCAGAAATAAATGGGATGCAGACCATCCAGGTCACACACAAAATGATGCATAATACTAGCTCAACAGAAGAGAACAAGTGGTATTCTTCAGACTCTAACGGGCCACAACAGATTGGGATGCATTCCATTCAACAAGCTAAAGATAGGAACTACCAATGAGTGCAACTGTAGCACTGATGAAATGACTGCTGAACATCTGCTTCAAAGATGACCAACGTGTGTAGAACAGAGAAAATTTATATGGCCGACACCAGTACCATTCGTGGAAATGCTCTACGACTGTAGTAAAATCTGCGAGAATAATCGCTCATTTCAGTAAGGCTTTAGTCATAAAATGATAATAAATAAACCCGCCCTATTGTGTCTGACGGTGATACTCTCACATGCCAGCATAGCGCTGAATTTTGTGCCGTGGACAGGCTTAGAACCGACCCCACCGTTTAAACCTACTCGCTTTCCTTGTGAAGTACATTTTTAACATTTTGCCCGATCTGATAGAGACTGCGGCAAGACTTACAATTAACGATTTTGCGGAAGTGTGCCGCCAAACTACTGTCTGAATTAACGTAATATTTTGAATTTAACGCTGGTAATGAATAGTAATCCTTACACTTTTTGGTAGTGTAACACGAGACAATACAAATATTTAACGCCTATTCAAATACCCGCCGCTCAAAACCCCGCTTCGCTTGACACATTTTGCCATGCATATATACACGCTGCGGCAAAGCCAACAGAGGCAAACACGCAGACAATTTTATTTCCTCCTCGCGGTAGTATTTCTGACGTCACTAAAACAAGTAGTTTTTTGAAAATACATGCTAGCGAGCGATGAAAAAGGGGGGGGGGGGGGGGGGAAATGGCCGTCTTGTGTAAAATTTTTATTTGGCGATTGTCGGTGACAAAATTGAAAATCTAAACCATAATGAAACTGACCATAAAAATTATATGGTAGTATAGCTTAGAGTCCACTGAGCAAGAATATGTTTTAAATAATATAGTAGTCCCAATATTAGCCAAGTTATTGAGAAAATACTAAATGTCTACGGACGCGCGACCAGACAGACTGTTGTTCCTGCTTGTTTTTTTCATAACGTCAGTGAGGACGGCAGCTTAGAAAAGAGGCATTGAGGTAAATTCAAATTCGCTTGGGTAACAAGAGTATAGGTGGAGAGGGGAGCGGTAGGAAAAATGTAATCCAAAACGAAACATCTTTTTGTATTGGCATAACTAAAGCAGGCTGGCCAATCGACTACCAGACGCAGATTTTGTTTGGAATTATTTTTGTTTTTCAAAAACTACATTTGAATTCTGGTAGTCGCAAGCTTTTGATTGGCCAGTGCTAATAAATATTAGCAAAAGGCTTTCACTATTTATTGCCAGTTGAACAAAACTTTTCATTCAAATACGCTGAGATCAGCTGTGTTAATTTTAAAATTAAATAAAGAAGTATTCACAGTCTGGACAGTGCAGAAGAAACTGAGGCCACTTCTTTGCAAGTCAGCGTCATTTGTTTATATTTCTTGAAATTTGTGGTAAGAATGCTTTATGAATTTAATATGCCAAAGTTAGATACTGCTATTGGGAAAAGTGAATGACGTGCCGGGAGCAGACATTGTTGAGTCCTGACATTGAACTGTATCTAACTGATGTATGTTGTCATGATTCTGTTTAATAATTATTGCATTAGAATATGTTAGTAAGCCTCTGTGTTCCATGAACATTGTTTAACATGCCTGAAGCATTTATATTTTAAAAAAGAAAAGAAGAGAAAATCATACCAAAGGAAATGTGGTTACTCCACATTATTTTATTGAGGAAAACTATGTAAACGTACAGTGGCGTATCTGCCATAGGGACCTGAGGTGTGGTCACAGCAAGGTGGGAGTCATGTAAAATTAGGGGCGAGTGCACCTGTAATGCACGCGAGGCTGACCCCATATCACCGTAGAAAAATTATAAATATAATAAGTGATCAGATATAAAAGGCCAGGGTGTCCTTTTGTTGCAGAGGTTTTATTTCCTGTTGCCAGCTGGTAACAGGAAACCTGCTGAGTGAGAATAAAGCCATCAAGTCTCCGACCATTCGTTTATGCTGTCAACAGATAACGGGAGGAGCTTGGGCATTTTGAGAGATCGAGATTTTCTGCAACATCATACTGTATTATCATTCCACAAGGAATCCCAGGTGATGTGTTAAGCATCTGGGTATATCTGACACTTTCGTTTAATAAACACTGGTATTTCAAATCATACTCAGGAAGTTTATGGGGTGTGATGAAACTACAGCCCCTCATACACAGTGACTCTCCCTCTTAGATGAATAAAGTGTAAGCTGTGAACATTCCCACAGGAAAGATATATATTGACTTTATAGTATTTGGGCAAATTGTCCACACATTTTTAGTTGATCTTTTCTGTAAACTATCTTGTCCTCATTTTTAAAGACCTGTCCAAAAGATATGGCTGGACAGAGAGATTAAATTGTACAGAAAAAAAAAACATTCATTTTAAAGAAAAACTTAACCACTGGTTTTATTCACTTCCTCATAGAAAATTAAAGTGTTTTTGTGTTGTGTACCATCATTTCATTTCTCCCCTAGACACTAGGTACATCATACACCAGACACTAGAGCCAAAATAGTGATCGTGTGAGATCTAGGGAGGTAGCGTTAGGTTTCCTGCACATAATTCATCATCATCATTTATAGAGTCAGGGGCCTACATGTGCTTGACCTCACACGATTAATACATACACGGATTTCATTCTTTTAGGATACCATCATAACCTCCCCAGCAAATCAAACTTTGCTACATAAATTGGTAGTCTTGTTCGGGGATTTGAATTTCTCCTAGTACTACATACATTGGGGTCTAGGTTAGCATTAACAACATTCTAATTTTCCCAGGAAATCCCCATATATTATTACCCAAGATTTGGGAAGGGAAGAAAGTGTCAGAACCCAGAATTAATTAAATAAATTTGTACTTAGTTAGAAACTTAGTTAGTACATTTTGTATTTATCAGGATGGCAGATCTGGCCAAGTTTCGCTCTGCGGCTGTGCAGACTGCCAGGGAAATGAATATGGAGGGACAAATCTTGATTGACTATGTCACCTCAGAATGAGATAAATTTATTGCCAGGGAAGAACATAGGTTAGCTGAAGAGAGGAGAATACAGGTAGAAGAGGCTATGGAGATTAAAAGGTTACAGATTGAGGCTGAGAAGGAGGCTAAGGCCTTAGAGGCTGATAGAGAGGCTGAGATCAAGAGGCTCCAATTTGAGGAGAGAAAATTGCAGGCAGAAGAAAAAAGATTGACTGCCGAAAAGGAAGCTGAAGCACAAGAGAAAAGACTACAGAGGGAGCATGAGTTGCAACTAAGGGAGTTAGAGTTGCAATGCCTTGCTCCGGACAATGGTCACAGCCCCTCTACCTCTGATGCTACTGCTAGTCAGGGGGCCTCCAACTCAGTCATGGGGTTCCATTTAGACTATTTCGTAGAAAAGGATGATAACATTGAGTCATATTTGAGCAGATATGAAGTATTAGCCACTACTTATGGGTTAGAAAGAGAAAGATGGGGGGTAAAGTTGTCTCAGGGTCTTCGTGGAACAGCTTATGAAGTGTTTTCCAAAATGAGCAGGGATGACCAAGACAACTATGACATGTTGAAGAAGGCTCTTCTGTTAAGATACGAAAAGAACGGAGAGTTTTATAGAAAGAAATTTAGGAATGCCAGGCTACTGTCGGGTGAGACCTATCACCAATTCTCCGCCCGGTTAGAAACGTATATGGAGAAATGGGCTTCTTTAGGGAAAACCCAAGATCTCAAAGAGATGATACTCATAGAACAGATGAGAGAGTCCATGGCTCCAGACATGAGAAAGTTTCTCATGGAACAGGGCGCGGAGAGGCTGGGTGAGATAATTAATGTCGCTGAGAGGTATCAGGCAGCCCAGGCAGAGGTAGCTGGCATCAAGAAAAAAACCAGTAGATCAGTATAAGGCTCCTCAAAACCATAATAAATTTGATAACAGAGGTAAGCAGAACTTTGATAGGCCTCGAAATGATTTTAAAAATAAAACCTCACATTTCAATGACCGAAAGAATGATGAAATAAAACCTTTTCATCAAGGTAGATGGTATTGTAAACATTGTAAGAAGGAGGGACATGACACTAAATTTTGTAAAAGTAAACCTGCTGGATTTGCTGCTATGAAAAAGGGGAACCAGGAAGTAAAGGACAAACCTGCTGGACAGCAGGAACCTTATCACCCCCCAGTTTGTGAGGATGTTGTATGCAATGATGTCACCATACGGTGCCTCTATGATACAGGTCTAGATATTGATGCTGCCGTGAGCTCGCACTTGGTGAACCCAGATCAGTATACCACAGAAACAGTGGAGATACAAGGGGCGACCAAGGACCTACCACTCATGAAACTTCCCATTGCAAGGATAACAGTGAAAACTCGCTATGTGGAAGGGATAATCAGAGCAGCAGTGATAGACGCACCCATCTACCCTCTGATATTGGGGTGTCGTTATGTCTACTTGGGGAATCCCAAGAGACCTGTGGTCTTGGCAGCAGTCCAGACCCGATCACAATCCAGAAAGGAAGAAGATGAACCTATAAATACTCATCCAGAGGAGATGAGAAAGGCACAAGCTGAAGATAGGTCACTGAAGCCGTGCTATAAGAAACTCCCAAAGAGCCATACTCTTCCTAATAAAGGAGAATTCTATATGAAGAATAAATTGTTATATAGGAAGGCAGGCACTGGTTCAGCTGGTCACGGACAGCTGGTCCTTCCCAGTTCATATAGGGAAAAGGTGATAGAGTTAGGTCATGCTATCCCCTTCAGTGGTCATATGGGAATTAGCGCAACAGGACAGCGTATAGCTTGTCATTATTTCTGGCCAGGGATAACGGAAGATATAAAGAGATATGTAAAATCCTGTCCCGAATGCCAGAGAGTAGCTCCAAAGCATTGGACTGCTCCAGCAACTCTAGGGGAAATGCCCATAGTGGGAACCCCTTTTGAGAGAGTTGCAGTGGATATTGTGGAACCTCTCACTCGGACCAAGAGGAGGAACAGTTACATCCTTACTCTGGTAGACAATTGTTCTATGTGGGGAGAGGCGGTAGCCCTGTCATCAATCGATTCGAAACATGTGGCAGAGGCATTACTTACGATATTCACAAGGTTAGGATTCCCGCATCAAATCTTGACTGATAATGGCTCTCAGTTCAAGGGGAAACTAACAGAAGAGGTTTTCAGGTTGTTTTAAGCCAAGCACTTTCATTGTAGTCCGTATCACCCCCAAGGGAACGGCCAGGTAGAGAGGTTCAATGGGACTCTCATTTCTATCCTGAGAAAGCTGGCACATGAGAAACCTGATACATGGGACCAATACTTGCTCGCCGCGTTGTTTGCGTACCGGGAAGTACCACATAATTCAACCGGAATGGCACCCGCAACCCTGTTATTTGGGAGGCCTATAAAAGGTCCTTTAGAAGCTTTGTTAAGGACCTGGACAGATGAGAAGGCAGAGGAGACTGTTACCTCATCCTATCAATATGTGAACGAACTGACCACTCGTTTAAAAACTAGTTGGAAACTGGCAAATGATAGTTTGAGACAAGCCAGGAAAAAGCATGCTGCTTATTGTAATAAGAAAGCTAAGGATAGGGAGCTTGCTGTAGGGGAGAAGGTGCTTCTTCTATTGCCCGGCAGCAACAATAAACTTCAGTTCGGATGGCAAGGGCCATACACAGTTTTGGAAAAGGTATCCAGAACAAATTATAAGATAGACAAAAAGGGAAAGGAAAAAGTCTATCATGTGAACCTTTTGAAGAAATATCTTAACAGACAAATCCAGGAAGGAACACACCTATTGGCCTTGTCTATTGCAACCGAAATGAAAAATGACCCTCTCTCCTCATTCGAATATCCACTGAAGCCCAGTGAAACGTTTGCACAGGTGAAGATCAGTAATCACCTGACAAAAGGACAGAAGGAGAAGGTTCAACAGGTCCTTGAGAAACATACAGATGTGTTAACGGATAAACCGGGGCACACCAATTTGTTGGAATATGAAACTACTAGACCAAGCACCTATCTGTATGAGGCCCTATTCTATTCCTTTTGGTAAGGAAAAAGCTTTGAAAGAGGAGAAAGATTATTTGTTACAAGAAGGAATTATTTCACACAGTGAGTATCCTTATAGTTCCTGTGTGGTTTTGTTGCGGAAACCATCGGGAGAACATAGACTGTGCATAGATTACAGGAAACTGAATGCTGTCACAGAAGGTCAGGTGGATCCATTACCTGATACTACTCAACTATTCGCCAGGCTGAACAAGGCAAAATATTTTTCTAAGGTGGATCTTAGCAAAGGCTATAATCAAATTCCAGTAAAGCCTGAGGTTCGACCTTATTTGGCATTTAGCACCTCGGAAGGTCATTATGAGTTCAACATGTTACCGTTTGGGTTGAAAAATGCCCCGAGTGTGTTTTCTAGGATGATGCGAAAATTGCTGGATCCCCTGAAAAATCCATGTATTTCGAATTTTATGGACGATATCTTCATTGCTACAGAAACATTTGAGGAACACGTTACCTCTTTGAATATGCTGTTTGATAGACTCAGAGAGGCTAACTTAACCGCTAGGCCAACAAAATGTTGTATTGGTTGTAAAGAGTTGGAATTCTTGGGACATACTGTACATCAGGGTAGCATGACACCTGATCCCAAGAATCTGGAAAAATTGAAAAGAGCACCTAAGCCACAAACAAAGAAAGATGTGCGATCTTTCGTGTCGTTGTGTGGTTTCTACCAAAAGTACATTAAACATTTTAACTCTATATGTGCTCCTCTGACGGATTTAACTCGCAAAGGTCAACCTGATACTATAATTTGGTCCGCACAGTGTGAACTGGCTCACCAGGAGTTAAAATAATAACTCACAAGCAGGCCAGTGTTGCAATTGCCTGACTTGAATCAAGAATTTATCGTGAGAAGTGACGCAAGCAATGTGGGCCTAGGCGCTACATTGTTGTAAAGGTCCTCCTCACAAGATGGAGAATTGAACACAGTCGCTTATGCAAGCCGCAAGTTGAACAAGGCGGAAAAAAATTATTCAACAAGTGAAAAGGTATGTCTAGCTTTGATATTGGCTATTAAAAAATTCCAGATTTATTTATATGGCAGGACATTTGTGGTCCAAACGGATCATTCACCTCTCGTATTCCTGTCACAGGCCAAGCATGAAAATTCCAGATTATTGAGATGGTCATTATTATTGCAGCTGTACTCATTTCTGATTGAATATATTCCTGGCCCTCAGAACGTAGGTGCAGACTTTTTGAGTAGACATCCTTAGGATGAAGATCAGAAAAACGCAAAAGACTTCATTGAGCTAAGTTATCTCGCAGATTATAACCTGCAAATGAATGCATGTTTTAGGATGGGAGGTGTGTAGTAAAATCTGCGAGAATAATCGCTCATTTCAGTAAGGTTTTAGTCATAAAATGATAATAAATAAACCCGCCCTATTGTGTCTGACGGTGATACTATCACACACCAGCATAGCGCTGAGTTTTGTGCCGTGGACAGGTTTAGAACCGACCCCACCGTTTAAACCTACTCGCTTTCCTTGTGACATACATTTTTAACATTTAGCCTGATCTGATAAAGACTGCGGCAAGACTTACAATTAACGATTTTGCGGAAGTGTGCCGCCAAACTACTGTCTGAATTAACGTAATTTTTTGACTTTAACGCTGGTAATAAGTAGTAATCCTTACATTTTTTGGTAGTGTAACACGAGACAATACAAATATTTAACGCCTATTCACATACCCGCCGCTCAAAACCCCGCTTCGCTTGACACATTATGCCATGCATATATACACGCTGCGGCAAAGCCAACAGAGGCAAATACGCAGACACTTTTATTTCCTCCTCGCGGTAGTATTTCCGACGTCACTAAAACAAGTAGTTATTTGAAAATACATGCTAGCGAGCGATGAAAAGGGGGGGGGGGGGGGGGAAATGGCCGTCTTGTGTAAAATTTTTATTTGACGATTGTCGGTGACAAAATTGAAAATCTAAACCATAATGAAACTGACCATAAAAATTATATGGTAGTATAGCTTAGAGTCCACTGAGCAAGAATATGTTTTAAATAATATGGTAGTCCCAGTATTAGCCAAGTTATTGAGAAAATACTAAATGTCTACGGACGCGCGACCAGACAAACTGTTGTTCCTGCTTGTTTTTTTTCAAAACTCAGTGGGGACGGCAGCTTAGAAAAGAGGCATTGAGTTAAATTCAAATTTGCTTGGGTAACAAGAGTATAGGAGGAGAGGGGAGCGGTAGGAAAAATGTAATCCAAAATGAAACATCTTTTTGTATTGGCATAACTAAAGCAGGCTGGCCAATCGACTACCAGACGCAGATTTTGTTTGGAATTATTTTTGTTTTTCAAAAACTACATTTGAATTTTGGTAGTCGCAAGCTTTCGATTGGCCAGTGCTAATAAATATTAGCAAAAGGCTTTCACTATTCATTGCCAGTTGAACAAAACTTTTCATTCAAATACGCTGAAATCAGCTGTGTTAATTTTAAAATTAAATAAAGAAGTATTCACAGTCTGGACAGTGCAGAAGAAACTGAGGCCACTTCTTTGCAAGTCAGCGTCATTTGTTTATATTTCTTGAAATTTGTGGTAAGACTGCTTTATGATTATAATATGTTTAATCCCACTGCCAAAGTTAGATACTGCTATTGGGAAAAGTGAAGGACGTGCCGGGAGCAGACATTGTTGAGTCCTGACATTGAACTGTTTCTAACTGATGTATGTTGTCATGATTGTGTTTAATAATTATTGCATTAGAATATGTTAGTAAGCCTTTGTGTTCCATGAACATTGTTTAACACGCCTGAAGCATTTATATTTTAAAAAAGAAAAGAAGAGAAAATCATACCAAAGGAAATGTGGTTACTCCACATTATTTTATTGAGGAAAACTGCCATAGGGACCTAAGGTGTGGTCACAGCAAGGTGGGAGTCATGTAAAATTAGGGGCGAGTGCACCTGTAATGCACGCGAGGCTGACCCCATATCACCGTAGAAAAATAATAAATATAATAAGTGATCAGATATAAAAGGCCAGGGTGTCCTTTTGTTGCAGAGGTTTTATTTCCTGTTGCCAGCTGGTAACAGGAAACCTGCTGAGTGAGAATATAGCCATCAAGTCTCCGACCATTCGTTTATGCTGTCAACAGATAGCGGGAGGAGCTTGGGCATTTTGAAAGATCGAGATTTTCTGCAACATCATACTGTATTATCATTCCACAAGGAATCCCAGGTGATGTGTTAAGCATCTGGGTATATCTGACACTTTCGTTTAATAAACACGGGTATTTCAAATCATACTCAGGAAGTTTATGGGGTGTGATGAAACTACAGCCCCTCATACACAGTGACTCTCCCTCTTAGATGAATAAAGTGTAAGCTGTGAACATTCCCACAGGAAAGATATATATTGACTTTATAGTATTTGGGCAAATTGTCCACACATTTTTAGTTGATCTTTTCTGTAAACTATCTTGTCCTCATTTTTAAAGACCTGTCCAAAAAATATGGCTGGACAGGCAGATTAAATTGTACAGAAAAAAAACATTTATTTTAAAGAAAAACTTAACCACTGGTTTTATTCACTTCCTCATAGAAAATTAAAGTGTTTTTGTGTTGTGTACCATCATTTCATTTCTCCCCTAGACACTAGGTACATCACACCAGATACTAGAGCCAAAATAGTGATCGTGTGAGATCTAGGGAGGTAGCGTTAGGTTCCCTGCACATAATTCATCATCATCATCTATAGAGTCAGGGGCCTACATGTGCTTGACCTCACACGGTTAATACATACACGGATTTCATTCTTTTAGGATACCATCATAACCTCCCCAGCAAATCAAACTTTGCTACAACGACGATGCAAATAGGCTCAAGCTGACTACTGCTTTCTTTGAAAATACTCAAGTAGATATCTGAGAGTGTACAAAGTTACTATTGTTATTGGTGAACAGAATCGACATCATTGCACGCCGGGCAAACGCATAGATGCTCAACCTCCCTCAGTATATGTCGAAGTGTGTGAATGCTAACTGTTCCTGCAGCTTGTTGGTTGAATACAAGACGGATGCATCCTTTCGTACATCCATCTCTGCTAACCTTACGTTTGATGCCAAATTCCAAAAGTCTTAACCTTGATTCATCAGTAGCGGCCATTTTCGCTCCGACATGTGACATTATCAGGGAGTATTTGTCTCTTATTCCAATAGTTTCATGTTCTCCACTTAATTCTCACTTTCTTTCCCTTCTGCCTTTTGTTTGTCCCTGACGAAGGCCTTGTGGCTGCAACGTAGGTTTCCTTGTCCTTTTTCTTATTAAGACGTATTACTATTTGTGTTGTTGTTTGTTTTTCCATTTCATCTATTGCAGTGTCATTCTCTAACAGGCGATCATTAATTGTTCTCAGTATCTCTCACTTATCCATATCCAGTTTCCTCACTGTGGGTGCTCTTGATGCTAGCCTGTCAGCTCTCTCATTACCACGTACTCTGCATGACAGGACAGTAGATTCACACCAACCCCTGCAGATTCGAAGCTTCTATGAATGTTTTCCTTTCATGCCGTAGCAAACTATTTTGAACCTTTCGAAGAATGGACTTAAGAGTGTGACACAGGGACTGCTTTTGTTAATGAAGTTTCAATTATCCACCTTAAGGATGCAGTAGATTCCTCTACTTCCGTGTTACCGAAAGAGGAGCAAAGAACAGTAACACTATTCCCTACCAAGCAATGTCGTAGAAAACGACTAAGGAGGGTTGGGCGTGGGGCTGTTTACCCCATCCTGTAAAATATGTTAAACCACAAAAAACTTCAACAAACATAGACAAATAAAACTCAGCCACCCAAAACAGGGCAAGATCCTCTCGCAGGGAGGCGTATGATGCAACACAGAGAGTACCGAAAGGAGTCTGTGTCACTGGATAACTTTCTTTCTCTTAGGAGAACCTCCAGATGTGGCACCTGGAATATTCGGACATTGAACAAACAAGGGAAAACGGCACAGGTAGCAGCAGAAAGGAAGGAATCTAAGATCGATGTCCTGGGACTGTGTGAAATAAAGTGGAAGGGGGTAGACAGGAAGAAACTCAGTACAGGTGAATTGGTGCTGTCATCGGGACATGACGACGAAAGTTCTCACCACAGCAAAGGGGTAGCTCTTATGTTGTCTAAACAAGCACAGAAAGCACTCTTTGAATGGCAGTGGGACCTAGAATCATAACAGCTACGTTCAAAGTAGCTAAACGGAAAATAAATGTAAATGTCGTTGTCACAGAACGTCTGAACATGCTCTTTTGTGTGATCTCTCATACCTTAAGACGCCACTAGGCGTGATGGCCACTGACTGCTTTGACGGTCGGCCGCTAAGGATCAAAGAAGAAAGATCATACCTTCAGCCCTACAGCAGTATCATTTCTTGTTCTAAATTGTTCTCACCAATCGCTTGTATTTGGCACAAATCATGCCTTTTCAATCTTTTTACTCTCTATACTGAATTTAGAAGGATGAAGTCTCTAAAACTCTACTCCCCTACGGACGTATCTGCTTTACAGGAAGAATTGTTTACGTTCCGCAAGGTAAATGCGATAATACCAGGTAATTATACTGGTCATACGCTTATCTATTCTATCAGTCTGACCATCTTTTGAAACGCGTCGGTCCAACATTTGACCCCAGGTGAAAAGCTGGTGACAATATGGTCTCGCCCGATCGACATGAAAAGAACCCAAGATTGTCTGTCTGGACTGCGTGCGTCGGTGTATGTTTGCCTGGCAGATTACACATAGGGTAGATGCGTTTATCGCGTTTTGTGGGACAATCCCTGGTGATTGTTACAGATAATCTGTCTGGGTAGACATCTTGGCGGAAGACATTACACCAGGCAAACATGGTCACATGTTGTTTGTGAGAGTGCACAAGATGCCAGTGAAAATATTATGTTTTATTATAAAGAGGTCACGCGTTAAAATATTAAATGTAATATTTTAAACACGCGGAGGAGATTATGAATTTAAACACCCTAACCCACAAAGTGCCAAAGAGCTACAATTGGATTGAAGTTACAGCAGAATAAACATTGAATTTCATTTGAAATTTCGGCGGAAGTACAATCTGTGATTTGAACTGAGAAGTGGGAAATATAATCTAGCAAACTCAGAGACACGAAACAGACAACTTCGCAACTTCAAACGAGCAACTCCCAAAAAGTCAGAAAGAAAAGAGATCGGACCAAGGAGTCCATATTTATAAGTGACAGATCGAAGTATTTGAGAAACCCGTTATAAGAGAAACTTTCCCAGACCAAGTGTGTCGCAGATTCACCCGTCATACTAGGGATTCAAAAGGTCCAGACCAAGTGGTTCGAGAGCATATAGCCTAAATTGCTCGTGTCCATCACAACCTGCGCGAGAAGATTGTGTATTCCCAAAACTTTGGGGTAAGTTTAACAATTATTTTACAAATGTAAATTTGACATGTTTTCTTGCTTAGTGGTTTTATATATATGAGGCTAGCAACCGCAGCATACGAAACTAGTATATTCGTAAACCACTACAGCAAGCGCTGGTGATTTCTTCTAGCTAGTCGTGCGGAAAACCGACAGCAGAGGGGACCCCAGACTCCAAATGGAGCAGTGATGACTGATGATTACATCACATGTGCCTAGAGTGTATAATATTTTGTGAGATATATGCACTTTGTTAATTCTAACTCAGCCAAATTCGCGCTGTCCAGACACATTTTCCCTGTTAATACCCAGAGGAATCTGGTGAATTTTATTAATCTTCACTGAGCTACACTGTGTACTCGGGAATTTAAGTCTACTGAGAGATTAACATCGGTGGATGGACAGCGAGAATGCGCCTGTTAATTGGTAGCCCACAAATGTACATTGCAGAGGTATTTGTTTTCTATTTTGTCTAAAACAGTTCGTGGTACAAGACTACTTGTGTTTACAAGCTATCTGACGGTTCGAAGTAAAGTTACTACGCCACTCGTGTGAGAGAAGTGCACTCCTCACCAAGAAGTGACGAAAACCATGGCGACAGGACTCACCTAGAGTTAAGTTTTCTTGTAAAAAAGGCGAATGCAACGGACTTTGATAAATCCTCACCTACGTCTCCGTGACAAAAACTTGTATTTACAGCAAAATTCAACATTCCCTCCTTATTTTAACTGTTAAAGACAAATTCATTATTAAATTTGTTACATGTTGTTTTAAAACTAAACAATTATAGTCGATTCAGTTGTTATGTGTATGAAAGCGAAAGTTTGAGCAAGATTCTTTAAAAGCTACATCAGTATATACATAGATATATTTACATTAATTATTAGAGGAATTTCACTGAATTAACTCTGCTGGGGGCTTGAACGGGTTAACAACCATTGCTTAAATCCTTCACAAAAGGCAACGGACAGATATAAGTTAACCAGTGCTCAGACCTATGTTGCATGGTTCTTGACTTCTGAATTATCTTGTGAAGACTCCTTTCGAATAGAAGCGCCATTACACTTCTATCTACATCTCTGCCACAAGTAATCTTGTGCGAAGGTATACACCTTTGACGACCCAGTTTAGATACTCTTGAGTTTTGGCCATTGTTGGACCACTACTGCAAGGCAGAGAAGACAATCAGTGACATTCATCCAATGTTATGCACCAACCAATGACAAAGAAGAGTCTGTGAAAGAAGCATTTTATACTAGACTGCAAGATATTATGGATAAAATAAACAGAAGAGAGAATTTTGATGGGTAACATGAATGCAAAGATATGTGACCGTATGGCTTACTACACCGCCCTTAGGATAGAAAGTACTTCAGCAAGTCTGATACATTAAGTACTTGTATAAACTAGTTAGTAAACAAACTCTAGCCATAAACCAATGACATCATTTGTCACGGTACTCATGAGTCCATGATGTCATTAAAACTTGTGTGGATTTTCATACAAGATATACCGGAAAGTCCTTAAACTGGAAATATGATTGGTCAACGTCACTTGGTGATAATAAATTTGGTAGAGAGATTTTGTAGTTAGTTAGTTTTGAGATTATCTAAACTGACTGTTAACCCCAAGACCAATCATGGGTCAGTTTCCAGTCAACCATCGAAGAGAAAAGAATAACATCCGCCCAAGCGGAGACCAGAGAAGTACATAGACAGAAGTATTGATAGATTGGACACGAAGAGTATTTTTAATGTTGCAATTAGTATTTGATTTCAAGATATCTTCTGCTGAATAAACATTTTTACATAAATGATTCTGACTGATCAAATCAATCTACTGTTTTGAAAACAAAAGAAAGATGGTTGCAGTTTTATTAAAATTATGTTGACTATCGATGATCCCTGCATCCTCCACTACACGATCACAGATAGGTACAGTCAACACCGGCTTTGAAGCAATCACAGGAAAACATAGGCTAGGAATAATGCATGAAAATGGGGAACTATTCACAAACATCTGTGCTTCAGATAAAATGGCTATTGGAGGAAGCATTTTTCCACATAAGAGAATACACAAGGCAACGTGGATATCACAAGACCATAGAACAGAAAATCAGATAGATCATGTATGCAGAAACAAGAAGTTAAGATCATCATTGCATGATGTAAAGGTATATAGAGGAGCAGATATGGAATCACATCACTATCTTCTGATAGCCAAAGTAAAAATGAAACTCAAGAAATATGCAACAATGCATAGTTATGGACAACAATTTAATGTAAGGCATCTAAGAAGTCAAGGCAAATTTACGGTAACAAAATCCAACAAATACCACGTGCTCCAACAGCTAGAAGATGTAGTGAATACAGAAGACCACTGGCAAATCAAAACTATATGGAAGGAGACATGTGAAGACATACTAAGGAAAAGGGAACAACAAAAAGTATAGATAACAACAGAAACCATCAATAAGATAAAAGACAGAAAAAAACAAGAAAGCAAATTTAAACACAAGCAAAACCAGAAGTTCCAAAGCCACGGTTCCAGAAGTGTACACAGAAGCAAACAAAGAAGTAAGAGGAAGCATCAAAAGAGACAAGAGGAAATATATTGAGCAGTTGGCAAGAGAGGCAGAAGATGCTGAAATATGAGAGAACTGTATAACAGCCAAAAGAAGCTAACAGGGAAAACAAGCAAACAAGTTGCCTCATAAAAGATTAGAATGGAAAACTGCTTAGCAATATTCAAGAGCAAATGAAGAAGTGGACAGAATATTTTGAGGACCTTCTCAATAGACCAGCTCCACGAAACCCCCCGGACATCCAGCCAACAGAAGAAGAGCTACAAATTAACTTTGAAAGACCAACAAAGGAAGTCATAAAGAGAGCCATAAAGCTTCTAAGAGACGGAAAAGCGTCTGGACCTGATGGCATTCCAGCAGAGGCTATTAAAGCAGATATCGACAAGGATACAAATCAATCAATCAATCAATACCCTTTAGCTCCCCAAGGAGCATAGGCCTTAAACAAACACATGCCAAATCTTCCTGTCCTGTGCCATCCGCTCAAGTTCTTTCCATGTTTTCCTTATCATTTTCACCTGTTTCCAGTTCTCTTCTCCATGTGTTTTGGTCTACCTCTGCTTCTCTTTCCCTGAGGATTCCAGAACAAGGACTGCCTTGTAATGATATCAACAGGTTTCCTCAATGTGTATCCTATCCATCGCCAGCGTCTTCTTCTCAACTCTTGTTCCACTGGCACTTCTCTGGTTCTTGTCATCAATTCCACATTTGTGACTTTGTCATACCATTTCAGTCCTTCTATTCTACGCAAGCACCCGTTTATAAAAGTTTGTAGCTTTTTGGTTTGTTTTTTTTGTTGTTCTCCATGTCTCAGAGCCACACAATAGGACTGACTTGACATTTGAGTTGAAGATTCTTATTTTCGTGTTGGATCCGATTTCTCTTGATCTCCATATATTTCCCAATGCAATGAAAGCTCCTTTTTCTTTTTGTATTCTTATTTTGATATCACTGTCTGTCCCTCCAACTTTGTCTATATTACTTCCAAGATATGTTGGATTTTTGAACTACGAAATGACATTTCACAGTGTAGGCAGAGAATCACTTTGGAAATTGATGAGGCACTATGGAACGAACGAATGAACGAACTTTATTTCAAAGGGTTGAGAATTGGGCACGCAGGCCTGTCTGACATTCTGCCCTTCCTTTCTCTCACCTTTCATACACTGAATTCATTTATTCTCAAATACAATTTACATACCAATTTCACGAATTCAACGTTGTAAAGCAGAATACTTCTTTGAAGAACAACACAAAAATAAAAATCTTCAACTCAAATATCGAGTCAGTATAATGCTCTGAAACATGGAGAACAACAAAAACAACAACCAAAACGCTACAGACTTTCATAAACGGGTGCTTTCGTAGAATAGAAGGGAGATCCCCTGAAGAGCATTAATTTAATAAAGAAAGCATATGAAGGCATGACATGCAGAGTTCTTTATGTAGGACAACATGGAACCGTTTGGGATAAGAACGGGAGTGCAACAAGGATGCATCTTGTCTTCATTTCTTTTCTTACTAGCAATAGACTGGGTTATGAAAACATCTACGACACACAATAGAAACGGAATCCAGTGGAATCTGATTAAACAGTTAGATGATCTAGATTTTTCTGATGACTTGGCTCTCCTGCCCCATAACCGTAATCAGATGCAGGACTGAGAGGTCGCAGCAATTGGATCTGAAGAAACACAGGGACAAGACAAAAAGTAATGAGAATAAATGCAGGAAATGATAACAGGGTTGAACTTAATTAAAGAAACACCAATACAAGATGTAGAATCCTACACATATCTTGGCAGCAATAAAGACAAAGTTGGGGGGGGGGGGGGGGGCAGACAGTGATATTAAAAAAAAAGAATAAAAGAGCAAGAAGAGCTTTCATTGCATTGGGAAATATATAGAGATCAAGAGAAATCGGATCAAACACAAAAATAAGAATCTTCAACTCAAATGTCAAGTCAGTCCTATTGTATGGCTCTGAGACATGGAGAACAACAAAAACAACAACCAAAAAGCTACAGACTTTCATAAATGGGTGCTTGCGTAGAATAGAAGGATTAAAATGGTATGACAAGGTTACCGACGTAGAACTGAGGACAAGAACTAGACAAGTGCAGTGGAACAAGAGATGAGAAGAAGACGATGGCGATGGATAGGACACACACTGAGGAAACCTGTTGATAGCATTACAAGGCAGTCCTTTTTCTGGTTACAAGGCAGTCCTTGTTCTGGAACCCTCAGGGCAAAAGAGGCAGAGGTAGACCAAGAAGTACGTGGAGAAGGGAGCTAGAAACAGAGGTGAAAAGGATGAGGAAAACATGGAAAGAACTTGAGCGGATGGCACAGGACAGGAAGATTTGGCATGTGTTTGTTGAAGGCCTATGTTCACTCTGGTGTTATGTTTGATAATATTTAAGATGTTTGATGTTATTTGAAATTTAATGATATGCTTAAACATAATTTCCATGTCTGTAGATTTTGCCTAGTGCCTGAAGAAAGACGGAGTATCCAAACATAAAACCAAAACGTCCTTGTCAGGACTAACAGTTCTTTTTTTCAGGCCTTTATTTCTGGGTGAAATGCACTAGGAGTGTATCATGTCTTCTTATGCCAATGTATTATCAGGTGACAACCGTGTTAATTATGACTAAGTTTGAACACTATATAAATGATGTACTAAATGTTAAATGTTTATATTGTGCATGACGTACCCCCGTTTGACTAACCTACCACAGCCTCAAGAGCGTGTGATCTATAAATGAGGAATCTGACTTCTCAGTGGCCAGTCAGCAACAGAGTGGCGTCTTGAATGTCAAATACAAGTACCAACCCCTCGCCATGTATTTGCAGGTTTAGCCTTGTGGTGAGAAAGTGGCACAAATTGTTGCGAACTGGTCAGCATTGGACCAACACTGTCACCTGACACAGACATTGTGACTTCGATGTTCAAATGTTTCAACTGTGGGGAATCAACTATCTGTCTCACCAGTTGAGTAAACTTACAAGAGAAATTACAACCAAGAACCGCAGTGGTTAGTGCACTGGCTTCCTAGCTCGGTGGTCCATGGTTCAATACCCAGTTGAGGTGGGATTTTTTTAGACCGCACACAGCTCCGGGGTCGACCCAGCCTCATAAATTTGGTACCAGAATAAGTCTGGGAAGGGTAAGGCGGCCGGAGTGATGCTGACCACAACACTCCTAGTGCGCTGATGGTCAAGATAATATTTTCCTAACACCATATTCCCAATATGCCTCAATGGATGTGTAACGGAATCCTTTCACTTTACAACCAAGAAGCAACCGATATCACTGGTGATTCTAGCGAGATTTGGTACCACTTGCTTTGTATGTGAAAAAATGTGTAGCGCGACACGCACACACACACACACAGAGCAAGGACAACGCGGCGGTCTTGCTTTGAAGTTTGAAAGAGGCTGAAAAATTTGCACTTCGTCTAGCCGACCAACATTAATAAAGGTAGGACATAGCGAATATATGAAACATGGCCGACCTTAAAAGTTTGCATTAACAGGAAAGAAAATCTAAAGCTACAAGAGTAAGCCTGGTTGAAAGACATTTAAATAATAATAATTCACCAAACGAGATAGACTATGAATAATATCCAAATGGATATTATTCAAATATAAATAGTTTTAACAATAATTAACATTTTTCATCGTCATCACATCTGTTAAAATTTAGCTAATAATCTATAAAAATTTATTATAACTACATGCCTAAACGGATTTCAATAAAACTTGGATAGAATGAAAGCTTCATATGGGGAAAATGAAAGGATACCTAGGAAGGAAGGAAAGAGATAAGTGTGTAGTGACAATAAGAGAAAACAAGTACAGAAAAAGCACAGATCGCCTCAAACCAAGAGATTAAACGAAAACTTTATGGGACTTCAGAAGGTGCTTTCTCGTACGTGAGAGACGCCCAAATATAAGGACAGAGCAGCACGTTGAAAATCACACACACCAAATCCAGAAGCCAGAGTGAGAAACTGGAAGACAGCATCTGCAAGAAAAGTTCTTTTTTCACGCTGCATGCAGGGCAGATTAATGTCAACCAATACAGCCTCACCGTGAGCTTATTAATCCTAAGAGGGTATGTAAGTTTATTAAAGATATATATATATGACTAATATCATTTCATTTCAGATTGTATTTACGATTTGATTGCATCAGACATAATAGAAAAGGAATGACGCTAACCAGAGATAACCTTCACCGGCATTGTCAGGAAGCATAACCATTAATTGGTTAGCCAAATATATCATGGCTAGTTCTTGCCTGGAAGCTTACGACATACCAGCAAGTACATAAATGGCTTGACATCCATAAGTGGAAGGCAAAGGTTATATCTTACCCATGTAACATAACATGTGATTTATTCATGTATTTTGTTATTTTCTGCACAGTGGACAGTATCTTATCATGCTATCTCTGTAACATACTACCATGAATCATTCATGTATATACAAACACTGAAGACATGGTCGCCTCATAAACAGCAGTGGGTGGTGAGATTGTTGGAACACCATGGCCACCTATTACCTTTCGTTCCAGGCTTTATGATCGAGTTTTATGATCATTCCTGATTGAGTTTAAACTAAAGACTTGAGGACCGTTGATCCTGCTAATCTTCGAGCAAGGACATCCCAGAGGTGCTCAATCGGAGAAATGTCAGGAGGTGATTGAGCTGGCCACGACATCCTGATGATCCCATGTTGCTGAATAAACTCATTCACCACACGAGCTCGATGGAGTCGAGCGTTATCATCTTGGAGGATGGCATTACCACCTATGGCCTCCAGAGCAGGCTGAACAATTAGTCTCAAAATTTCGTTCTGGTATCTTGGGCCGGTCAAGTTGCCTTGGATGATGTAGAGTGGGGTCCTGCCGTGTCTGTAGAAGCCTCCCCAGACCATGACAGATCCCTTACCATAACGATAAACCTCTCGAATTGTGTCATCAGTAAATCGCTCTCCTGGTCGTCTCCAAACTCGAATCCTGCAATCATTGAATGACACAGTGAAGCGAGATTCATCAGTGAAGAGAACTTGACTCCATTGTTGCCTTGTCCATCGGATGTGCTCGCGACACCAAGCAACACGGGCTCTGCGATGAGCAGGAGTAAGAGGGATTCTGACTGCAGGACGTCGAGCAGCCAGTCCAAATTCATGTAAACGTCTGCGAATGGTGCTTTGACTGAAATTAACCTTTACAGTTTGTCTCAGCTGACATCTTAGAGTGGAACAAGTCACTGTTCGATGGCGCAGGGCTGATAACAAGAGGTACCGGTCATCATGTCTATTGTGCATCTAGGGCGACCTGGCCGGTGGCGATCCTCCACACTTCCTGTGGCCTGAAATCTCAACAACATTCTTTGGATAGTAGAGTGTGACACTGCAAGCCGTCTAGCAACCTCTCGGACAGATAAACCACTTTAAACCCGCGCTAAAGCCCTCATTCTTTGTAAGGTGTCAGGACTTCTTCCCGGTGGCATAGTTTTTGCAAGTGATGAAACTACCCTTAGTCTGCTGATTGTAAAACAAATTAAGAGTGAACTTTGTTCACGAAAAGTCGCCATTGCACGTGGAATGTCAATCAGCACGATTACTTCACCTGTTTGGTTGTACGGAAGTTTGAAAAACAGATTAAAAATGTGAATTTATTGTCAGCAAACCAAATTGCACGTGATCACCATGGTTGTCGGTGAGTTGTTTTTATGCTTAAAGTGCATAGAGGACTGTCAGAGGAAGATATTGCACCCATTTTTACTAAAAACTTCCTTCATTTAATCATTCTATGCGCTTATATAAAAGTGTATTGAAAATAATAGGGTGGCCCTTGACTTTTGACGAGTAGTATAGTATTATCTTAGCTGCCATGTCGCCACAAATTTCCAAACACAGATCGAGCAAACGATTGACGAGAGGACTCGAAGGCTCCTCCTTCCCAGCGTACTCTTACGAGGGCCAGTTTCGTGCATTTAAGTTGAATCATACAATCCCACAAGTTATGTTTACTGGACGACTGTACAAAAACATAATACACTTATATTTTAACATCTTACTGTAGGTAATTTGTTTTTCATTCACGTTGAATTACAGAAAGGCGCTCAAATTGGCTGTTTTGAAACAAGAAATAATATAGACACAGGGCCGGCCTTTGGCCAATTGCACCTAATCGGGCCCTACGCCTGCAGCAGCCCCCACATTCTGGTTGATTCCTCCAATTTGAACATATAATTAGACGATTTAGAAAAAGAAATTTGTATGTAAAAATACACGTATAGTTCTTTGTGAAAAAACATACAATTATCTGACAGGTAAGTAAACTATAACTTGTTTAAAGTAATGTCACATGCTAGACTTAGCTCGCGAGGATAGCAAGCTACACCAGAGTTTGGTCGCATCAATGAATAAGAAAAATACAGAACACTGTTAGTTCCGTTCTTGTTCAGTAAGGAAACCAATTAGAAACACCGTTAGAAACCAGTTAGAAACACCGTTAGCAACCAGTAGAAAACACGGTTAGAAACACCGTTAGCAACCAGTAGAAACACCGTTAGAAACCAGTTAGAAACACCGTTAGAAACCACTTAGAAACACCGTTAGAAACCAGTAGAAACACCGCCCCAGTCCCTGATGGTGTACAATATCAACACATTAAACAGCTGGACGACACAAGAATTATGAATGTAGTGAGAGTTTTCAACATCATCATACAGAACGCTGAGGTGCCGGAAGACTGGCTATATAGTTACCTACAGTCACTTCCTAAACCTGGTAAACATCCCACACTGCTCAGCAGCTATAGAATTATCACACTGCAAAATGCCTATGGTAAATTACTTGAAAAGATAGTTGCGAGACAAGTAATGAACCACCTCGAATTTGCATACATCCTTCCTGATACCCTAGGAAGCTATATGCCCATGAAAGTAACATGGCGTAACGCTGGAACACTTGCGTATGATGTGCATGAGGGGTTCCAGGGTAAACGAGAAATGATTACTGTAGCAATTGCCCTAGAATAACCTACAGGATGCTTATAGCAGTGTGAACTTTGAAACATTGATGAACTGTGTAATGGCTTGCGGTGTTAACCATTGGCTAACAAGATGGATAGCTGCTGCCTTAACTGAGAGATCAGTTGCATTTCGCTTGGGAATATGGACATCAGCACCAATGTGCAATAGCCCGGGACTAACCCCATAGTTATCTACTATCACCGGTGCTGTTTAATATCTACACAGCAAAAGTAGCCACCATTCCGCTAACTGAGCTGGGACGAACACTAACTTTTTCAGATGGCATTCTCATGTACAGGACTGGTTCTGACCGACATGAAAGGTTCAATAGCTTACACGGGACACTACAAGTGGTAGTTAAATGGTGCAAGGACACCGGCTCCAAAGTCAATCCCAACAAAGCATATGTGCTGTGGTCATCCTTGAACAACTCCATATTGAAAGCAGATCTTCCAGGCATTACTTTCAGTGGGCAGAAAATTGAAAGGCAAGACAAGCTGAAATACCTCGGAATAACATTTGATCGCGATTTATCATATACATACTATGTTGATCTAATTGTAACAGGGAGTTTGAGTGTCAGAAATCCAGTTTCAAAATTTGCATGAGGGAAATTAACGCACTTAGAAATTAAATCAAAGGGCGAAAATCCAAGACTATAGATTTGTAATCAAAGGGCGATAATCCAGTGAAGTAGGGATCAACAGTACTGTTTACGCCCCTTGAGGGAAAAAGTGCTGACTCAAAGTTTGGAGTTCGGTTTTTGTTGGCGAACAAGACTAAGTCAGCGTAAAGTCACGGGAATTTGTATAAACTGGTGAGCTGTTTTCGAGACAGCTGATCTAGAAACTTCTGAAATAGTTGTAATAGTAAATCGTTGTTAAAAATTAAATCAGTCAGATTCAGAACGCGTTAAGCGTAAAATGGGCTCTCTCCCAAGTGTGTAACATATAGTATTTTATTAGTGGCTGGCGCAATTGTGGGTTATCATCGAACGATACGCCAAAGTCATTTTTGGTTGATCTCTGTGATGTCAGAAGAATGCACTATCGTCTAGACACACAATCGCTTACATGTCACAATCATATTTGACAGGCTTTGTGAGTTATTCAGAGAACAGATTGACAGTATTACCATTTCAAGAATGTGTGAATATTCAAGACAATCAGGTATGTTGATAAACCAACATTGATAAACTGTTGAGTACATGACAAGAACGATAGACAGCAGTAGTCCTGAGAAGTAGGAAATAATAGACCTTGGGAAATCATCAACCCTGGTGGTATGTGTTGCGTGCATATTTTGACGCACATATTACAAAAATCGATATGGCTATTTAATATGGGAAAAATATAGACATTCATTCATTTGTGTATGAAAATGCTGTCTATGGTAAAAGCGAGAGAATCCATGTTTGATTCACACTTTTGATTATAGGAGTAATCGTTCTGGATATTGATCCAGCGCAAGGATATTGCGCTTACGTTTGTACTTATTTTTTAGGGCCAGAAAATATATTAATTTGCTTATTGTGTTTATGGCCTGAATTCATATGTATTACATATTATTAGTACAAGTAGAATCAGTCCTATATTGTATATTTTGGATGGGTAGGAGGGACTAGATTCTTGTTATTCCGGTCTAGCGGAAGTATGAGTTGTCTTGACAAGTCGTGATGAGTTCCGATGTACCGTGATAATGGCGGGTACGCATTTTTCAAAGGGCTGGTAGATTCTTAAGGAAATATAATTCATGAAGTGGTTTTCTTCTAAAGGAGATGGTATCTCTACTATAGTTTATGTTAGAGACTCTCCTAAGGTACGGTACAATGTATAATTCGGACTCCATGTATTGCCAGACCCTATTTTGATGATCTCATGTCGATTCGACCTAGATGGAACATTGTGCTTCGTATCGCTAGGGTCGCGTTTTGTATCGACAAAGATGACAGACTTTCCTACAGCGGTTATGGCTACGTGAATTAACCTGATCACCGTAGAGCTGTATGGAAACATTTATGAAATCATTTATATACCCATTATAAATTAACTCTGGCTTATATTCACCTTCCTATGAATGAGTGAACGACAACTCAGGGAGGCAGCCATGTTAGATTTCGGTCATCATATGTTTTGATCACTGCCAAGAGAACAGATTATTTATCCTATTATCGGACAGTGACAGGGAGATCTCAATCTTGCTAGAAACCCCCTCTTTCGTGGTTTCATAATATATGCTACAAACTATGGACGTCAAATAACTTTAGTTATTTACCGATCTGCCTTCACTGACGCGTTTAGTCAGATAGGGGGATGCGGCCATAATGTATCATGACAATTGAACTTTTGATGTACTGCCCATTATTTCTGAATGTGTCATGACTTCAGATCTGCTATGTATACCTACAAATTGATATGTCAACATACCATGATGTACTCGTATGTCCCAGTGTGTACGTCTGAATAAATTGAGTAAACAAAGATTCCAGCAGTCTGCATTGGTGCCTTGTAGACACAAGTGTATGAGTGGTTATATTGGTCAGCACACGAACAGTACACCATTCGCGGTAATCACACTCTACACTTCTACTTCATACATACACCATCCTGCGTCGGTTGGAGTGACCAAGTTTAGGGCCTGCTTCCCCTGGAGCCTTTGCCTTCCCTAACTCAGGACTAGGGTGAGTTACCCATTTACAGCTGGGTAGACTGGAGCATGCCTGATCTCAACAACACACCACTCTTCCTTACAGAGCATACCGACTGACACTTTACAGAGTGGAAAGAAGAAAAGAAACTTTACAGTGGCGAGCCAGATTCCTGGGTCCAGCTTACGCAGTTTTGTGTTGAGAATCACAGTTTACAGCTGAAAGAACATTTGTTTGAACACATCAACACCAGTAGGACAGCTATACAGTCGATGTCAGCTTGACCTGTATTACCGATAGGATGCTGTATCTAGGTCAGCGCTTGTTGACAGTTTTTTTCGCTGTACAGACAGTATTACACAGGACAGTGGTATCAAGTGTAGAAAATATCTGGAGCAGTATTGTTGACATTTCTCAACGTACAGAAGAATCACAGTGTTGTTGAACATAAAGTGCATAGTTCATCGTTGGATCTTCATATGCTCAACAGAGAAAAATTGACAGTGTAATAGTTTAAAATTAAATCTATTACTGAATAAAGTGGCAAGTTATTAGTATTAAAATAAACTGTGCCTGCTTTACAACACTATACCTGCAACACATTCCATTCATGACATAAATTATATTGTATGCTATATGCTATTTATGCTTACATGTTATTTGTTATGTATTAAATTAGTTTATGTTCTGTGTGACTAGTACAAGGTATGCCGAGTGACATTGGTCTGGACTAGTATTCTATAGGTACACATTTTCTTAATTGGAAATTTGTTAGCAACAATTTGCTGCTATTTCTGTTAGTTGTGATGAGGTGTTCTTTTCTTCGTTGTTTTTGGTAATAATTTTGTGTTCCTTAGTTTTGTTTGATTTGTTTGTATAATTGTAGGTCTC